>WOXC01009402.1:0-427840 GCA_011680675.1 Gymnobelideus leadbeateri
AGTTTCAACAAAATTCAGAATGAAAATTGCTTTATCTAACATTTCTGGCTCACAATGGTCACTCAAACTTTTACAGTATAAGAGGATTTTACAATTTAGAGATACCATAATAACACAATGACATTATGACATTAATTGCATTTCCAATTCATCACATATAAAAATTACTGATAGAAAAATTGGGCTTACCAAGTACAGAGGCTGGGGTGTTGCAGCTTCCCCCTTTTTTTTCAAGTCGGGGAGCTTAACTCAAATTCCCTATATTCTTTCCAGCAAGTGATATTGGTGGGGGGCGCCTTCCCCCTTTCTCACTACTAGAGATCCCAAAAGAAAATTCCCTTTTTCTTATCAAATCTTAGAAAATATTCCAGTTTGCCTAAAAGCCAAATAGTAAAATGAATTCTGACTTATCTTTAGCATCAAATTAGGAGTGACACTTTTTTACTTCTCACATGAATTCAATTGACTTGCAGTTTTATTCTAATACACAGATTTTTCCTCTTTTAGGTGAGGCAGGAAATAGTTAAATTTTCATCTGCCTGCCTCTTTGATTTGAGGGGAGAAGATTCCCTCATTATTTCTTATCGCCTTCTCCTCACTCCACTTGGCCAGAGTGGAATGAAGAGGAGGAGATTTTCAAACTTTTAAAGATCTTAAAACTTCTGTTCACACTTCTCAACACCAAATACCATCTCTAAACTTTCTTGCTTTATAAAACCTACCTCTCTTTTCTCTTCTTCTCCAGCCTGCATTCAGCATCAGTGAAGGGAGGAGGGAGAGAGAGCTAAGAGCCTTCCAAAGGAAGGTCCGGCAGTCCAGCTGCAGTTTAAACCTTCCATGATGTTAGATTACACACTCACTCATTCACACAGACACACACACACACACAAAAAAAAACAGAACAGAGAGAGAAACTGACAGGGACGTTACAAAAGCTCACAGAGGATTGTTAGAAATCCCCAGGCACAAATCATGTTTGCTTGGCTTCCAGATAGATGCTAATGGAGGCCAGGTACAAATCATATTTGCTTTACCTAATGTTAATCAAGTGGGACTCTAACCCACAATTTGATTAACAACCCTAGCGTTGATCAGGTGGGACTCTAACCCACAATCCGATCAACGTTGGTTAATCAGGTGGGACTCTAACCCACAATTTGATCAACCCCCAGGGCCTCGGGGGTCGTCACCTCCCTCGGCCAGGGTTCGGGAAGTTACTGGCAGCGTCCCGCCCTTCCCGAACCAACCAAGCTCATGAGACTCCCGAAACTGCTAGCAAAAAAAAATAGACCAGAATTAACAAAAAAAGCACTATTTTTGGGTCAGGCCTGACTTACCGGCGCCGAGCAGAGCCTAGGGTCCGAATTTTTCCCGGGCAACGAGGATCTCGCTGGGGCCTCCATATGAAACGTGGAGTGGAATAATAGACAAACCGAGACCACTGAGGCAAGAAAAAGAAAAAAATTTATTACGAGTTCGAACCCGGGCCCAACCATACATTTTAGATGGAGGACCCCGAGTGTTTCCTCGGGTGCTCTTTTATACAATTAAGAGCTTGTTGATTGGCTTAGTAAGTCCAGCTAAGTCTTAGATACAAGGATTTGGCGGGAAATGATTGGCTGGCAGATTTAGTTGAGTCTTGGATAGAGGCTCTATGCCAACTTCATGGGCTATAGGGGAGGGGTGAGAGCAAACAGGTGAAGCGTGGATAGCAGTTGAGGCAGTTGACTCAGTTCCCGAATCTTATAGGTCAACATGACATTGTGGTTAGGGTTGGGAAAGCATGCATTCTTCAAGAAAAAACAAGGTTATTCTATAATCTGAGGTTTGGCCCTATTTCATATATTTGGCTCCATTTCACCATCATTTTTGTGTTGATGCATCTGTATCCACTCTGCACCACAAATGCAGAAAAAGCAGTGCAGAAAGCAATTATCAGCCTCCATTTAAATCCAATTTTATTAAGACAAAATGTAGTGGTTTTTCGGGGGGGGGTGTAATCCCTAGTTTCTTTCTAACAAGCATCATCTGTAGGCTGGGCATTTGTCATTCTGGGTTAGCATGCTGATCATGTACTTGATACAAATGACTTCTCATCCTCACAATCAGAACCAAGAAGGTGGGAGGAAGTCCTGAAAGTATGGTAGGGTTTAAGCTCATATCTTGACTATACCCAAAACTGATCCCACTTTAAGCATTTACAGTAGGAGCTGAGTGAAGGATGAAGAAAAATGAAGACACAGAGGTAAGAATTTAACAATTCCTATTAGCAGGGAGGTTACATTCTAATGAGGGAAGTCAGTGGCTTGTGCATACAGAAATATATTTATATTTATTCATACATAAGTATATGAAGTATGTATATACCATGTGTATGTGTGTGTGTTCCATAAAAGTATAGAAAAATAAGTATCCAGGAAAATAAAGTTAGTTAAACAGAGCATCTGATGCAAATGAGAAGAAGGTGAAGAGAGGGTTTATGGGACTTGGGGAAAGAACTGCAAGAGAAAGTGGGAGAAATCATAATGTAATCCAATCACTTGAAGGAGGTGAGCACATTTAGATTGGTGAAGATGGGGGTGACCACCCGCACTAATTTGTCACATCACTAATACAAGTTATGTGGAAACACATTCACTCTCTGAGCAAGCTCCTAGTCTCCAACCTGCTCTCATACTGGCTGGTATAGAGTCCCAAAGAAGGACTGACACAATAACGATATACTCAAACATTCTTAAGTTCTAAGGGTAGCTGTATTGTGAGGGGATGCACTCTGTCCACTCACCACTCTAGCCCCTACCAATGTGTTTCCATTTACACAAACCAGACACTCACAATTATGACACTTTTAAGAAATTTCAAATGTAATCATTTACTTAGCAATGTAACAAAAAATAATATGATGTGTATTCATAAATGTTTGAGTAACAAACACATGAATACTAAACACAGAACTGTCAACACAAAAACCTAGGTCACATTCTACCCCAAAACACACAGAAACTTGCCAAGGAGGCACAAGAAGTGGAAAACCTTTATCATCAGGGAAACATGCAACTCTGTAAATGGAAATATTGCTATTGAACCAGTTAAAGTTTACAAAAATGTACACTCTATCACACACTACAAATAAGACACACTGAGCATGGGCTGTCTTAGAACCATAAGAAACTGTGCTGTGGCTAAGGGGTCTATCTTGACAGGTTCAGGAAGAGGATGTCCAGGAGCCCAGTTGCTCTCTTTGCCACGTGTGTTCCAGACTTGATCCCACCTTCCCCTGAACTCAGTATGTACTAGGGGGTAATGTGGCACCGACTTTTAGTGGGGTATTTAGCACCGACCAATCTAAATTTTCCACCATAGTGAAATGTTCATTTTAATTTAAAATATACAGTTCAGGGGTGAGGGACCTGTGATTCAGTTAATAGAATTTGGCTGGTGATTTGTTTGAACGACTAAAGAATGGATGAAGCACATGATGGGGCTCATGAACTATAGCATTTGATCAATCTACTTCTTCCCTCCAAAAAAGACTCTGGAGTTATCCTTTGAACCAAGAGGTGAAACATAACCAGCAGATGTCTGGGAATCAAACTTGCCATTGCAATAGAAGTTTGGAATAGTAGCCCCAGAGATAGGTGAGATAGATACAAAGTCATTTCAATTGAAGAAGCCAGGGCACAAGGAAGAACAGCGTGGACCTCATCTAGGAAGAAGCGTTTGCCCCTTGAAGGAATTCAGTGAAGTAGACTGAAGAAGTAAGTGTATTCCAGGCATGAGAGACAGCTGACACAACAGTGCAGAGACTAGAGATGGAATACTTCAAGTAATGAGTGAATGAATGAAGGGTTTATTAAGCAATTAACACACGCTAAACATCGTAAGCAAAGCAAGACCTTGTCTGCCCTCCAGAAGCTCCCATTCTAATGGCAGAGACAACACCAAAGGAAGGGTTCAGCTGCAAGTCAGATGGGTTGGCCCTTGATCCTGAGGGTGCAGGGGCAAAACATACTGGAATGCCTCTTCTTTAAGATTTTTCTACTGAAACAATCACACCACTTATGGATCAAAGACTTTGTCTGCCAGGATGCTCCTTCCTGGGTCTTCAGTTGCTTTGGCTGCAGCCTCTGCAGGGGCAGAGCCAGGCTGCACTTCCCCAGGGGTGACTTCACAGGATGGTGGTTGAGACACGAGGCTGGAAGCCTGGCTGGTCCAAGGCTCTTGGGTTCATGGCCCTGGGATCTCCCCATCAGGGTCTGAGGGGAGAGGGTGGTTGAGGTGGTAGGGATGAGGATAAACCCACCTGGCACATGCTGCCAAGTGCCTGGCCACTTGTCTGCCCTACCAGGAGTAGATGTTTGGAAATTGTTGGGGGTTGAGGGATGGCTAGCTTCTTCTCCACAGAAGGCTTATAAAGCAGAGAGCAATTAGGCTATTTTAATGAGGCTATAGAGTGCTGACTGAAGGGGAGCATGTGCAGTAAGTCTGGATTGGTCTCTGGACCCTAATTAGGAAGGACTTTAAATGACAAAAAGAGGAGTTTGCATTTGATTCTAGAGATACAGGAGGCCATTATGACTTCAAGGAAAAGCAAAGGGTAAAGGAGAACCCAGATTTGGGTGTTCTCTTGACCTTTGCATACCCAAGTGATCAAACATTAAAGGTTACTCAGGTGCCAACTTGATTTCAAAGGTAATCCTTAGAACCAGAAGCATCCTGAATTCTGGGTCCCATTTAATTTGGCTCGTATGACTGACTCCAGTGGGTAAGGGCCCTTACTCCATCCTTTGGCTACTTGCAGCATTGTTATCCTTGGGGTGAGCCCCTACAAAGAAATCACGCACTGCAGCCTCGGGCTTAATTGAAGCCTCCCTTTGTGGGATCACAGATGATGCCCTATGCCCTCAGCCTGGCATTCAGCCTGCCAGGCCAGGGGGAGGAAGGGAAGGAGTCAGCCAGTGCTAGAGGGAATGGTATGGAGCTCCTCCTCTTCTGGGAGGTTGCCCTGCCCTCAGGGACCCTTGGCATTCTGCCAGTCATCTTCAGCCCATTCAGTGCTCACAGCGACTGACTCCAGATCTGAACCCGGACTTCTCTAGCACTCGAGCAGCTTCTCATTAAAAAGCTGGGCTGACTCTGCCCTGGCAGGCTTGCTAAAGGAAGAGAAGCTCTCCCCAGGGGTGGGATGAGTGTGTTGGGAAAGAACAGAGCAGGTGAGTTGGGCAGCCTGGCTGGTGCTCACAGCAGCCTCAGGGATGGATAATTGGCAGGGACAAAACGCCCGGAGCACAATGAGTCCAGAAAAGAGTTTCAGCTGCCTCATTAGGACTTTATGAGGAAAACGGCCCCATCCCCCAGCTCCCATCCCAGCCCTTTCCCTACTCTAATTGATAGGCTCAGCTCCGTGATGAGGTGGGCTCTGGCTGCCCACCCACTGTGGGCTGAGCTTTCCATTCCTCCCATACAAGAAGGAACATTGCAGCCTCACAGATGTTCCATTCATTTCAGGTTGTATCTGGGCTCCTGGAATCTTGCTCTATGCTGGAGAACTTGACAGTAAATTTTACTTTTAAAAAAGATTCAGGCTTACTGAAAAAAAAAAAAAAAACAACAACAACCTCACTTTCTAGAGTGCAGCTGGAAGACATTTGTCCTAAAAGGGACTCTGCCATGAAGAGCCACTCCAGAAATAATAAGGGCCAGGTCATGAGGATAACCATGTGTGGCAAGATGCTTGGTTTAGAACATGAAGAGACCAGAGAGACCAGGAAATCCAACTCCCTCATTTGACTTTTTAAAATTAAATTCTGTCTTTTTAAATAAAGACCTTCTTTCTTTCCCACCCACTCCCCAAAGGAGAAAAAAAATCCCTTTTTCTAAATGTGTATGAGAATGTATGATCACCCAAAAAAAAAAAAAAACCTACATTGGCTATGTTCCAAAAAGACCATAGCAACAACAACAACAACAACAACAACAACAAAACCTCAGTTGCCTTTTGGGTGGGAAGACTGTTTCATCATGGGTCCTCTGGAATCGTGGTTGGTAATTGTGTTGTTCAGTTACCAGGATTTTCTAAATCAATTTCTTAAAAACACTATTGTGGTTATTGTAGAAATTTTCCCCTGGTTCTGCTCACTTCACTCTTAATCAGTTCAAATAAGTTTCTTTGAAACCACCCATTCATTATTTCCTCCAGAATTCCATATTATATTATATTATATTATATTATATTATATTATATTATATTATATTATATTATATTATATTATATTATATTATATTATATTATATTATATTATATTCAATACTATAATTTGTTTGGACATTCTGCAGTCGATGGGAAACACTCGGGGCAGTCACTGGCATCATTCACTCCTGGAAACCTGGGGAAGGGGTTTGTCAGAGGTGGTTTTTGGTCTGCTCCATCTTTAGCAAGATAGCTGTCTATAGCTTGACCTCTGGATTATGTAGGATAAATGGGAATCTATGTGAGCATTTATACTCTGAATTAGGTAAATCCCACAAGTAGACTTGATTAATTATTTTGTTTATTTCTAGACTTAAGAAAGTAATGGAGAATTTTCTTAATTAATAATACAGTCAATGGTCCCTCCAAGCTCTGAAGCAAGGTCTGTGGTGTTGAAGGATACCCATACAATGACCCATGCATAAACAGACTCTAGGAAGATGAAGCAAGGTGTCCAATCCACAAGGCCACAGCAGCTATTTCATGCCCTGCAACCTGCCATTCACAAAACAGTCTGTCAGGTTATAAAGAAAAAAAAATCATGGGACAGGGACTAGACCGGTGATTTTCATCAAAATAAGGAAATTCCAGGTGAGGAAACTCCCTCCACTCATTCAGGTTGGCATCTTCTCTTTCATGTTCGTTCTTAGAGAGTGGTTAAGAACACTGAGACATTGAGTGAATGGCTTCCAGTGGACACTGGCAGCATGTGTCAGAGGCACAACTTGAATACAGGTCTTTTTTGGCTTGGAGGCAAGCTCTTCATCCACTATCCCCCTGAAAAAAATCAAAGGAAAATAATAGAAGAAGGCAGTAAGAGGGATAATATTGTATAGTGGGAAGGGTATGGGAATGGGGGGCCTGTGCTGAACTCTACCTCAGACACCTGTTATAGGATTCTGAGCAAGTCCTTCATCCTTCTTAATCCTGTTTCTTCTTCTGTAGAGTGGGAATAAAAATAATCACGCACTGCTTACCTCCTGTTTTAGAACCTACCAAACACCAAATCTGTTGGGCACCATTTCTTTCAGGATCTTCTGTGTACTGATCACTAAAATGCCCAGAACCTGAAGAACCAGGAAACAATAATACAGAGAGATTCAATACAAGTCACTAGACAAAGTTACTACAGGCAGAATTCTTAGCTCGATGATAACCTTACTAATTCAGTATATTGGAGATGAATCAAGGAAATGAAATGCCAGGGGAAATTCCAAACACAAAATGTACCTGCAAATATGTCAAAAGCTAGTCCTCTAAAATGAAAACACGTTCTTTGCCAATAATTTACATGAGGCACACAATTACTTCTGAAGGGCTGATGGCAATGAATCACCTCTCCTGGGTTCTTCTTCACATGAGGTCCCAGCTCCCAGCAGAGAGAGGGAGAGAAGTGCCTCCCAGAAGAGTAGCCTTCTCTCCACCTCTCTCTACAGAGCAGCTGAGGAGTCATTCTGGTCTCTGCTGTCCCTCCCTCCATAAGAGAAGAAAGATAGGATAGAGGTTAAGTCCCCAACCTCACTCAACCAAAGGGGAAAAAAGAACCAAAGTCAAAAGAAAGACCTGCCCACTATTCCCACCAGTCAGGCCATGTTCTTCTTGTTGCTTCTAAATAATATGGGGGAGCCTGCTACCTAACCCTTCCCTCAAGAATGAATCACTCTTTCTTAGCCTCAATATTCTAAACTCTAACATCCCCAAAGGTCTGGTGAAATGGTGTCCTTTGTACAAAGAAAACACCAGTTTTCAATTAGTAGGGTCTTATCCTACTAACGAACAGAAAGTTGCCTCTTGATTCCAATCCACATGACTCTCTAGGAACAATAGTTTTTAAATAAATGAGTGCTGCCCTAATGCCAAGAGAAGGCTGCCTCTCAGTACATGACCTCTTGGTGGTCAATGGCTAGAAGGCAATTTGGTGTCTGTTTCTTAGGTACAATAGGGCCCATGGAGGTAGAGCAAGAAGCAACCTTGCCAGACTAATGATACTACTTAGGAAAGAAGCTCTTTGGGAATCCTCATCTGTGTGGCTAATGGGAGCTATCATTATAGAATGGGAACTCCATCAGGCCTATTTTCCATTTGACAAAGTGGAAAATTGAGGTAATTATACAGATTTTAAAATTAATTCCAATGAATGAGTGAAATATCTTTTTCAAAAAAAATTCCTCTTGTCATTTAGTTAGTATAAAGCTGGCCTGTAGCAGCCTGTACACCTACAGGAACCAAGTATGTATTTGTATGTGAGAGAAGAATGGATGGAACACTGGTATAATGACCTCTGAGGGTTTACGCACCCAACTCACACCAGCAAATACAGGCTGGGTCCCCAGAAGAGTGGCTGCAACTATAGACACATCCTGAGAAGAGCCCTGTGAGTGGCTAGCCTCTTAACATTAGTTCTTGAACTCCCACCAGTCTACTTTCCCCTTAACACTCACCCTGTAGACTCAGTTCTTTAGCAAAGGCATTTATTTAAATGGCTCCATAAAAAGTTAATTACAAAACTTTGAGGAGGACACTCTCCCACAAATACACTAAGAGAGAAGGCCAGGGTAGAGAGAGTGACCACAAGCATCAGCTGCAGTGGTAAAGAGGAACATGTGTATGAATACACACACACACACACACACACACACACACACACACACACACACGAACAAGAGCAGCAGGGAATGCTGGGTCTGGAGCAGGAAACGCACCCACCCCTTCACTACCGTCATGTGATTCTGGTGTTGTTCACAGCAAAAGTGTCCTTATTGGCATGGTTATCCAGTCATCTGTAGGTTTGTTGGATGCTGGACAGAGAATACCAAGCATGTAGATGGTCTAACCCTGTGAATCTCAAGAGCCTGTGAGCCCCTCCTCATAATCCTCCCATTGCCACCCAGGAGCAGGGGCCTCTTCAGGGCACTGAGGATCATCTCATGGTATTAGAACCACTCAGATTCATCTCTGCCATGTCCTTTGTGAGGTCTTAACTCTGGGTCAGCCCTGCTGTCTATCCCTTTCTCCAAGGGATTATCATAGATAAAAATGTCACCCTGCATATGTCTGCACACAGATGCCTGGGGCACCAAACCAAAGACGTCTCCCCAAGCTGACCTTGACCTGTCAATGAAAGCTTGTGGGTTCCTGTCATTCCACCAATTCCCAAGCTACCTTGCTGCACAGTTGTCTACTTATCTCACCATCTTGTCCACAAGAATAGCAAGTGAGGTTTGAACAAATGTTGCACTAAAATCTAGGTAACTTCAGTTTTGGCAGACATTGGCATTCCCCTGGTTAAGCTGTTTAATAAATCTGTCAACAAAGGAGACATAATTGGGGCGGAGCCAAGATGGCGGAGTAGAAACAGCTCGTCCAAGCCTCTCTGCCCCCAGATTCTCCACAAACTATGTAAAAAATGACTCTGAAAATCTTCTGGAGCCCCAGCACCCACAGAACGACACAGAGAAGCTAACCTCCCGCTGAGGACAGCCCAGCAGCCCTGCAGGAAGGACCAGCGCAGTGGTCTGGGAGCCGGCAGCGCGCAGAGCGCAGGAGCCGAGCCGAGCCCAGGTCCACATGAGCTGAGGTTTTAGCCCCAGGGCGGCAGGGCCAGCAGCCGGCTGGAGGAACCCCAGAACACCAGGAACTGTGGAGATTCCAGAATTATCAACATAGACTTGCCTAGGACAAAGTAAGAGGTTAGTGTCCTATGGACTTTGGGACCTGTATTTGGGGAATGCGTCAGCTCCCTCCCCTGGGAGCTAGAAGCTGCTGAGGAGACATGCCACTGTGTAGTTTTCAGAGGCATTTCCGGCTCCCAGCCTACAAATCGTGGGGAGATCCAGCGATCAGTCTTGGGGGGTAATCGCTCTTGCTTTAACCTCCCCGGATCTGGATTGTGATCTAGGGTGGAAGTCGTGGTTGGGTTTACAACTTGCCAGAAACGGAAGTTGCCCCCAACACGTTCGGGACGAAAATTCCTCTATCTGGCCTTAAAGCCATAGTGTGGCAACAAAGGAGACATAATTAATCTGCCACAACTGTTCCTGATGAAGCCGTGATAGCTCTTTGTAATCTCAGTTCTCTAAGAGTCCCTTAATAAATGGTGCATATAGTATTGGGCCAGTACCCAAAGTCATGCGGTTATAAAATTATTAGCTTGAAGCTGTATGAGGCCCAAGAGACTAGGGCGGCTACGTGGGAAGGTGGCACCCAGTTAGCCCAGTGGACAGAGTGCTGGGTCTGAAGTCAAGAAGGTGGATTCAAATCTAGCCTCAGACACTTATGAGCTGTGGAGCCCTGGAAAGTCACCAAACCTCTGTTTGCATCAGTTTCCTCAACTGTAAAACAGATACAATAATAACACCTCCCTTGAAGGGTTGTCATGAGATCCTATTTGTAAAGCACTTGGCACAGAGCCTGACATACAGTAGACACTTAACAAATGCTTGTTTCCATCCCTTCTAGTCCAATCCTTCCTGAACATCAGAACCAAAATATGAAACTGGGTCCTCTTACACAAAAGCACTGGCCACCTTCTCTAATGAGCCTATCATGTGCAGATGGGATTATCTTCCTTCTTATGAATAATAATAAACAATAATGACACTAAGAATAATACTAGCATTTGAATGGCACCATAAGGTTTACAAATGACATTGATTCTCCTCCAGTCTCCAATCTCCACAATGTCTCAAAGCTCACTGACACAGTGACATTCACAGGTTATTTCAGTCTGACCTAAACTCTGCATCTCCCTCATTACTCTGTGCAGTGCTCTGTATACAGATGCTAAATACATTCCCACTGATTTTTTTCCTACTATTCTGTGGTCATAGACAGAGAAGGTATATTTCCTTTTCATTCTCTGAAGCCCAAGATAATTCTGTTTTTCAAAGATGCATTTCTGATATGATGGAATCACATGTGAACAAATGTGCTGCCCATTCATGTAGAGATGAAACCCCCACCATTTCAAAGCAGCCCATTTTCCAAGCTAGAGGTTTCCAGCACAACACCTTGTTTTTCAAAGAAAATTCTCCTTGTTGAGGCTTTTGATTAAAGACTCGAACAAAAAAGAGAGATCTGCTGAGAAAAGTAGAACTCTGAAGGAGACTAGAAGAAGCTTTATTCAGTCTTAATGGGCAAATAGGATGGAGTGAAAAGTACATTTAAGTACAAATAATGCCCAAACATTTTCTTGAAACTATCAGAAATGTCAGTAGCTGAAACACATTGTCAGGATAAATCATCCTGGGTTTTTTAAAAAGTGTTAAAACTAAAAGTAGATGAAATGAGATGAGCTCAGAGAGCTTTGTGGGCCTTTGAAATTATGCTGACATCATTGTGGAAGAGAGGGTACATTCTTTGTCATTTTTCTTGGTTAGGGTAGGAACGGGTCTTGGGGACCTTATGAAGTCCTAGTTTAGGACAGTGGGCTAAAAACTGAAGCAGGAACAGATAACCAAAAAAAGAGAAGAGGAATCTCTGCCCCATGTCTAGAGAAGTCTCAAAAGCACTGGTATGGAAGCAGGTCTCCACTATTTGGGACGGCTGCCAGATTACAGAAACCAGAGGCAGCAGGGAATCATATACCCATGAGCATCTTACCCCATCTATGTGCATTAGCAGGAAGCCCTAGAGAGTTGTCTGAGACTGGGGTCAGAGACAAAACTTTTTCCCAGGTTTTCCTGACTCTGTGAAGGGTCCTATGCTAGTTGCTGAGAGGCACATGAGGTTGATAGAAGACATTATTACCTGCCTTCATGAAGCTTGTGATATTAAAACTGAAAGCTAAGCTTTCACATGCTCCTGAGGAGGAATCTCCATTGGTGGTGCTGGCAAGACAGGAAATCAACTGAAATCTCAAACTACCAATATTTTTCAATGATTCCTTTAACATGATGAATAAGTTCACGAGCGAGGTGGCTTAGATCCAGCCCCTGGACCCCTTCTTACTCAATGAAACTTCTACTTATCTGTCCACTTGTAGATCTGATAAGCTACAGAGAATGCATTAGAGGTAGGGGAGTGCTCCCAGATTGCCAGTCCTGGGGCTTTGTGGGCACCAGGGCAGGCTGGAGGCATCCCCCTCTACCATCCCCTCCTACTTCACACCAGCCCACTTCTTTTCAGTCATATGGGTCCTTGACAATGTCACTTCTATCATTTTTCAAATGGAAGCCTTCAGTGGTGACATGCTATGGTCCCCTTAGACTCACTCTATGGCTTTTAATGTCCTGTTAGGACATAATTCAAAATTAATTTAAAAACATGATTCAGTTCTGTGTGAGTGTCAGATTACTAGCTTTGGAGACAACTGTCTTCCATTCCTAGTACAGGTGAAGTCTATTCCATCGTGGAGCAAAGCCCTCCTGTCATTTGGGAGTCTGATGGCCATGACAGTCCTAAGTTACTTGGAATTACTTGGGCTGTGGTTTGGATACTAAGGCCATCAGCAGGCTGTCCCAGCAATAGGAGGCTATCATCCAACACATCTCAACAAGGAAACAATGATCATTGACTCCTTCCTCTCATCTCTAATGGTGAGCTAGGTTTCTCCCATTTTTATTTCAATCTGGTACAGCAGCAATGAGCAAGAAGCAGCGATTCTAGAGTCCAAGGCTTAGGATTGGAACCCCACCATTCCCACTCAGTATCTGGGGAGTCCTGGATACATCAGGGCAATTCTCTGGGCCTCAGTTTCTTCACCTGTAAAATGAGAGATTGAACTAGGTGACCTCTGTGATCTAGGACCTGATGAAATGCTGCACAGCTTCCTCCTGGGGTAAAAGTGAGAAATTCTGTGGGCATAATGAAATATGTCAATTCTGTGGCTATGTGAGGGCTACATGACTCATGGTCATTGGGCAAAACCATCAGAAAAGGAAAGGTGAGAAGTGTGCAACAGAAACATCACTGAAGGAGAACGCAGGAGACTAGGGTTCAGCTCTCAGCTCTGCCACTCACTGCCTGTATGACCCTGGCCAACTCCCTTCACTTCTTGAGTCTTTGTTTCCTCCTCTGTAAAATGAGAGTCTAGGTCAGCTGCCTAAGGTTCCTCAAACAATATATAGAGCTATGTTTGTTTTTTATAAACTCTGACACTCAAGAGTGAGGAGACACACAGCTTCCAATCTTAACTCTAAAACAATGTGACTCTGGGTAAATAATTGCTCTTTCCCATTCTCCACTTCCCTCCCAATCACAGTGTGTCCATCTGGGGCCCCATCCCTCCTCAGCCAGCTTCACATTAAAAGAATCTTCAGTCACATGTTAACAACCCTGTGGGTTATCCCTGTTACACCAGGGAAAGCATTTGCTCATGGTCTCTTGGGTTTATCAACTTAAATACTCTGGATAACTATATTGCTCTCCAGTCTCCATCTTCACCTCCATAAGAATAAGTATGAAACTTGTGCTTGAGCCACAGGGCAAAACAAGGCAGACATAGAGATGTATGTAGGCTTCCTAGGAAGCAAAACTCACTTTCCAAGTGACATTTGGCTGAGTAGAGAAACTCCCATCTCATGCCCAGATCAACAAGGCCCATCTAACTGGGGCCCAGCTTCTTCCATGGACAGATCAACAATCAGTTATTAAGTGCCTACTATGTACCAGGCACTGTTACACTCTTGGAATACCAAACTAGTCCCTGCCTTGAAGGACCTTATGTTCTATCAGGGTAAATGTACACACACACCTCCAAATATACACATGCCACCTTCAGAATAATTACATAGTCAACCTGAGACAAATTTGTAGTTCAGCTGGGAGAACTTGGATCTCCCTTAGGAAGTGTCCTTTGAGCTGAGTTGGGAAGGAATCTTGGGATTCCAGGAGAGGGACAGAAGGGAGGAGGGAGAGCATTCCAGGCATGAGTAATTCAGCCAGTGGAATAGCAAAGTGGGACACCAGGTTGTGTAACTGGGTAACAGCCTGGAAAGCCAGACTGGAGTCTCTTGGGAAGGGTTTTTCTATCAGACTTCCTAATCATCCTCTTTTTAAAATACTGTCATCTTTTGTTTTCTAATCATCCCCATAATTTGAACTACAACCATGCATGGGAAAGTCCAATCCCACCTATCTCTCACTTAGATGAACTTAATAGCCTCCTAATCCTATGGACCAACCTCAAGCCTGCTGTAGTCTATTTGCCACATTCTGACCAAGTGATTTTCCTTAAGCAGAGATCTGACTATGGAACTCCCTTACTTAATGAATTCCAACTTTCCATTGCCTCTAGGATGACAGAAAAATTCCTCTCTTTGGCTTGTAAATCCCTACAGAACCTCTTCTTCCAACCTCATTAGCCATTACTCATACACTATGAAATCCAACCCAACTTGCCTCTCTGTCCCTTTATACACATGACCCTCCATTTCCCCTCTCCTTGCCTTTCCGTTGGTCATCCTTCATGCCTGGAATGCCCTCCCTCACAGAGTCTTCCTCTTCCTTTAAGATGCAGATCAGGTGCCAACTACTGCAGAAAGATTTTCCTGATCCAAGCACCTGGTAGTGACCTCCTTTTCAAACTACTTTGCATTTATTCTCTTTAGTTGTAAGTATATATATATATATATATATATATATATATATATATATATATATATATATATATATATATGGATAGATTCAGGCACATATCACATATGTGTATATGCAGGAAATCCTAATTGTCTCCCTCATTAGAATGAGTCATTTTCTTCATTGTGTTCATACCCTCAGTGCCTGGCACAGTGTCTGGCCCATAATAGGAGGTTAATAAATGTTGATTTATTGATTGATTAATCCTAGAGGCCATCAGTGGGTCTTATAAAAATGTAGTGATGTGGTCAGACCTATGTTTTCAGAATGTCACTGTGGAAGTTGTATAGACAATGGATTGGGAAAGAGGAGAGAATGAGGCAGAGAGATGAATAAACTAGACCATTACACAAGACTGATAGTGTGGTGTGGATGGAAAGAAGTCAACAGGTATTTATTACACACCTACTATGTGCTGGATACTGTGTATATAGCCCTGGGGATACAAAGAAAGGCAAACACACATACCAATACATGCACACAAGCAGACGCTACTCTCAACAGAAGCAAGAAGTGTAGATTAGTTTTTATGACCTAGCACCTCATTAACTGTGTGGGGCAATGGAGAATGATGAGTCAGGGATGACAGAGAGATCGTGGACATCAACAAAATATGGTAGTGCCCTTGATAGAAATAAGTAAAGAGGAGTAGATTATGGGTTATAATGCTGTTTGAGGGTATGTTAAGTATAAGATGCCTGTAGGTAATTCCATTTTAAAATATGCAATTGTCATTTGACCAACCAAGAACACATGTGTCAAGCCATCTCCTATTCTTACCCTATCCCTCAATCATGAGAGAGCTCCCTTCTCAATCAAATCAATCAAACATGTATCTATTGTTTGCCCTGGGCCAGGTACTGGTACATGCCTGCTGATCATACAAGTACAAAGAATGAAACAAACCCCACTGGAAAGGCACTTACATTCCTAACAAGGGATACAAGTAGCTATAAAAATAGATACAGGCTGTCGGTAAAGTAATTATTATAAAGAGATGCAAAGCTATGAACTACTAGATAGTTCAGGAGGGAGGGAGGGCACCTAGGTGGAGGGAGGATCAGGAGGCTTTATAATTGAAAATTTTCTCTTTTCTCTGAATCTATTAGTCATACTGGCTGGCTTTGTGCCAAATGCCTAACTCACTTGGGCTGTGCTGGTTCAACATGAGCACTCTCCTTTTCATCTTCATTTAATGGAGAGACAAGATGCTAGTGAGGTGTCAATGGTGAATGAAAGATTTCCCTCTTCTTGGCTGCCTTCTGATCATTTCCCCTTCCTGTCTGTTTGGTTTGTTCCTGTATGACCCATATAAACAGCATCTCTCTCAAGCAGAAGAAATTGGAAACTGGTTGGGATGCGGCACAAAGAATAAATGAGTGGGGGGAGGCTCAGAGGAGGCAAAAACGAGAAAGTAGAAAATCTGCCAGAAGTTCTTTGGAATAAATGCTGACTCTGAATGGAGGAGGACTGGGGTGGGGGTCAGGGTGGGGGAGAAAGCAATAACTCTTCCTCTATACGGGCCAGCACCCGTGCCTCAATTGCTCTCTCTCGGTCTTCCCTCCCCACTCCTCCCTCCTGAAATCCCTAGTGCCCTTTGGGACTCAACACTAGTGCTCCCCAGAATAATCTTGTCTGTGCACATGTTGTTTCTCCTAATAGAATGCCACTCCACCTTGCCCAATGCTTGTGTTTAATGAAAGTTCGCTGAATTGAATTAAATGTTAGATTAAATGAGCATCACTACTGTGGGCATTAATAAATGATGATGATAGCCCACCTGACCAGGCACCCTCCACTCCCCTGAGATCAGGTACTATTTCATTTATGTCCTTTTATCCTCAGTGCCAATCACAGGGCATGGCACAGAGTAGATTGAATGGCTGAATGATTGAATTCTATGGTTTGGTCCCAATCAGTGTGAATAAAGAGTCCCCCAAAACAGTCTCAGGGATACTTCATACTATCTCAAGCTGATTAGGTAAAATATGGTCATCAGTTCCAGCCCAAAGGAAATAGGCAGTAGGAATTCGAACAATGGGACCACCACTCAGGGCATCTATTATTTGCACTAAGGATCCAGTGCTAATCAGTAGCATTTTTTGTCCATACAAGTGCACATAAGCAACTAAAGAGGAAGAGAGTGGGGCTTATGGAGTTTTCCGTCTCCTTAAAGCAGTTAAGACTGAGAGAAGATTGTTGCTTGGAAACAGGAATCATGAGTGCCATGACCTGACCTATCACTGTATATCATGAAGCTTCATAGAGGGGAGGATTGGGGTCCAGATTGGGAACAATGTGAATTTAAGACTAATTCCTACAACTGCTGATGGATATAAATCCTCAGAGTCCAGAGTGACCAAAGAGATGGGGAGCTCGTGGCTTAAAAACATGCTCTTTCAAAGAGAAATGACACCAATTTCCAATGGGGAATCCCAATTCAGGGCTGGGGAAGCAATGTGAGGGAGGAGGGGAGAATCAAAAGTGCATGGCGTTTTCCTCATTATTAGATTGTGAACCCCTTGAGGACAGACACTGTCTTTTGCCTCTTTTTACATATCCAGCACATAACCCAAAGCTATGGCACATAGTAGGTACTTAATAAATGATTATTGACTGACTGAGGTGCATCAGTGAAGGTGGGAGTCTAACATTGAATTCAATTCAATTAACATAGAATAAATATGTGCTAAAGGGAGGAATGGCATTGAAGAAAATGCAAAAACAAAACCAAATCCACTCCAAGACCTCTAGGAGCTAACATTTTATGGGGAGAAACAACATTCACATGGAGAAGTAGAAGAAATACTAAGCAGGGAGGAAAAAAAAAATCATTCACAACATAAGATGGCCAAGGAAAAGCTTCCTGGGCAAGGTGTCATTGATGGGGGGGGGAGGGGATAGGTTATACAGTGCTCCAATCAAGATCAATGACAAGAGTCCCTGAGTCTGGAAGGAATTCACTAGGCTCAAGCAATCTTGAAGTCGAGATTGTAAAAATTTATTGTTACACTTTGCAGCCGGCAAGAGTTCTTAGGGAACCTGCAAACTTAAAGGAGTCACAGGTATAGTTTTAAGGAGTCAAGACAGTAAATCAGATGCCAATTATGCTAACTAGGTGAGTAAAGGTGGGGTTAGGGAGGAGTTAAGGAGTGGTCAGTGCTTAAAGGAACATGCACTTTTAATGTCAACTGTGCAGGAGTATTGGCCATAATTCACTGGGAAATAGCCCAAGGTGGGGGGCTACCTGGAGGTGTGGTTTTGGGCTTGAAACATCACTAAGTCAGCTAGCGGTCCGGGCTAACTGAGAAGTGCCTAGTCTGCCACCCATCAGTGTCATGTTTGACAAGATGGATGTTGGGAACCAAGGCTAACAGACACTCAGTATGTGTATAATTGGCTAAGGAATTAATCTATAGATAGTGCATTGAAGGATTCATAGATGTAGCTTGTTATTGTTCGAAGCAGAGATAAACAATTTATGAGTTGTTGGGGGGAAAAGTGCTGGCAGGGGGAAGGAGAAGAGTTAATGCTTTGAGACTGAGGGGGCGGGAATGTGATTTTACAGACTGGTTTTGCAAATTGATTTTATAAGCTGATGTTATAAACTGATATAACAAACTGATATTACAGACTGTTGTTACAAACATAGACTGATGTTATAAACATAGATCCCAAGCACCCCATCAGCATCATGAGGTGGCTGCAGCTGGGCAGGAGGGAAATCCCAGGTGGAGCACTGGTCTCTACAGTGATGGTGCCTCCCCAAAGAGTGCTGCTGTTAGCTTTGGTAGGCATTGAGGCAGGTGCCTGGAGCCCCTGTTCAAGGTGGGCTCTACTCAGACAATACTCCAGTCCCCTGAAAGTGAAAGGGGAGTCTGAGACATAGGCCAATGAGATAAGATCTGTAAAGCACTTAGTAAACATTTAATAAAGGATTATTCTCTTCTCTCCCCACCCCCCTGATGCCCAAGGTTTTTGAAATTATCAGTCTGCTACTTTCAGAATTTTCCAATATTCTTTTATTTTCTTCCTTTTGTTTTTCACATTTTATTTCAGACAGGTTTGCTTCAATGATCCTGAAGCTAGTGACACTGGACACCTTTCTCAGTCTGGATGATTTCTTTTCTATGAGGTTTATGTGTTATGAGCTGTTAGTCTGGTATTCTTTCTGGGGTGGGAAGGGGGGATATTTAGGGAAAAAAATCTTTTTTTCCTTTCCTATTTTTTGGATGTTTATTTTGAAACTTTTTCATGTTTGTTCACCAATTTGTTTTCTCTCCTAATGTTTTTTAATCCTATTTTCTACTTCTGTTATGATTTGTTTTGTTTTTGTCTTCCCAGAGGTATCTCTCTCTTACATGACGGAGCCATTGAATTCATAAATGCAAAGTGGCTGTTATTTATGATGATGATTAATGGGTAGAGTATTTGTTGTGATGAGATTGTGTGTTTGTGGAAGTGGTACTGATTTAATGGGTACTTTTGACTGGTTACCCTCTGATTCCAGTACATGAGCATAGCTATTGTAACTGCTTTCCCATTCCTGTACAAGTTGTTTTGTATTGCCACTAATTTGCATATCTGCATTTCAGTTTTATTTGCTACATGTTACTTGCAGCTATTAGTTCATTTATTACTGTATAATGCTATAATACTACCTCCCTACTGCTTAATTTAGCATTATTGCTTTGCTCAGTATTATCATCATGAACATGACCAGCGATATGGTAGAAGAGACTGTCTCCAGATCCCTTTAACTTTCAAAATTCCTCCCAGAGAGGAATCACACATTTGAGGTACAGCAATTCCACCTGAATTCAAGAAACAAAAGTAGGGAGAAGCCTCACAAAACAGAAAAACAAAGAATTATCATCAGAGAACTCTAATCCTGAAAGCATTCACTCAGTCATTAACCTACATACTCTGACTCAGAAACAAAGGTGCTCAATGGGCTTCTATGTCAGACCTTCCTTGGAATCTCCTCTGCTGAAAAGATTACTCTATAAGCACATTTCACTTATAGAGTTCCCCTACACATACCATTTAGAAGATATTGACTCTGTCTAGTCCTGTGAAGAAAAAGGAACTTAAAAAGCATGCTGCCTTCTAACAGGGGCCAAACCTATGTTAAGGACTCCCATCACTGCAGAGACTCCACTAAGGACACTCTCCCTTGCTCTCCACCAACCCTGTAAGTATCTAGAGATGGTGATTCAGCCCAGCTTTGAAAAGGAAGAGAGCCATGGGAGGAGTTGGGTTGTAGGCTAGTGTGAGTGTCTGCCCTGAGCCTGATGGAATGTGAACTGAGGTCCATATAGCACCAATCCCTTCCTCCAAGAGGCTACTTAGGGCAAGAACCCAGAACTATGCTTTCTAAATCCATGCCCTCCACCACCACACCACCCCCCAAAAAACAAAGGAGGGTAAATCACATTTACTGTCCAGTCTTTAAGGTTTACTCAGCAGTAAAGAAAGAGGAGCTATACAATGAGTAATGGGGGAACTATATTTAATAAAATATTGAAACACCAAAGATTTTAGCAGGGAAAACCTGCAACAACAACAACAAAAAAAAAAAAGAGCACAAACAGATAGATCCTAAACAGGATCATGAAACCAGAAGAAAGGATGAGCACTAATCCTCAATAAATTACAAAACTTTCTTAACACATAAAACAAAGGCAAGTGATCCTGTGCCTGATGACATGTAGAACTCTGTAGATTCCTAAGAGAAAGTGAAATAAGAAACTCCAGAATGGAGAAATTATACCCTACAAAGAATGCAAATTATAACTGAATGTGGGTCAGAATTTAGAGGTCTCAATGAAGAGCCGAAAAATATCAACTGGCATAGCAGAAAAAGTTAAGTTCACAATATTGTCATCATCAATCAATTTATTTTAAGAATGGAGACTGACAATTTCAGATAACACCTACTCAAGGAATACATGCCCTGTCAGAATAAATATTTGCCAAGATAAGAAACTATGTTTTGTGATAAATAGCATAAACATTATTTAGGGAACTTGCCAGTATGTGTGGTGATTCTGTTTTTACCTTTTTTAAAGATTCAAGGGATTTGTTACAGAAGAAAGAATCTAAAATGACAAGTCCAAAAAGAGAAAGACTGTGTAGCATCAGGGATGGTCCCTTCCTGCAGGCAGAAAGAACTAAACAATACCTTTGATGCATGTCAGAAGGCCCAAGCTTATGACCATGAAGGGCTTTTTAATATGGTGCCAATAGACCAAGTAGTCTCTGAACTCAAAAGGAGATAGTCCTCACCCATAATATATATATATGTATGTATATATGTATATATATACATACACATATATGTACATACATATGTGTGTGTACATATTTCTTGGTGACCCTGTAACTTCATGAGTACAGGTCCACCCCTTCCTAATGTCAATCCCTAAACCTCCCTGGCTCCTTACTCTGTGTGTGTGTGTGTGTGTGTGTGTGTGTGTTCCTTTTTTCTTTATAAGTTGTTAACTCTGAGGCAGGGACAATTTTTGTGCTTTTGCCTTTCTTTTGTATCCTCAGCAGATTGTCTGACCTGTCTCTTAATAAATGCTTGTCAATGGATTGACTGTATTCCTTGTTACTGGGGGTAAAGAAAAGGGCACTGGTCTTGACATTCGGAGGCAGAGATCCAAGTTCTGGTGCTTGTTTCATTCTGTGGAAGTCACTTCCCTCCCTGGGTCTCAATTTCCTCACCTTGCATCCTCTACCTCATTAAACAGTAGTGGGGAAAGTGTTCTGTGACCAAATGAAGGAAAAAAATGAAAAAAAAACATTTATTAGACTCTTATTATGTACCAGGAACTGTACTAAGTGCTAGGAATGCAAACATAAAACAATGGGGAGAGAACATGCAATGAGAAAGCAGAATGTGGGGCAGTCCTTGTGGGGAGGTCAGTCTGGAAGTGATCAGAAGGAAATGGCCAGGAAGACTGGCTGACAAGATGACCAGGTACAACTCTCACCCTGTGAGAGGCCAGATGCCCAAGAGAAAACTGGAAGTTCTGGTGGGAGTGGGATGGGAGGATGACCCAAGCCCGGGTGGCATGATTTAGAAATGGCAATGAAGTGTGAGCTTCAAAGGGAGACAGAAATGCTGTTACTGTTGGGTATTTTTTTCCTCTAGTATTATTTCACTTATCTCATGGAGTTGACAGCTAATACATGCTTTTGAAGAAAATCTGTCTTTATCTTTCTCATTGTAAACAAACAAAACAACCCAGAGTGTCCTGGATTATCAGCCTGCCCACCCAAGCCTCCTCTAGTAAACCAGGGCCTACCTGGGCAAGTTGCCTTTCCTCTGTTATTATGGGCCCTCTTCCCCCCTCTTTCCCCCACTGCTCTGGGAACAGCCATCTGACCTAGATGAGGGTGAGCCAGGACTGGAGGGGGCATGTGCAGCGCTGCCCTGCCTGCTCCCCAGCCTGCTCCCCCCAATCAGCTGCGTGCTCACACTCCACATAAGTGCCTTGGGATAACCAGCTCCCTGACTACTCTGGCTGGCCACGTCTGATTAAGCACCTGAGCTCCTCAGTGAAGAAAAAGCCATCCCCTGGCTGGGTGCTGAGCAGGAAAATCTGATGATTCAGTGGGCCTTCCAGGTGTGCTTCCTCCGAGGATCCCTCTGAACCTCCCCAGAGGTGTGGGGAAGGGTCACTCGCCCTCCCCAGTCCACCTGAGCTAGCCTGAGACCAGCCTCTAGGCCCAACGATCCTTTTGGATGCTTAGGCTGCCCACCATTTATGCTAAAAGGGTGAGATAATCAGTGGCCCTATGGCTTTATTCAAAATCCCTGTGATGCAACAAACCAAAATTCCCTTCCCTTCCCTGGTCACTGCTCCCGATATGAATTATCTCCTCCTACTAAAATGCCAGCTCCCTGGAGTCATGCCCTGGCTGTCTCTTGTATCTCTCTTCACTCAGTCAGTCTGCAAGCATTTATCATGTGCTTACTGTATGTCGAGGCATTGTGCTAAGCCCTGGGCTAGCTGCTTCTTCCTGTGTCTCCTTCAGTTCCTCCTCCTCCCAAGATACCCCAGTGTGAAAGGGAAGTTATTCTCAGCTCTTGGAAACTACATTCTCAGAGTACAATCTCAGACAACTCCAAGCTGAAATAACTTTGCGGTCAAAGCTGTGGATGTACTCAGACTCTTCCTCCAAGCCTCAGGGCTCCAAGGCTCACAACCAGAGAACTCCCCTCCAGGTGATTTTTTTTTTCCTGGCTAAATTCAGTTCTCATTAGGATAAGAGGTTTGCAGGAGTTTGAGTCATCTTTAGTATGGAAGGCAATGTTTCCACCAAGAAATCACAGTTCTCTGGAAGGCTCCCCAAACTTCCGTTTATAACTGATATTCTTTCACCAAATGTACAGCCTTCCAGCAATTAGAAAGGAAATAAGTAAAAGGCCTGTATAATTCAGAATTACAGCCCATCAGGTGCAAATAAAACCATGTTAATGTCAGATTGCCATGATTCATGAGCCAGAAAGCCTCTCAACTTAGGATGGAATGGATCCAGAGAAACACAGAACAATTCTTCAACAACCCATAAGCATTTCTAACTAGGACTAATAATGTTTCCCAGTAATTGCTTCATTTTATTTCATTAGGCAACAGCATATGAATTCATGCTAAATTAGAGTTATATAATCATCAGTTATTAGAAAAATTAGACACAATATCTTATTTGATTCCCTCTTCCCTCCCCCATCTTCTTGTGCTTAAGGGAAATAGAATCCAATGGGGAAGAGGGAGGGGGATTGTCCCTGGGGAATATTAACTTGAATTTTCCAACAGCATTTTCAAAAAGGTAATAAGGTATTGTGTACTTAATTAAACAGTCTCTAGGTGTGTCTTTCATAACTGCATGAATATTTTTGGTAGGACAATATTATTGAATCCATTCTAACTGTGGATTAAAAAGCTGACTCATCAACCCTTGAAGAGACGCCTTCCACAGAGCACTTAAGCAGAGAGGACATCCTTCCCAGGTCTATGGGAGAGGTTCAGTGAAGAGCCCCCCCACAGCAGAGATCCATAGTGGCTCCATCACATGACCCCCTAGGTCATGACTGGGGACAAGGTAGATTGAGCATTCTCTATGTCCATTGACATCTCTACTACCTTCTTGGCACTTGCCATGATGATAGTCAAGTTTGCCAAGCTTGAACACTGGCTCAGTTGCCCCTTAAGTGACCTTGTCCAAACCACTTGCTTCCTTTGGGCCTCTCTTGTATAAAGAAGGGGCTGGACCAGATACCTTTGCTTATAGAATCCTCACTCTAGAGGTAGAAGTAACCTTTGAGGTCAGTGGGTCCATTTCACAAAGAAGGAAACCCAAGAAGACAAAGTGACTTACCCAAGGTAGTGAGCATTGAAGGCAGAATCACAACCCAGTACCTCTTCTCTCTAGATCCAAATCGAAGGATCTCAGATCTTACAGTTAGAAAGAATCTCAGAAAATGACTTGCCTAAACCATAGTTAAGCAAGAATTCTTTCTACAAACCCGATGATCTATGACCCCAAGTCAAGTGGGGAAAGCCAGCTGCAGTTGAGAGAGAAATGAGAGGAGGGAAGGAAGAGGGGATCTTTCCCTCCATCTCTAACTTCCTAGAGATGCAGTCATATCCTCTGCTTCCAGAAAGAGAATGGTAGCTTCTTCTGCAACCCAAAATGGCAGAACGAAATGACTTGATCCAGCATAAACAGTCTAGGGAATGAGTAGATTTCATGGGAATGGGCAGCAATATGGAAGGAGCCCAGGGAGACCTGAAAGACAGCCATTTGGGAGACACTTCCTAGAAACAAAGGCATCAGATATCCCTGTCTCCCAGGGCTGTGGGGAGAGATGCTGCCTAACCACTTCTGAAAGCTTACCTGGAATTCTAACTGTGGTCCACGCTCTCCAGATTCTCCCCCAGAGAGCCAGGTACAAGACCCTGGTTTCGGCTCTCCTTTTCTCAGGAATATAAGCTCATTAAGGAGAGAATTCTTGGCATATGTTGGGAGAAATCCAAGTCAATACATTGTGAAATAATGAAATTAATAATAATGAAAATTAGTGAGCCTGAAGAGAGATGAGCAAGGGATGAGCTCGAAGAGGACTCTACAGAAATGATGCCATTGCTGCCACTGCTTGGCTGCGTTCTGAGGCAGTGAGGTGGAATATGCAGATGAGAATTTCATTTGTTTCCTTGAACATTTGCAAATGATCCTGCTGAAATATGGCTTGGAAACTGATACTTCAGATAGATTCCAAAGTCAGTTTTCATTCTGCATATTAATGTGTTTTAAAAAATCCAAGGTTTCTGATTGCCTGATACAAGATGGGCCCTGACTGTGTTTCAGGAGAGCCTGAGAGAGACAGCAGTTACCTGAGAAGCCTTAACATATCAGGGGAGGATGAACTCATGGAATGAGAGGCAGCCAAGATGTTTAATTACCTGCTGCACAGAATTCTAAGAAGCTGCCATCGGTGTTATAATCTCCAGAAGCTTTTCTGGGACTACAGTATTTGAAAAGTGTTCATAAACAGGAGATACCCAAGCTGTTAATGGGCAGGATGTCACACTAGCAATGGGCCTGGGCAGCAGATTTTTACTAAGAAGTCCTAGTGGACTGACACCTCAGAGCACTTGAAGTCTACAGGCTTGTCTGGGTGGTGAAGGCCCAGAGACCACAAGCAGAGTTTAAGCCTGGTTTGGCTATATGGTGGAGGGAGGCTTGGTGGGCAAGATGACCTTTAAATCTTTACAAGGCCTTTCTATAGCTTCACTAGATCTCTGCCCTGCATGGTTTGACCAAGTCAAGTTGCTAGATTCTTGTAGCAAACCAAAGCTCCCACTCACAACAGGCCAGGGATGCTATGAGGAGCTAAAATTCTTCTTAAAACAAACAAAAAATAAAGACTTTTGGTCATTTTATTCTGTAGAACCAGTGGGGACCCGGATGTTGCCTGTCTTCCATCTCTGTATCTTTTCTCTTGACTCACCTGATCATTCCCCCTTAAACAGCTGGGACCTGAAATCATTTGGGTAGATGTCTCTGTTTCATAGGGGGCTGAGTCAGTATTCACTCTGATTTAAAAAAATTCTTCTAAAAGTATTTTCCCTTCTTTTAAAACAGTTTCAAGATTTATAAATGATCACTAAATTTTATGAAGAAAGTTAGTTGAAAACTTTTAAAATGATCTTAAGCAGTATGCATAACTTTCTGCACGTTCCAATTCTAGATGAAAATAATATTGGAACTCATACTGACTACTTGCTCTGATCATAAAAACCTGCTATAGAAGGAAAAAAAGCAGGGCCTTTTACTTCAAACAACAAGCCTCACCAATCACAGCTTAGACCCAGTTAGTTATTTTTATCCTCATGGAACTGCACTAAGCAATGAAGATTTATCAGGTCTCACAAATGTAAAGAATTCCATTTACCATCTTTCCTTCTGAAATCTAAAAGCCAATTGATTGAAATACTTCTAATCTTTTGCAGCTTCTTAGCAATTTAGGTTCATTTAAAAACTACATGACTAAAACAAGTTCCTTTCCCAGGCTGAATGACCTTGCCTAATAGTGATAGTTTCTAGGGGATTTGACAATTTTACAACATAAGGAAGATTTATATGAATTCTAAGCAGGAGAGACTGGGGGAGGGGCTAATAATGATTCCCCTGCTTAGCCAATTCTCATACCACATAGATAATACGTTTTACCAGTAACAATATCATGAACAATTATCATGTTCTTAAATTTGAACTTTGAAATAAAAACAAATGAATTACCAATCTGGTGACCTTAAAACTCCAGTTTTTGAAGTTACACAGCCCAAATATAACAGCTTTAAATTATTAGATCTTATAACATAAAATAATCCAATTCACATGAAATAAACATTATAAGACAGGATTAGCAGAACTGATAAAGTAACATAGCTGGTTTTACACAACTTTTTCTCCATCTTTTAGTTTCAACAAAATTCAGATTGAAAACTGCTTTATCTAACACCATTTCTGGCTCACAATGGTCACTCAACTTTTACAGTATAAGAGGAGTTTACAATTTAGAGATACCATAATAACACAATGACATTATGACATTAATTGCATTTCCAATTCATCACATACAAAAATTACCAAGTGCAGAGGCTTTTTATTCTCTCCCCACACCTGCAGACCCTGGTTGTGGACCCAGGGGTTTGCAAGTGGGGGAGGGTCCTACTATTCTTCAGCACTCTCCTTAATCTGATCTGGTGTGAGAGGCTTTAACAAGATCTGTTCATATGTTTTCAGCTGTTTTAACAGGAACATCCCAAAAGCTCACCGAGGATTGTCAAAAATCCTTGGCACAAATCACATGTTTGCTTGGCTTCCAGATAGATGATAATGGAGGCCAGGTAAGACTTGCTTTAAGATAACCACCATAGCCAAGTAGCTAGCTGTGAGTATAGTTCCCACCCACACCCTACCCAGGTCCTTTCCCTTTAAGAAGCAGGGGAGCACTGTGTGTGTGTAGGGGGTAGCCTGGGAAGCATGTGAGGTGGCCAAGAGGGCAGGGCTCCAGGACAGAAAGCACCCACCTTTCTACCAAGGCTAGTAGAAAGAGAAAGGGGGAGAAAAGGGAAGACTAGGGCCACAGCTCTGAGATCCACAGAGCCCTAGAGCCATGGCAAAGTGGGCAGGGACTGGCAGGGAAATTCAATTTCAAATTAACAAAGTTTATAAGGGTGTTTCCCAATTAACTAGGTCCTCCTGATATCCCTTGGGCCATTTTCACCCCCAGACCTGAGGGGGGTTGGGGCTTTTGGTTCAGGATTTGCGGCCACTCAGAATGACAAAGAGAGAAAGTTTTTCCTTACTAGCTCCATAGCCTACTAACTGTAGTAACTCTAGGTGCCTCAGGATGACAAAAAAGCAATCCCACTACTAATCAGCACAGGAGCTTTGACCTGCTCCATTTCTGACCTGGGCCAGTTCACCCCTCCTTAAGAAAATATTGGAGGGGAGGTCTCTCCTCCTTGGGACCCTGATTGCTGTCAACCCATGGGTGCAGGGGAAGACAGAAAGACAAGACAGACAAAATGAAATTAGGTCACAGACAATAGACACAGAGAAGGAATGAACAGAAACTGACAGGAACTGATCCGTACTCCAGTGGCGTCCCAGCATGGAGGCAAGTAAGTGCTTTAGTGCCATGTCCAGCATAGCTACTTTCCTTACTCTACAGGAGTACTTACCAATACAGAAAACCAGGTACAGAACACTCATACTGGGGCTAAATGAGCAATAGAAAGGAACGAACTCCTGGTCTGCATGGGAAGTCTACTCAGTCCTGGGGCCAAGGAACATCATCTCAGTGGCTATCCCCTAGGATAAACAGATTTCCAGCCCTCTATGGGGTCTGGTCCAGTCATCTCTCAGTGGGACCTCCAATGTAATGGACAACTGAGACAAATACAGGACGGCATAGCCAATTAGAATTTGCAGAGTGTTTATTATTAGCCAGTGACCTCCCAGAAGGGAAGGCAGCCTCGAGCAGCCTGTGGAGCAAGTTTTTATACAGTAAAAAGTACTTCTTGAAACAAACAGCAGTCAGCAAGGCAACTGTTGCTATATAGTAGGGTGTAAACTAAGGCGGGACATGCAAGTGAACAGGGCAGATCTTTGTTTTGGTTACATCTTGGTTACAAGGCAGGTGCAGGGCGAGGTTTCACAATGGTCATACCTTTAAACTAGGTTCCTGGGGCCCCCTGAGGGACCTTGTGAGGGGCCTTGTGTAGGAGCTAGCACTATGGGAAGCTAACTGACACTTCACTGCTTAGGTGTGTCAGCAAGCATTCATTAAATATATTCTATGTTAGGTACAGGGCTAAGTACAGAGGATAGGAAGGAAGGCAAAAATACCCCTGCCTTCAAGGAGCTCCCAGTCTAATGCAAACAGCTATGAACAAGCAAGCCAGAGGAGGCCTTGCCTCATCTCGGTTGTGACTAGGAGAAAGAGCCCAGTTTGACCAGAAAGCTCCTTTCCCAAGCACACCACTGGCTCCTCACCAACCAGCTGGGAAGGCTTTCCTTGGCTATGAGGCAAGTGGAGAGGAACTCCTCCCGGAATTGTTGTGAATACTCCAAAGTGCTGCCCAGACTCTCCATCCAGCCCAGGACCAAGACACAAACTGTGTGGGTGGCTCTGTGGCCAGCAGGGCCCTTCTTCCTGACCCCAGGACAAGACCCCATTGGCATCACACTTGGAATGCTCTCCCTCCCGACCCTGAGTCTCTCAGAATCCCTAGCTCCCTTCAGGGCCACACTCAGGGTTCACTTGCTAGGTTCGGGTGCTTGTGGCCACCCCAGATTACATTCTATTTACTTTTAATATATCCTGAATTTACTGCTGTGTATGTCCTACTTCTTTCTGGTGGAAAGTAATCTATTTAAAGGCAAGAGATGTTTTGGTGTTCTGCCAATGACTAGCACAATTGCTGGCACATGGAGGTCCTTAATAAATGCTGATTCCATTTCATTTCATTGCTTCCCCATCATGTCCAGAGTCTTTTGGATATGGGACTTGCTACTAAGGCAGTACATGCTGAGTGATGCTTGAAATGGGGACTGAGCTGGGCGGGCAGGAGGGGCCTGGCACAGCTCTCCACAATCACTTGTTCTAAATCAGAATCCTCAGAGATGTTCAGGACACATTCTAATGCTGGGCTCTGTCCCTGTATGCTCTGCCTTGAGGTACTGCCCTATAATTAAGTATACTCAGGGGCCCCTGCCCTCTGCAGCCCAACATGCATCACCTAAAATACTAGCTTTGACTTGCAAAGGAAATAACAAGCAATCACTCATACTCTTGTGTCCTGCTGAACTTCCCCTCTCTCCAAACTGCCGCAATCTGCATCTGGGTAAGTTTCCCCCAGGGGCTACTGAGGAAGTCACAGCATCTCTCGCCCTCTCCAGGGCCCCAGTCCTGGGTGGATCAATCTTGTGGTACTTTCCTTCATTTTGAAGTGCCCTGAAGGGTTCCATGCTTTTCATAGTTCATTCAGAAGACTCCCAGGAAGCCTTTTATACTCTGGGAGAATTTGGGAGAATATGGAGCTTGTCCTGCCTTTTCTGAAACATAAAACTGAGAATGTCCCACAAAGGCAAAATCATCAAGCTGTTCAGACTAAGTCAATAGTCAAGTTACTAAAGGAACTTTTATGATCATTACTAGGTTTTGGAAAGGAAACCGTGATCCATTTTGTAGAGCCCACTAGGAAAGAACTGCATTTTGCATATTTTTGTAGGAGTTTTCAATAATTTAAAATCTTGAAGGCTCATGAAAAAAAAATCAGTGCCACATGTAATGGGGTGACTGGTCAAGAAGGTGGCTGCCCTTGAGTCCTTCGTGTCTATACCTTACTGCTGGGGTGTTTAGAGGACATGTTAAGTTTTCTTTACCTCCTATAAACATGATGCGTGAAACTGATGGTCTAGTTTCCAGTCGCAAGTGATTGAGGGGCTGCCATTTTGTGATAACCCAAAGTCTTTTGGTTGATTGAGGCAGAGACAGGAGGGACAATACTGGAGAGGCTAAGCTGGGCCTGAGGATGCATATGAAAGGCTTTAGCAGACCTTCTGCTATTCTCTTCCTACCACACATGTATATGGTAAGGGCAGTCCCCCTACACTTATCGTGGGGGTCATCAAATGGTTTGAATGGAGGCAGAGTAGACATTTCTAGCCTCTTCCCTCCCAACTCTTCTCCAAGACATATTTAATTTCCTTCCAGAAGGGGAAGCAGGAGGTTGAGGCCAGAAGCTTGGCCCTTTGCTCTCCTCAGAGAGAAGTGGTAGGGGCTAGAATTCTATCTGCTCCCTTAAAAACAGGGCTAGAATTCTATCTATCTACTCCCTTAAATACTAGCAGTCTAGGGGGTGTGATTTTTAGGTTCAGGATAATTTCTGATTGCTGTTTCATTATTGGGAAGGAGGAGAACTCCAAACTTTATATCCAAGGTCTAACTCCTTTCCCATAAAATACTAGTTCTACAAAGAACACACATAATAAAAATAGCATAGAAACCCATTTATCTAAATCATAGCAAAATGGAAGTGAGAGTATGCATACACTATTGGGAGTGAGATAACTCAGCTCAATTGAGAGAAAGGGAAGGCAGGGGAGAGGGAGAGGAAGAGAAGGAGAGAGAGAGGAATAGAGAGACATCAGAGACAGAGAGACAGAGACAGAAAGAGAGACAGAGACAGACAGAGAGACAAAAAGAGAGACACAGAAAAGGAGAGAGAGACAGAGAAACAGAGAGTCCCAGATCTCACCCAAGGGGAAGTGACGTGGTGCAGCAATGTGAGGAGAGAGACATGATGGAGACTCCCATGTCCTCTCATGGCAGCTTCTTCCCAATCTTTGCCTTCAGCAGCCTGAAGTGGTGTTGGCTTCTCCATCTCTCTGGAAGCTGGAAGTTAAAAATCCCCAAAGTCCAAAGAAACTCAGTGACCCAAAGGAAAAAAAAATGAAGAAACTCCCCCTCTCTCCAACCCCACCTTGTTCCTCCTAAAGGATGGAGGACACAGATCTCTACCCAGAAGGAGAGATTCTCCTGCCAGTGGGCCTTGGCACTGGGCTTACATGTGTGTAGCTGGGAAGATTAAATTATATATATATGAAGGTGCTTTACATGGTGCCTGGTACATTCGAAAACCAGCATAAATGCTTATGCCCTTCTCTTTCTCTTTCATATACAGACAGAGACAGAGAGGAAAGAGGAGAGGGGAGGGAGAGACAGAGACAGACAGACAGACAGACACACACACACACAGAAATCACTGAGAAGGCCAGCTGATTAGAGAAGGAAAAAATATAGGAAACCAATTTCAAATTTTTTTGCTGCTCTGTCGATCTAGAGTAGATCCTCTCCCCCTAGATAATTATTAGGAAAGGTAATTAGAAATAAGATGTGAGCTTGTGGAATCCAACTGCCCAAGCTTGCCTTCATGTTTCTCCCCTGAAGTACAGTGAGGAAACAACCCCAGCCAGCCACCTTGCATTAGGATTTTGGAATCTTAAAAACAAAACAAAACAAAACATAATAAACATATAATACATAAATATATGTGTATATAAAATATATCATAATTAAAATAAAATGAAAAGCCCAAGTTCCAAATGAGCCTTTCTCACCAAAGAGCTACCTATTAGCTCTGAGGCTCTGGGGAGATGTTTTCATGCTCTGAATATTCAGTTCCCAGAGATGCAGACATACAGTCTCCCCACCAATTATTCAAATATTTAGCCACAAAGACATATCAAAATTCTTTTTCATCTTTTAAGAAAAGGTGAAGTTTGGGAATATGATTAACTATTTCTTTATGAGCCCCAAAGGAAAATTAAATGAAGGAATGTATAAGAAATGATTCTGTCCTTGTGAGCTGCAAGGGTAAAAATTTTTGAAAAATTCACTAGCCAATGTACTGGATGTTAGACAAGAATAATAGCTAGTGTTTATATAGTGCTTTACACATTTCATCTCATTTTGCTCTATCAACAGCCCAGTGAGCTAAGGCCTATCATTACTCCCATTTCATAGGTTAGGAGACTGAGGTTGAGAGTCTGAGGCAGGATTTAAACTCAGGTTTTCCTAACTCCAAGTCCAATACAGTCTATTACACCATCCAGATGCCTTGACTGCTAAATGAGAAAGGGGAGATGATATTTCTGGCCTCAAAAGAGAGACTTTCTGGAGAGTTGAGGGTTCTGCATTCAAACAGATTGTTCAATAAATTCAGTCCCAGTCAATAAATTTTAATTAAGAGTCTGCTGTGCCCAGAGTCCTCCACCATTGGGACAGTGGGGAGGACAGGGACCTGAAGCCTTGAATATATCTGCACAAATACCTACACAACCACCTGGAGGCATCATCTGTGTACTTTGGTCCCCAGGGGCCTTAGAGGTGGGTGACCAAGAGACTCCCATTGAACCAACCAGCCAGTTCTTGGACAGGACTGGGCAAAATGATGGATTACTTTTCTGTTGTGAAATGACAGCCTGCCTCACCTTCTTACAGGACTGTTAGAGGGATATTTTTATGTTCTGGCTTCTGGCCCACATAATAGAGACAAAACTCAGGAGAGAGAATTTAAAATGAGTTTATTAAAAAACAAAACCCAGCAAGGAAAGAACACATTGGAGAATCAGCCCCAGGGATTTGAACTGGGCAGCCTTTAAAGACAACTTTTCACAATAAGAGAAAGACAGATTTAATAGGTCAATGCTTTCAAAAGGACATAGGCCATGACATCGAAGTTCCTCCCCAATAATTAGAGATAAGGGGCATAGGACAACAGCTCCTGTGACTACTTGCTAAATAGCAGGGGGACCACAAGCACACGCCTCAGACTGGCTGCCCCCACCCTCCACAGAGCCTTCCTCAACAAGCCTACTAACAATTACCTGGAAGACAAGTGAGATTGGAAACAATAGGATATTCCTCAAATATTCCATCCACCTCCTCTAAAATCCTAAGTTGTTATGCTGTAGGAAGAGCCTGGGAAGAGGAGCAAGGCAATCCCCTCATTGCATGAAGAACAGTCTTTCCCAAGAAAAGGCACATTGTTGTTCAATCATGTCTGACTCTTCCTGAGCCCATGGACCATAGCATACCAGTACTGCCCATGAGGATCTCTTGGCAATGATAATGGAGGGGTTTGTATATGTGTCTCTACATGTACATGGATATGGATATACAGATATGTCTGTGTGTGTAGCCAGTTGGTTGTAGATATCATATAGACAATGTGGTAAATTGTGTATGCGTGTGTGTAACACACACATATATGTAGTATATATGTGTGTATACATACAGATTACTACATAGACATATATGTAATATGTGTATATAGTATATATGAATTTGTATATACACAAATGTACTATGACTGTGTGTGTATGAAACATGACCAGTCAATTGTACATGTCATCTACAAAATGTGGATGTATATGTGTATATATGTGTGTGCGTGTGTGTGTGTGTGTGTCTGTGTATAAATATGTCATTGTTCATTTTTAGTCCTGTCTGAATCCATCTGTGGGTTTTCTAATCAAAGATACTGCAGTGGTTTGCCATTTCCTTCTCCAGCTCATTTTACAGATGAGGAAACTGAGGCAAACTGGGTGAAGTGACTTGCCCAGAGTCACACAGCTAGTGAGTATCTGGGACCAGATTTTATTTTTTTGCCATGAATAAATGATTCACTTATTTTAGTTTATGTATTTATTTTTTAAATTAAATTTTATATTTATTTTTAGATTACATCATTCATTTCCACAAGATTTTGAGTTACAAATTTTTTCCCCATCTTTTCCCAACCCACCACCCCAAAACAGTGGTCCCACTGTATGCCCCCTCCCCCATTCAGCTCTCTCCTATATCCTCCCCCATTACCCTCCAATTTTCTAGTAGGATAAGATGGATCTCTATAATCCAGTGCCTGTATATCTTATTTCCCAGTTGAATGTGTATATATATATATATTCTTTCCCTTCCTCCTTCATCACCCACCCTTATGGGGAAGATAAGCAATTCAATATAGGTTGTACATGTGTAGCTATGCAAAACATTTCCATAGTGGATATATTGTAAAAGATTGACTATATTACCCTCCATCCTATCCTGCCCTCCACTTACTCTATTTGCTACTTTGACCCTGTCCCTTTTCAAAAGTGTGTGCATCTAATTTCCATCCCCCCTCCAACCTCCCCTCCAATCCACCATACCCCCTCTCATCCTTTTCCCCCCTACTCTCCTGTAGGGAGAGATACCCTATTTAGTGTGTATGTCATTCCCTTCCAAAGCCAAATTCAATGAGAGTAAAGTTGACCCATTCCCTTTTGCCTTACTGTTCTTCCCCTCCATTGTAACAGTTTTCCTTGCCTCTTCTATGTGGAATAATTTACTCCATTCTGTCTCTCCCCATCTCCTCTCATTATATTCCACTCTCACCTCTCAATTTTACCTTTTAAGTATCATCCCTTCCTATTCAATTGGTCCTGTGCCCTCTATGTATATCTGTATACATATATACACATACTTACATATGTATTCACACCCCCATATACCCTCCTATATAGATATATGTATGTTTGTATACACACATACATATATATATGTGTGTGTGTATGTATGTATGTGTGTGTACATATATATGTGTGTGTGTGTATATATATATATATATGTATATATATATATATACATTTATATTCCCTTCAACTATTCTCATACTGAGAAAAGTTTCATAAGTTATAATTAGTGTTTTTCCATGTAGGAATGTAAATAGTTCAACTTTGATAAGTTCCTTATGATTTCTTTTCCCTGTTTACCTTCTTGTGCTTCTCTTGCTTCTTGTATCTGAATGTCAATTTTTCTATTCAACTGTGGTTTTTCCATCCAGAATTCTTGAAAGTCCTGTATTTCATGGAATGATCATATTTTTTCCTGAAACATGATACTCAGTTTTGCTGGGTAGTTTAATCCTAGCTCCTTTGACCTCTGGAATATCATATTCCAAGGCCTTTGATCCCTCAGTGTAGAAGCTGCCAAATCCTGTCTTATCACGATTGTGTTTCCACAATATTCAAATTGTTTCTTCTTGGCTGCTTATAATATTTTCTCCTTGATTTGGGAATTCCAAGACCTGGCTATAATATTCCTATGAGTTTTCTTTTTTGTTTTTTAATTTATTTGTTTATTTTTAGTTTACAAGATTCAATTCCATAGTACCTTGAGTTTCAAATTTCTCTTCCTTTCCTCCCCCCACCCCCCATGACAGCATATAGTCCAGTATAGGATCTGCAAATACTTTCACATTAGACATTAGTCAGGTTACAAAGGCGTATTGTACTAGATGGGATGAAAAATGGTAAAGAGGAAATAAAAACAAACAATGAAAAGAAAAAGATAAAGTAGTTTGCTTCCATCAGGATTCAAACTCAGTTCTTTCTAGTTATTTCTCTGGATGTAGGCATCTCTCTCCTTCCTGAGTCCTTTGGGATTGACTTATATTACTGAGTAGAATCCAGTCTGTCATAGTTGGTCATCACACATATGTTGTGTCTGTGATTGTATACAAATTTCTCCTGGTTCTACTCTTCTCACTTAGCATCAGTTTGTATAAGCCTCTCCAAGTAAATATTAAATCCATCTCCTCCTCGTTCTTATAGCACAATAGTATTCCATTACATGCATATACCACAACTTGTTTAGCCATTCCCCAATTGATGGGCACCCCTTTAATTTCCAATTCCTTGCAACCATGAAAAGAGATGCTATAAATATTTTTGTACATACGGGTCTTCCTTCCACTTCTATGATCTCTTTGGGATATAACCCTAGGAGGTTTCTTTTGGGGATCTTTTTCAAGAGGTGGTTGGTGCATTCTTTCCTATTTTGCCCTCTGATTCTAAAACATCAGGGCAATTTTCCTTGAGAATTTCTTGAAGGGTGATTTCTAGGTTCTTTTTTTGATCGTGCCTTTCAGGTAATTCAATAATTTTTAAATTATCTCTCCTGGAATTATTTTCCAGGTCAGTGGTTTTTTCCCATGAGATATTTCACATTGCCCTCTATTTTTTCATTTGTTTGAATCTGTTTAATAGTATCTTGATTTCTCATAAAGTCACTAGCTTTCATTAGCTCCAGTATAAACCTGAAGGAGTGATTCTCTTCAGTGAGCTTTTGAGGTTCTTTTTCCATCTGACAAATTCAGCTTTTTAAGGCATTCTTCTCCTCATTGGCTTTTTGAGCCTCTTTTGCCATTTGAGTTAGTCTATTTTTTAAGGTGTCACTTTCTTCAGTCAGGTTGTTGACTCTCTTTTCATGCTTTTCTTGCATTATTCTCATTTCTCTTCCCAATTTTTCCTCCACTTCTCTTATTTGGTTTTCAGAATCCTTCTTAAGCTTCTCTATGGCCTGTAACCAGTTCATATTTTTCTTGGAAGCTTTTGGTTCAAGATTTCTGACTTCATTGTCTTCCTCCTGTTCCATGCTTTGATCCTTTTGTCCCCCAAAAGTAGTCCAAAGTCAGATTGCTGAGCTTGCTTTGCTTCCTTTGCTTGCTCATGTTGCCACTCAATTACTTGACATTTGAGCTTTTTGCTACAGTAGTAGAAAGGGGAACTTTGTCCCAAATTGCTGGGGTTTTCTCAGCTGCCAGAGCTATCAGTTGGGTGCCTTTTCAGAAGCCTCCATACAGTCTGGCTCACTGGTCACATGCCACAGGACCTTCACCCAAGACAGTGATCCAGATCCAAGCAAGTTAAAGCAGGAGTGATTACCCCTCAGACTGGTTGCTTGGTACCGCTACAATCTGCGAGCCAGTAGCTCTGAAGGAGCCATGTGGCTACTGCACCTCAGCTGCTTCTCCGTCCAGGGGGCAGAGGCCAGACTTCACTCTCAGACCCCTTGTTCTCAAAGTCCACTGACCTCTCACTTTGTCCTTGGCATACATCGGTCGATAATTCTGGAAACTGCCACAGCTGCTAGTGATCCTAATTAAAGATGCTTTAATTTCATCTTCATTAGTGGTAAATTCACTCTTTTCATATTTGATAGTTGTAAGTTGATTTTATTTTATTTTTTAAATCAAACTAACCAATGGTTTATCCATTTTATTTTTTTTTCATAAAACCAGCTCCTAGCTTTACTTATTAGTTCAATTTTTTTCTTTCACTTTTATGAATCTCCCTTTGTATTTTCAAGATTTCCAATTTGATAGTTAAGTGGGAATTTTTAATTTGTTCTTTTTCTAGTTTTTTTTAGTTGCATGCCCAATTAATTGATCTGTTCTTTCTCCACCTTAGTGATGTAGGTCTTAGAAATACAGATTTTCCCCTATGTACTACTTTGGCTGCATTCCATAAATTTTGGTGTGTTGTATCATTTTGTTACATTGTGATTCTTTTCAATGAAATTATTGATTGCTATGATTTATTCTTTGACTCACTCATTATTTAGGATTAGATTGTTCAGTTTCCAATTAATTTTATCTATTTTCCCCATGACCCTTTATTGAACATAACTTTTATTGTATTATGGTCTTAAAAAGGTATATTTAATATTTCTGCTTTTCTGCATTTGGTTCTAAAGTTTTTGTGCCCTAATACATGGCCAATTTTTATGTAGGTGTCATGTACCATTAATAAAAAGACATATTCATTTCTATTTCTATTCAGTTTTCTCCAGAGGTCTATCATATCTTTCTAAAATTCCATCCATTTCCTTAACTTATTTCTTATTTTTAAAAATAGATTTCTATAATTCTAAGAGAGGAAAGTTGAAGTCCTCCACTCATATAGTTTTACTGTCTATTTCCTCCAGTAACCCATGTACTTTTATATATATATATGTGTGTGTGTGTGTGTGTGTGTGTGTGTGTGTGTGTGTGTGTGTGTGTAATATTGATATTACTTCATTATCTATGACACTTCTAGCAGAATGTAGTTTCCCTGCTTATCTCTTTTAATTAGGTCTATTTTGCTTTTACTTCTTCTGAAACCATGATTGCTACCTCTAATTTTTTTTTACTTCGGCTAAAGCATAATTGATTCCACTCCAGACCCTTACTTTTACTCTGTGCATTTCTCATAAACAACATACTGGAGGATTCTGGTTTTTAATCCCCTCCTCTATCCATTTCTGCCTTCTGAGTGAGTTCATTCTATTCATATTCATAATTGTGATAACTAACTTATTATCAATCTTTGTTTCCCCCTATTTGTCCTTTTTGCTCCCTCCTTTTTCTCTCTTCAAAAGCATTTTGCTTCTGACCACTACTTTCCTCAATCATCCCTCCCTTTTATCAGCTCTCCTTTTCCTTCTCTTAATTACGTCCCTTTTTTACTTCTCCGGAGGGTAAGATATATTTCTGTACCCAAATGTGTTAGTCTCTCTTTAAGGCAATTCCAATGAGAGTAAGGTTCAAGTTTTGTTGCAAACCCACCCACTCCCGACTTTATTGTCTCTTTTGTGCCTCTGTTATGTGAAACAATTTGCCCCGTTCTACCTCTCCCTGCATTTGGAGGAATCACAGAGGTTAGCCCACCTAGAGTGAAATTGCTCTGGAGTGCCTCAGCCTGGGGAGACCACATCTGTGACCATGGAATCCCTCCTACCTGCTGAATATATAAAATACTTTTATAACCTGTAATGCACTAGAAAAGCATAAAGGATGGCACTGAGGATGCACTAAATGATAGTGGCACTGTTGCTGTTTGTAAAGCCTCACCAGACGCTCTTTTGCTTTCTTGCTCTTCGTTTTTGTTGTTGTTGTTGTTTTTTGAATGTGTTTTGTTGCTGCCTTCTGTACAATACTGCAAACCTCTGTCCCTGGTTCTTCAAACCCCCTACCTGCCAGATCCAATCTCTTAAATCATCTTAAATCATCATCTCTACTTCATTTTCATAAGGGATGTGATTTAGGTCAGACCTATATCATCTGATGCTTTCTCTATTTTCTTCAAGTCAGGATTTTGCATTAAGATGCTCATGATCTGAGCCAGATGCAGTTCAAGGTCTTGTTTTAACTGACTTTATAAAGCTTCTCCACCTTTGGTTACAAAGTATATAATGAACATATAACATATGTTATATAATTATACAATAACTATATAAGGAATCTGATTTCTATTTTGGCTACCTGGTGATGTTCATGGGTAGAGTCACCTTTTGGCTTATTGAAAAACAGTGTTTGCTATGACCAGAGTTATCTTGACAAAACTCAGTCTCTCTCCTTCTTCATCTTGTATCCAAGGTCAAACTTGACTGTTATTATAATTATCTCTTGATTCTTACTTTAGCATTCCAATCCCTTGTGATGAGTGTGACATGGTGACATCCATGTGGTCATGTGTGTGTATGTGTATGTGTTATTTCTGGGAGATGTTATAGGTCTTCATAGAACTGATGAACTTTAGCCTCTTCAGCATCTATGGTTAGAGCATAAACTTGTTTATCAAAGAACAGTTCAACAAAATCAGTTACTAATTAATTGTTTTAGTATATTACCTTATTACAAGCATAGAGATTCTTTGGAATACTTGATTTAGGCCCAGACTGTCAAATATTTAGAAGTTGAGATGCTGATTACCTATCTAGAGCTGCACAGACATTGCTCTCTGTGGGGTTACGATTTATAACATCTCAAGAGCAGAGGTATAATAAATTGGAATGCCTGTGGTAATGGATGCCAAGATAGGGAATGATTCTGACTAATAGAAAATGTAAACAGAAATTTTAATTGGACTAAAGGGACTCCCAGGACTGGTAATTTAGTCAGGAACTTTGGCAACATATGCCCTTCAGAAACTGCTTTCCACAAAATGGCAGACCAGGCAAGGTGTCTGCTTCCATCACCATGCCATTATGAAGGGACATGTCTGCAGAAGCTTTCCTTGTATCTTTATTAATCAGGTATTTAGTCATCATGTGGAAACTGATCTTAAGGGAGAGTAGTTGAGGATATTTTCAATTATTTTCAAGTTAAGAGTATTTTATACACCCACAAAACACACACACACACACATACATATATGAATATACACGTGTATTTGTATATACATGTGTGTGCACACATGAATATTCTATGTAATGAACTTAATCATCCACAAATGTGAATATTTCGACTAAGAACTTTTCCTAAAGGATTATATATGAAACTGTTACATATAGTTTATTTTTGGGGGGAAGCATATCTTAGATATCACAAATGTGATATACATATATGTCTTTTGTTATCTTCTGTGTGTATTTTGTGGTTTTATTAATGTTATTTTCTTTCTTTTTTTATTTTGCACCCCTATATCTACCCACTAATTGACCACCTTCCTTGAATCAGATAAATCAAGCCAAACCAAAGAACCCAGCACACAGGCCACTTCTCAGAAGGTCTTACTCGCTCTGTACTACCAGCCTGCCACTTTTCTCCTAACAGGTAGTGATGAAGCTTCATTATGAGTCTTCTGAAAGGAGAATTGATGGCTTCATCAATCCAAGTTCTAAAGTCTTTCAAAGTCATTTGCCTTTATATTATCATGTAAATTTATATCACCATGCAAATTGTTCTCTGACTTGTACTCTTTTCACTCTGTATCAATTTGTATCAGTCTTCCCAGGTGTCACTAAATCCATAAGATTTGTCATTTCTTCAAATACAAGAACATTTCATTATATTCATGTACCATAATTTATGGACTCCAAATACCCTGGAAGAGAATGTGAGGCTGATGACTTTGTGCCCCACTTGAATCCAACTCACACACTAATCAAGACATCACTACTGATGCCATTGGTCTTCAAAAATGAAGGAGGAAGAGCAGCAACTCAGGAAGTACAAATCAACTGAACTTGTTGACTAGAATCAGGCACACCTGTGCACATGTGATTGAAAAGACTGAGAACCAGACCAGCAAAGTGGGCTCTACTTTGGACATTGATGGATGGACAAGTGTATGCAACTTCATGGACTTAGCCAGCTATCATAGCCATGCTCCTGTGATCCCCACATGGACATAGACACAACTTTTGTCCTCTGCACAGATGCCAGACTAGAAAGTTCGGAAGCTGCCTTGTGCCAAGAAAGCCAGGGTGACCAGGATCTGGTATATTGGCCAGTAGATGTTTGACTGGAGTAAATCTCTCCAGCCCTCCCACAGGGCCTCATTGAGAAGTTTAAAGATTTTGTGTAGGGGCAGGGAGCCTTCATTCACTCTGCTCTTCTCAGATCTTAAGTCATCTTTGTCCAAACCCTTTTATATGAGAGCTTGCTTCTCTCTCTGTTTCCCTCAGAACTGTGTGTATTCCTCCTCAACTTAATTTTCATGTATTTCACAGAAAAGGTCCTTCTGCTGCCCTTTTAGTAAATGAAATGTCCACATGAGAATTGACTGGAGCCAAGGGCATACTTTGAATGGGTCAATGTCATGAATGTATTGGAAATGAGAGCTCTACCTGCAGGAATTCCAAGGGGTGGGCGCCCTCCCAGCTTGGGGAATTCTTGTACACTGGTCCCCCAGAATGTACTTCAGGCTGTGTGGTCTTTCTTTTTTAAGGCCAGTCCTGTGATTTCACAGGTATGAGGAGCTCCCAGTGAGGAAACTGCCTCACCCAGAGCAGGTCAATCTTGTTGGAAATGCAGAGTGTTGGCAAGAGCCAAGTTACTAGACTCGCCCAGGATCACTGAGGCAGTATATGTGTAACACTGGACTTCAGCCCAGATCTCTCCCTGCCTCAGAGTCCACTGTGTCATTCTCCTTTTCTAAAACTTGCAAGGAAATATAAATGCTGAGCAGTCATCTCAAATGGTTTGTTAGCCTCGTTGGGAGCGTCCACACAGGAAAGTGGGAGAAAGCCTCATTCCTTGCTGCAGGTGCACCTTGCTTTGGTCCTGAGAAGGCACACACAAGGTAAATGGGGAAGGTAGTGTGACAGGATTTTGGCGTTAGGAAGACTTGAGTGTGAATCTTGTCTCCACTATTTATGGCTGTGTGACCACAGTTGACCTTTCTCTGCTTCAATTTCTTTGTTTATCAAATGGGAATGGCAGGTATTCTTGCGGCACTTGTTATGGGGACCAAATGTCACATTGAAACAAGTGTTGATTAAATGTCTATTATGTGCTGGACACTCTGGAGATGTATGCACATTAATGAAACATGTTTGGAATTTATGAGGTCACCAGGTAAGAGAGTGTAGAAAAAGACAAAAAAGCAGGGGCCCAGGAGAGAACTCTGGGGTATACTCACACCAAGGGAATAGGACTTGGTGATGATCTGGAAAAAGGGACTAAGGAGGAGCTGTACAGGTAGGAGGAGAGCCAAAGGTGAGCAGAGTCATGAAAATCCAGGGAGAAATCAATGTCCTCTTTCTTAGGTCAAAGATCAAGTGAACATCACTCAGGGATGCTGTGGAGGACATACTGATTTACTGCCTTGTGAATCCCCCAGTTCAGAGTTGTTGGCTGCCTCGACCACAAAGAGCCCTTCCCAAGCCCTCCCTCGTGTATCTGGCTCAGTCCTGGTTCTCTGCTTTCCCTTTCCTACTCTACTCTAGCCTTCCATTGTGCCCTCTGCAAATCCATCCTGTCATTAACAAAGTGCCCATCATATCAGATGTGTGGCCTTCCCATCCCAAATTATTAGGAATATATTTTATACTCAATTTTTCTATGTCACCTGTAGAACACAGTTACATTCCTCACTGTCAGGGCCAACTTTGTTTTTGTCTCTATCTCTGGAGCTTAGCCCAGTAACTAGAGTGCATAGTAGGCAATCAAATAACAACTGCTTAATTGAATAGAAAAAAAAGAATAAGAACTAATGAGATGCTGTCTGATTGCACAGAGACTAAAGGTAACTATGGAAAGACACAGTTCTGTTTAGTGATGGGGTCAGAAGATTGGAAGGGGTAGAGATGTGTGGTGGGAACAATAGGCCGACTATAATTTTCTACAAATATGCCAGTGAAAAGGTCACTTGAAATACTTGAAGATATCTATCACATCTCACCTGAGTCTTCTCTTTGAGCCAACCATTCCTCATTCCTTCAATCTATGCATATAAGTAAGGGGCTCAAAATCCTTCACCCTTCTAGTCTTCCTTGACACACTACAGTTTGTCTATGTCCCTCCTAAAAGGGCTGAATGTAAAATTACAACCATGAAATATTAAAGGGCTCCTTAGTCAGTAAGGTTCTTTCCAACCATAAATCCTGTTCTGGTCCTGTGGTGTGAAAGGTCAACTTACAGCAGGTCAGTATTTTCATGGGATAACAGACACCATTTTGCCTGGATAGACCTGAATTCTTCATTAAGAAGAAGACGGCAAAGATATCACAGGTTTTCATACAAGCCCTGCCCACTACAACACACACTACTAACACTGGCAAGAGACACAAAGAAGCCCATTTAAGATTCCAGGGCACCCTATAACAGCAATCTCATAGTCATCTTTCTCTATGCCTAGTCCACAATATCCATCGCTAGTAACATGTTCCCATTTGTTTACATGGAACCTAAGTCTCTCCATTACTCTGTTTCTTCTTTTATGATCATGAGTCTCTTTCTCCCTAGTTATATTCCTCCATGTCTCTCTGGGTCTGATTCTCTGTTTCTTTCTGTGTCTCCCTCAGTCTGTCTGTCTCTCTCCTTCTGCTCTCTGGATTACCTGCAATTCTAATTCTTTAGAGACTGTGATGTCCCATGATTCATGGTCACACAACTCAAAGACTACCAGTGTTAGAAACAAAGGTTTTAAAATTTTGTTTTGTTTTGTTTTTTATCATGGAAAATCTTAGAGTCTTTCTTGCCAATGCATTGAACCCATCCTTCTTCAATTCTAAGTCAAATTCATTATGCACCTAAGGATCTATCCTGATTGACCATCTTCATCCATTGTCTATGTCCATCCAATTATATGCCATAAGGTACACAATCCATCTATATGGGTTTTTCTGTGGAGAAAAGGATGTGGATTAGTTCTAGCGAATGAACTCAGAGGATGACCCACAGGCCTGTCCACAGCACTGGTATTGGTGTGGGTAGACTCCTGTGGAGTGCTAATGGGAAGACAGCCCACACAGGATGGGCTAGAATCTGCCTCACTAGAGGGAGAATGCACATTGGTAAGGTGATGGATCCATCAAAGGACTGTAAGCAGACTCCAACCATCAACAGTTCAATATTTATATTTGTGAAATAAAAATGGAATTTAACTGGTCAGACTTGTACCTTGATGAGCAGGGACAGTGTCTTTGTGTCTCTTTAGTAATCAATCATGGCTTGAGGTTCGTCTTCAGTCAACATGTATGAAGCATGTATGAAATAGCTACTATGCCAGGAACTTTGCCAGGTATTGGGAATACAAAGACAGGAAATGCCCAGTCCCTGCCCTAGCTCTGCCCCCCCCCCCCAATGTAGAGCCCATGGCTCTGTTTCCAAAGTCCCAATTAGCTGCAACCCTCCTTTCTTATCCTCAGCATCCATCAGAAAAGATTTAGGAAATGAAAGGGCTTCTTGTGTTCAGAGGCACATTTTTAATTACCTGTCAGCAGGGAAGGCTGAATGGTGACAGAGAGCTGAATGATTGGGCTCCAGTGGTGCAGTCAAAAGATCTAAGGACATTCAATTCGGTTAATCCAGCGAGAATGAATGTTGTGTGTTGGACATCTGAAAGTGGTTTTACAGGCAAATGGAGGCACAATTATTTGTTTGAAGGTCAAAGAGAGCTCTGAAAAGGCACAAAAAGTCTATTTGAAAAACGCTACCCAAGCAGGATGATAGCATGTGGAATCCTTCCATCTGCCAACCTCTGGATATGGTCCTGTCAATCATTGCTGAGAATAAGGGAGCAGTGTGTTCCTGAGCCTGCCTGCAGCTCAGGCAAGAGGGGATGTCTCCCTTTACACAAGGGGGCTTAGCCTTGGTTCTACGAACTTGGCTTTCGAATATTCTAAAGGCAGACTTTCAATAAAATTGATTTCCTTTATAGTCTTATGTATTTATTTGTACATTTAAAAATATCGACCTGGGAAGACACTGATGGGTTTCACCAGACTGAATGCCAAAGACGTCCATTGACACCAACAAGCTTAAGAGCTCCTGATTTGGAAGGCTTTTTTTCAAGGCAATCTGGGCTAAGGTAAAAACAAAAAACAAAAAACAAATAACAACAACAACAACAAAAAACCCTCAACCTATCAATCCATAAATATTTAGTAGGAAATGCCAGCCTCTGAGTGAAGTGCAGGTGTTAGAAAGACAAGAGCAAAAGCATCCCTGGCCTCAAGGAGTTTGAGTTGTAATGGGAGGGACAACATCTACCTACAATCTACCTAAAAAGTAAATAGAGTAATTAATGGTGGAGGAACACAGTATACAGTAACAACAATACTGTTTTAAGAATGACTTTGATGGGGCGGCTAGATGGTGCAGTGAGTAGAGCGTCGGCCCTGAAGTCAGAAGGACCTGAGTTTGGTTCTGGCCTCAGACACTTAATGCACACACAAACAAAAAAAAAACCTAGTCGTGTGACCTTAATCCCAATTGCCCTCCAAAGAGCAAAAAAAAAAATAATGACTTTGAGCAACTAAGTTATTTTGTTTATTATAAATGCCTGAATTAAGTATAAAGGTCATATGAAGACAGACAATATCTAGAGAAAGAACTGATAAACAGAAGTGTGTAGAGAATAATTTTATTTATATATGTGTGTATGTATATATGTGTGTGTGTATATATGTATATATATGATCATTTTGTTGTATATGTGAAAGGAATAGCAATCTGCTATATGCAGATTTTCAGTTTCATGTATGATCATATTTATTGTACTATATTTTAGAAATGCTTGTTTTACTCCATAAATTAAAAATAAAATGTAATTTTTTTAATTAAAAAAAAGTAATGGGGGAGAGACATTCATTTCTGCATCTTGCTGTCTGTACTCTGTATTTTGTACTGAGTACCAGACAATGAGCTGAGCTCTTTACAAAGAGTATCTCATTCAGTTGTCACAACAGTCCTGGCAGGAAGATGCTGTTACTGTCCCTGTTTTAGAGATGAGGAATCCAAGGCAGTCAGTGATTAAGTGACTTGACCATTAGTTTGCTCAATTGTTAGAACTTCTCCATGTCAAGAGACACTACCCCAAGCATTCTTCATAGGCTAGATAGCTGTCACACAAGGTAATCTTGGGGGAGGGACTAGTAGCTGGGGTTCTTGAGCTAAGCTTGAAGAGAATGTATAAGTAGGGATGGAGTAGAAGCCTGTGCGAAGGTCTGGAGATGGAAGAAGGAGCACCATATGTGAGGAATCGGGAGTTTAGATGAACCATAGAGTACATGACAGAGAGTAATGTGTATCATAGGAATGGGAAGAAGGTTGGAGCTGGGTTGGGAAGGGCTTTAACACCCAATGGAGGCATTCCTCTGCCATATCCTAAAGGGAGACACTGGAGTTTGTCTAATAGGGGAGTGATGTGATCAGACTTGCACAGTAGGACTTGCCCTTCAGCAGCTGAATGGAAGATGTCCTCAATACAGGAGACACTAGAAGCAGGGAGCCCAATTAAGAGGTTATCAAAATAAGATAAACAAGAGAGGCCAGTAGTGGAGGGAGAGGCTCAGACAGAAGAGATGTAGTAAATGCAGAAAGGGCCAAGACTTGATTGGCTATGTGGGATGAGAGAGGATGAGGAACCAAGGGGTGATAGTGAAGTTATTAGCTGGGAATACAGGAAGAAAGGTGCACCTCCACAGAAAAGGGGAACTGGGGGAGAGAGAAGAGGTTGGGGGAATGATAATGAATTCAGTTTGGGACATGGGGAGTTGGAGATGCCTCCAGGATATCCACTTTGAAATGCTCCATAGGCCATTGGTGATGGGGCTGGGCTCAGGAGAGAAGCTGTGGGCTGGATGGAGTATTAAAGCACACCCATGCTTAGGGAGCAGACAATGTTTGGTGATCCAGCCAGAGTCTGGGGAACCTTTGGAGAAATGGGAGGAGAACCAAGAGGAAACAATGTCACAAAAACTCCTGAGCTGCTAGCCCCAAGGTCACCAAACAAAAGGAAAGCCCCATAGCCTCGGGCAAATTTTTCAGCAGCACATTTTGTGTGATAGCAAAGAACTAGAAACCAAACCCATACCCAACAATGGAGGAATGGCTAGCCAAGTCACGGTACATGAACATGATGGAATATGATGGGATGTAAGACAGAAATGTCAATCACATGGCTGTTGTACCTGAATGAAGTGAGACAGAAGATCCCCGAGATTAGAATTTATGTGGACTGGGGGCAGCTAGGTGGCGCAGTGAGTAGAGCTTTGGCCTTGGAGTCAGAAGAACCTGAGTTTGGGTCCTGCCTCAGACACAACGCACACACAAACAAAAACCTAGCCATGTGACCTTGGGCAAGTTACTTAACCCCAATTGCCCTCCAAAAACCAAAAAAACAAAAAAAAAATTTGCTTGGATTTATTACTGTGGGACAGTTTTTCTTGACTGTTCTCTTACAGGAAGGTATGATGAAGACAGCAGTGCTTACTGGGAAGTGACTGATGTGACAAAACTAAGTACCAATTGAATCCTGCTGATGTAGCATGGGATGTTTGCTGATGGATGGAGCTCCTGATGATGGAGCATGAGTTCGGAGAGTTGGGGGCTCTAGCCTCTTCTTGTAGGCTGTAAGGGAGACATGTGCCTGATCAGCAGTTCCCATTTGATTATTGACTGGAAGTCCCATGACTGAAAGCTGGTTGGCTAACCCAGGAAAGTGTGTGACACCCAAACACAGATGACAATAGTAATTAACCTTTACAAAACGTTAGAGGTAGACAACAGAATCTCTACTTCCTCCCAGTTCTAAATTATATTTCAACATTTGTGGGCTAATCTAGGAAGCTGACAACCATTTTCATAATATATAAGCATATAATATTATAAGTATTACATATTATATGATGTATTATGTAATATCTAAGCTAAAAATTACATTTTTGTAAAAGGGAAAATGAGTTGTGAGTTCCGCACAATCAATTTAAAAAATAGCTATTGAACACAATCAATACATCTTCCCTGGTAGTGGCCTTTAGAAGGAAGTGGGAAAGAAATCAAGGAGAAAAGCAAGACAGCTTTGAGCAGAGTTTGGCATGTGAAGGGTATCTATGAGCTTTCTTTCTCTCCCCTTTATTTTTTTTGCCCACCATTTTTCTGATCACCTTTATTCATTATTAACACCAGTAGCATGAATGAGTGAGTCAGCTAAAGGTCTAAACAGCTCAGAGTTTTTACATTATCTTTTTATCTAGTCATTAATGATTTAGTTTCTTTTGAACTTGTGGTAAAGAATTTAAATTAAACACTCAGGATTATGAAATAATAGTGGAATAAAGTCATTTTGACAAGAGAGAAAGTGTGTTCTTTTATTAGTTTTCTGGAGAAACAGGTTTTATGGGGTGGAGGAAATGTGTCTGGAAAGGTAGTAACTGGGGAGACCCATTCAGAAGCAAACTCTTCATAATCTCCATGATAAGCAGCGATGGACTCTTATTTTAATCACATGTTGATAAACTGATTTATGTGCATGTTAAAATGAAGGCAGTGTAAACACCCTGGAAACATTCATTGTTATTTATCCCTGTATGCTGCCTGGAGTTTCCCATTAATTTTATTTGAATCTGGCATAAGGGAAATTTATATTTGTAGTCAAATAGAATTTTTCAGTTCTCACTCTCCAATATAAACTTTCACATCTCCAATTAGAAATATTTTATCTTATTTTGGAGATCATAATCATAGGTTGAATGGGGAAGAGGTGAATCTCCATCCTAGGCTATGGGTTTATTCTTGGCTAGTGTCCTCACCTAATTCCTCAGTGGGGTCTAGAGGTGACACTGGAATTCCCAAAATCATGGGCAGAGCAGCACTAGCCTTGGCAGTGCCTACCCAACTGGAAAGGCTCCAAGTAGGGTCTGATGACTGACTGTGTGTCTAAGACCAGATTCATCATCAACCCTGACTGGGCTTTGACGTTATTGTCCTTGCCTGAGGTCACTTTAGTGTCTTGTCCAGGTCCTTTCTTTTTCCTTTCCAAGAAAAGTGATTCTACCTTTTAGGTCACCCCCCAGCAGACCAGCCTTGCCCATCTGCAATGAAGTGCCTTCCCTGACCCATTGCTCAGAGGACATCCTACTGTCCTGGGCTGCCGCTTCCTGTTCCAGCAGGGGTTCTCTGCTCACTAACTCCTCTTCAGCTGTCTTGCCTGGTGGATGATGCCTGCTCTGAGGGCCTGGAGGGCTTTCCTCTGGTTCACAAAGTCACAGCTATATCAATAGCAAGACATGATGCACATCCCCGTGAGGGCTTGAATGAGCCTGGTACGGTCCATCTGTCCATGTGTTCCAGGGACACTGCACTCCAGACCACATCCCTCCACAGCAGCAACTCCACTCTTGGCCTAGTCAGAGCCTTTTCTTTCTCCTGAAGGGAGGGGCTTAGGAATGCCACCTAGGTGTCTTTGGCATTCCCTATTACCACTTTGGCTTTCCAGACCTAAGAGGTCCTGAAATGCTATAATCTCGGCGCCCTATCTTTTCAGTGGATGAAGGACATCCTAAGCAGGACCCCTAACACTCTCCACAGCAGAGGGAAAGGTTGTCCTGTCCCTGGCATCTATTACTTTGTACACTGTCTTTCTAGAAAGAACACTGCTCATCCCTTTTGGTGAGGCCATGAGCCACACTTAAGCCTTATCTGCAAGATTTTCCCCACAACTCTGGGATGGGGGTTCAATGAACCAAAGAATGAGAGGGAAAAAACTCCTCAGGATTCAGCCTGGTCCTTGTGAGACCAGAACAGGAGGCCCTCATGGGAAGGGGGCACCCACTGGGCCACAGGTAACACCAGCATTCTTATTCCCACTGTACAGATGAAGAAACAGAGGCTTCCGGGAAAGTAATCACTGATAGTGTTAGAAAAAGGATTCCTCTATCCCTGCCTCCTGCAGGACAGGACAGTATTTTTCTCACCACACATCACTGCTGCCTCAGATAGTTTCACTCACCCTCCAGTCCCTTCCTCCTCCTCTGGCATCAGCATTCACAACTCACAAAGGCTGCCTCTGCTGTCTTCTGCCCAACACTGCCTTTTCTTCTATAACCCTCTTACCGAACCCACCATTCCCGTCACCAGGGGAAGATCACAGCACCTTCCTGCTGGGGCTTCCCCCTCACTCAGGAAGTTGATGGTGAGTGTTGTGGCTGAGGGAGACAACTGAGTTGTTTTAACTTTCTGTTCTCTAATCAATAGTGATTCAGGGCATTTTTCCATGACTACAGATACCTTTGATTACTTGACCTGGAAACTGCCTGTTCATATCCTCTGACCATTTATCAGTTGGGGAAATATTTGCATTCTTGTAAATTTGACTCAGTTCTCTGTGGATTTGAGAAGTGAGACCTTTATCGAAGAAACTTGAGGCAGATTTACCCCCCTAGTTTTCTAATGTTGGCTACATTGGCCTTGTTTATGCAAAACTTTTTAAAATTTAATATAATCGTTATCATCCATCTTACAACCCACAGTGCTCTCTCGTTTCATCTTAACTTGTTCTCTTACCCATGGGTCTGATGGGCAAACTCTCCCCTGCTCCCTCTGTTTGCTCGTGGCACCTCCCTTTACTTAGAAAGCATGATCCGTTCTGCTATCTTCACCCTGGGCTTTATGGACAAGTTCGTCCCAGTCCCATTCACAGTAAGGATTACTGTGTATTTTCTGTCATTCTATTTTTCTCCCTGTTCATTCTTCTCTCCCTCCTTTCACCCTGTCCCTCCTCAACATTGTTTTGCTTCTGACTACCTCCTCCCCCAGTCCATCATTCCTCCTCTTCTCCCTCCTCCTGCTACTTCCCTAAAGGAGACGAGAGATGCTTATATCCAGCTGAATGTGTAGGCCATTCCCCAGAGAGTAAGGTTCAAGCTTTGGCTGCCCTGCCCATCTTTCCCTCCACTGTGACAAGCTCCTCTGTGTCTCTTTTACACGAGATAATTTACCCCACTCTACCTCTGCCCTCCCTTTATCCCCGTGCATCCCTTTCTCACCCCTTAGTTTTATTTTTTATATCCTCCCATCATAGTCAAGTCAACCCATGCCTTCTGTCTATGTCTACTCCTAACTGCTCCAATAATGAGAAAGTTCTTAAAGTTTACAAGTACCAGCTCTCCATGGAAGAATGTAAACAGTTTATCCTTACTGAATCCCAAGCAATGGTCTTTTCATCAGCAATGCTTCAAAGTCCTCTATTTCATTGAATAGCTATTTTTTCCCTGAAGGTTTCTACTTGTTTTTGCTGGGTGGATGATTCTTGACTGTAATCTCAGCTCCTTTGTCCTCTGGAATATCATATTCCAAGCCCTTAGATCCTTTAATGTAGAAGCTGCTAGGTCTTGTGTTATCTTGACTGTGGTTCCATGATGTTTAAATTCTGTTCCTTGCTGGCTGCCACCCTCCTCTTTCTCCTTGGCCAATAAACACTGCTCTAACTGGAGCTAGATGAGTCAGTCACCCTAAAGGCAGGGTATCCAGGTACATGGCTCTGTGACTCAGACTCCTCTGTGCCTCAGTCTCCCCATAAAATGTAAATAATAATGGCACCTACCTCATAGTTTTTCTAAGAATCAATAAGGTAACATTAGGAAGCATTATATAAAATTTAGCTATTGTTACTGTTTGTGTGACCTTGGGCAAGTACTTAACCTCTTTTAGACTTAGCCTCCCCATCTATAAAATAATGATAGCAGGATCAGCTCCATGAGGCTGTAGCGAGGATCAAATAATGCTGCGCCAGTGTCAACAGTTATGCTATAGTGCATCGATATTTTGTATCCTATCACATTGCATAGCATAGCAATAGCAGCAGGTTTATACAAAAAACCTGCATTGCACCTTTCTCTTCTTTGTAAACTTTGGCTGAAGATTCGTCTTTCTTCCCTACACATCATCATTCCCCTTCTCTTGCCTAGAAACATCTCTAGGTGCTGAGCCACAAGCCCTCGCTCTCCTAGGGAGATAACAAACCCCATTCTGATGCAGCAGAGCACAGCAGCTCCAGAGAGTGGCTACTTTTGTGTGTACCTGTCCATGCTCAGGATTAACTAAATGCAGCACAAAATGGCTAATTACAGGTAAGCTTGGGTCCCCCCTCTTGATCTAAAAGGAAGAGGAAACATCTAAAATTATTACACAGTGAAGCACCTGCCAATTTGGGAGGAGTGAAATAATTTCTTCATGCAGACTATTAATTAGAGTCAGCTGCTCCTTACTTAGTGGGTGGAAGATTTAGAAGAAAAAAAAGAAGAGAAGGAACTGTGTAATGGAAATGCAGATTTAAAGATCTTCCCTGTCCCTAGGTCCTTTGATTGGTTTAAGTGATTCTGAGAACCTTCCTTGATTTGAAAATATACTCTGCCCCCTAATAGGCTGAATGTGGTCACATGGAGCCTGTAGTAGGAGGCTTGGTTGTGATTAATATGGATGTTTACTGACATTTATTGGCATCCACACTGTGCTAGATGCTAGAGATAAAAAGAAATCACAATAGCTTGGAGCCCCCAGTTAGACAGATTCCTAACATTGAGAAAATTTTGGCTCTGTCCCAATTTACAAGTGTTTGTGCATCTTCCTCTAACTCCTGGTTTCTCTATATTTGAGGCAAAAAAAAAAAAAAAAATAGGACGCAGGAAATATTTGGGTCAAAGAAGCAAGCAGAGCATGTCTGTGCTTGTTACACAAGGCCACAAGGAGGGCAGGGAAGTCAAGGAGAGAGCAGCTTTGTAGGGCTAATTTTTCCAGGGCAGGGTCTTTCCTTGATCCCTGAAGAGGATCACCTTGAATAGGTTGGTAGCTTCAGCCTGTGTCCCTGTGCTAAGGTGCCCACAGATGGCCCTGCCTGCTCTGCCTCTTAAGACTCTGCCACATTCTACACTCCTGCCTCTATTTTCACTCCATCTTATGACCTCAAATTCCTCCCATATTGGTTCCCCAAGTCTCTGCTTGTTTAATGGACCCTGATTCTTTCTCTGTCTCTCCAGATGGCAAAATCTCAAATCCTAGGCAGAAATATCTCAGGGGGTTAAGGTCTAACAGATACCATGGGATGTGAAATTCAGAGGGACAAGCATTTCCTCTGGGCCATCAAGGCAAAGTGCTTGGCTAGGGGTCTGGCCCACAGGAGGCATTTGATAAATGTTTATTGATTATTATTTTGTTTTTAGAACTGGAAAGCAGGCAAACTCCAGTACTGCCTGGAACAGGCAGTCCCTTGATCATGACAAGCATGGGGCCACGGGTCTGGCTAGATTCAGGTCTAATTAAATAACATTAAGCTTTAAGGAATGAGCAACATGTTGTTAAAAAAAAAATAGCTATTTACTACCAGCTGTACTTACTGAATGTGTTGGAGGAAAAAGTGAATAAACCCACTCACTATTGCTAAAGAATTAGGCTTTGTATTTGTAGGACAATCTTCTTGTGAAGGTTGGCATGAAGGAGACAGGGACCAATGTCCAATGTCCAGTGGCTGTCAAGTTGGTGAGTGTGGTTCCCTAAGCACTCACTTCAATGTTGGGTAGTGGCAGGAATAAAGGGCAAAGGTCACCAGCTGGCCTCCCTGACCCCACCCCCAGCCTAAATCTGCCTCTTGGCAAGTGTCTTCTCCGAACCCAGGGGAGCCCCACAAGCTTCCTGCTTCCTCCCCACCCCTCCCCCCATCAATCTCCTCTGTTCAATGCTCTGAGTCCCTCCCAATTATTTCATGTTCTTCTCCAGCCCCTCTGCCCTCCTCAGGACACCAGTTACTCCCAAGAGGCAGAGCTCAGAGCTATGCAGGAGAGTGCTGCTGTCACCTCCCCAGGCCTCTCTCTGAAGAGCCCAAGACTCCATCTGCTTTTCTGGGCTGCCAGAGTCCACCAAGCTTCCCATTCTTTTTCAAATGGCCACCTCTCCTGACCCCACCCCACCCCACCCCACTTCTCTCATGGTGTACTTAGGAAGAGTTTTCATTTTAAACCTCTTCCTCCACCCCTTGATTACCAGAATTCTAGCTCTGAGTTCTCCCTCCCAGTTTGGGTCCCTGGCCCATTTGTCAGTCTTACCGTAGGGTGCCCACAGATATCTCCGGAGGGTACACCCATGGAGACACTGGGCTCAGTCTGGACCTTAAAGGGGTCCTGAAGCTAGGGAGGCCCTGAAACCTGCTAAATCCTGGGATATGAGTCACAGCAGTGGCCCCAATAAGGTATTCCATGAGGAAGCATCATCAACCACCCAGGCCCCTCCACCAAACCTCATTCTCCCCCAAAGAAAATGCTGCTTGCGAGAGCTCAATGACTTTATCACAGCCACAGGACTAATTCATACACATGGAACACAGATTTCATGCATACAGCTTGTGTCTGGGACACTGGCAAGAACACTTACACCGATTACATTTGGGTTTCTTTGACCGATTCCTGAACGATTTAATAACACTGTGAATTTATTCCAATCCTGTACCATGTACTGGAAATAAATAATGCTTTCAAACAGTTGTCTGACTTGTCCTTTGTAAAGGTGGTGCTTATTTTCATCATGTCCTTCCAAAAATTAAATGGTCTATTATTTTCACTAGCAAAATGCACAACTAATTACATACAAGATAAGTCTTAACTTATCACAGTTACTGGTGGAACCACCAAAAATCCTAAAGAACGTAATATTGGGATCAGGTTCAGTTTATCTTCATGTTGAACATTCATCTTGGGCAAATCCTGCAGGATTTCATTTAATTAAAAAGCTGCAAAAGAGAAAAAAATATTAAATGCTGCAAATGATGATAGCATTATCCCCAAGCCCCAGAATAAACAAAGCTTTTCAAACTTATTCCATATTAAACATTTCCTCCCAAAATGTCAAAACATTCAATTATAAGAGTATTTAGGATATAATGGAAGGCAATTGTAGAGAATAAATGACATTTGAAAGTTAAAGCTGAGCTGTTCAATTCAGTGCCAAATACTTTTACTGGCTCAGGTCGGGTAAAAACAGAGGGGAAGAAGGGGGGGTGGTGGTCAGGAGGAAGCTGATCATGGTCAATGCCTAGAGGTCACCAAGGGGAGTGGGGTAGGGTGCTTGGGGGGTGGGTGGAAAGGCCCCTGGCAGGCAGAGAGGCTCTGTAGGCTCATGCATGGGCAAGGCCCCTACGACAGGATTTGTTGGGAATGCACATGCATTGTAAGGGCCACAAAGTCTCACTCTATGGCCTGTAGCTATTCCTTCTGTGACAGGTGCTAGCCAAGGCTAAGGCCCATGGTGGCCAGTAGCATACTAGGGTTAGACATCCAGCTTGGGACACCTTCTTTTGGTCTGGACGAGCCTCACTACGTGGGTACAGACACAGACCATCACAAACTCAATTTCATTCAACACACACTGACTGAGGGGCTGCCAGAGTAATGCCCAGCCCAGAGATGGGAGCATTTAGCCAATATATTTGTATGCCAGGAGTCAAAGGGGAAGGGAACATCTGTGAATCTTCAATTCCCTCACAAAGGAGGAATGTATGTATAAATCAGATTTTCTAAACGTATGAACTACTAAAAACAAATCTATGGGAAGGTTTACTCATTTTCCTGTTTGGAGTATATAGATTTCTGGCAAACTATAAAATCCAGATAAACCCAACAAAAGAAAACCTAACAAAGAAGGGGACAGCCTGTCACTGAGCTTCCAACCCACATGAGTATTCCTTTTTCAAAGGTTCAAAAATTAAATTTAGAGATTAATTTTTTTTTGTTTACCAAACATGTGGCAGTTGCATTTCAACATATTTGGTCTCAAAATTCTTTAATTCTATTTTATTTTATGCCTTTAATACCATGATTCTGAGAGATCATCTTCAAATTGCCCAGGGAGACAGATACACAAGAACTGTAAAGAACCCCTGGCTTAAATAGTGCCATTCTCATGTAAAGAATTCTAGGCACTTGAGGCCTTTACTATCATCACATGCTGGTGGGGGTGGCCCTGGAACTCTGCCGGCCTGGGGAAGTTGGGGGCACAGGCCCGACTACATGGGAGCAGGAGCAGGCCCAGACTCCGTAATTTCAGCCCTCCAGAAGCTGGCTCAGGGGCATTTAAAACATTGCCCAAAGACCTCCCAAGTACAACATCTCAAAGCTAGAAGAGCATCATCACAGGGCTTGGTGTGTCCAGGATCCCTCAGGGAAAGGATTGGCTGCTTGGCTTGGCTGTGGGCCCTAATGGGATGGCACCAGACCATCATTTCCTCATCTGTATGATTAACCATTCACATAAGCCCCTATCCACCTTTGGGTACAGAAAGACTCCACCCCTCATACCAGCTCCTCTGGGCAGGGCCAGCTGCTCTGAGAGAGTGAACTAAGGGCCTACTCTTAGATACAAGCTGGGTCTCCAGGAAATCACCTGGCACCCATTCCTTAATTTCAGCCTTCGGGGTGCCTTACTCCCTGCTTCTCTCCCCTGTAAGGACCTACAATGCCCTGCATCCATCTGGCTGGGTGCTGCCCAAAGTCAGCTCTTCCCCACAGAGCATCCACAAGTGCCAGCAAAGAGGCCCTCAAGTGATTGGGCTGGAATTGGGACTTCAAGATCAGTGGGAAAGTCTGGGGCTGCCAGTAAGCCTGGTGGAGTCCGAAAGGTGGTGGTGTGGCCTGTTTGGGGCAGCTTTCCCTAATGGCTTCTTTTGTGTTTCCCTGGGGAAAGTCTTCCAATTAGGCTCTGACCCACTCTGACCTGGCACAAGCTCACACACAGGGAGGGTGGGCAGAGGACTGTGGTTGCCTGCCCTCAATGTCATTCTCTGGTGACACCCATCTTCTCTTCTATTTCAGGCTTCAGATGGGGTGGCCACCCATGCCCACCTGCTGGGCCTTGGCTTTGATTCTTTGGAGAGCATAGCATAGGGGCATGTACTCAGGGGCAGGGCCCCACCCAGGCAGGTGCACGCAGGGCCAGCTCTTGTTCTGTCTGCCTGAAGATGTTTCCTGCTACCCCTGCTTTTCCTTCTTTCCAACCTTACGCTAAGGAGTCTCCTATGGCCTCGTCAGCCACAAGCTGCTTCCTGGATGTTGCATCAAACTAGTGGCAGCTTCGGGGCTCCATGCCCAGTGCTCCCAAAGACAGCATTCAGAAGTGTAGGCAGGAGGATTCCAAGTCCCCTGCAAAACCCCAGGGTCTGGCTCCTTCCTGCCCGCAGTTCCAAGGTTCCCAAGCTGCTGTGGGCTGGTTCTACTCATTGCCACCTTTGCACCAAAGTGGCTGAGGCTTGGGTGTTTTGTTTGTTTTCATTCTGGATGGTTCAGACACTGAATGAATTCTCCATTCACTGCATGTTCTCTGTGGGGGAGTCTGCTTAGAAGACCCAAGGCCTGACCTTCTGCCCTGCCTGCCTGGTCTGAAGCAGACTCTCTTTACTGCTGTGGAAGCCCAGAAGCCTCTTTGGAGCTGAGTGAGGAGAGCCCCCTGACCTGAGCAGGCTGGGCATCGTGACTTTCCAAGCCTCCTCACCCCTCCAGCCCCCATGTTGGCTCAGTTTTCATTTCCCTTTGGGATAGTCGGAAGCAGGTGACGTCCTCCTTGTCAGGTCTGTGTCTTCCTCAAGGACAGAGCATCTCTGGGCAGCCCTGGCCAGCACTGGATGCTGTTGGGACATCAGGGGTCTCTGAGAGGGGCAGGGCATCCCTCAAGGTCACACTCTGGGAAGGCTCTCTGAATGCCAACTTCTGGGACACGAGAGGCCACAAGGGCTCTGTTCTGACCAGATAAGTAACTAGCCCAAAAGCCCACCCCATTCCCCCATGATCCTACTGAGGGAATCAAGAATAAAGCCACAAATCTTTCAAAGCAGGATGGCTCTTGGAGGTGATCCTTTTGGCAGCTTGAATTAAATTAAATAAATGTGCTGAGGCGCTACTCACCGAGGGGCCAGGCACTGGGCTAGGCGCTGGAGAAACAAGAGACAGAAATGAAAGGGGCTGACCATCCGGAGGGTTGGGGGCCATATCGCCCCCCCAGAAAGAATGTTGGGAGATGGGGGGATACATGAGCTTTGATCTGAAGGAATACAGGAGTGCCACAGGGAAAGGCAGGACATGCTCTGGGCACGGGGACCACGAGGGAGGAGAGGACGTCCAGTGAGCCGAGGGTCAAGCGTCCAGCAGCAGGGGCACGTGAGACCGGAAAAGGATGCGCTTCCCAGACAGTGGAAGGCCAGGGAGACGTGGGTTATGGTGGCAGTTGTGAGGATGGATGGAAGCGGGGAGACCCAGAGGCAGCCACGGCCATGATCTTGGCAAGAGGTGATAAGGGCTTGGAGCAGGCCAGAGGCTGTGTGAGCATGAGAAGGGGACGGGGATGGTGAGCTGGCTGGCCCAGACACCTCACTGGGCATGAGGTGCAGTCAAGGACTCCTCAGGGACCCCAAGAGGGCAGCACCCACACAGAAATAAGCAACTCAACAGATGGACATGTACAAGTGAAAAGGAAGGGCTCCACTCTGGAGAGAGACAGGAAGCAGACACTCGGGATGTCTTAGGGACATCTGGGGAAACTGAGGCCCCAAGGAGTGAGGTGGACAGCTAGCCCGGGTCCCACGCCATCTGTCTCCTGCTCTGGGCCTCCTCGCACACTACAGGATGACAGGAAAACGGGAAATGAAGACGGTTCTGGTTTGAGTCAAAGCTTGGCATCAGAAAAGCAGGTACTGAGGACCTTCGTAGTCTCCAGGAAAAGGGCTGTGAGTACAGCACCGCACCATGACCCATGCTTATAAATTGCAAAAGAGAGAAGATCCCACTTACTAGCTCTGCATTGGGTTTAGCACAGAAATAAATGGGCTAATTCAGAAAGGGCCTGGAGAATGCTTGAGTTACAAATACCAAACTCTCCTCTCCTGACCTCTCTATTGCAGCCAGAAGATGGGGTGCCTTAACTAGGGACATGCAGCAGACCCTGAGTGTGGGACCCCAAGGCCCCCCAGCTTCTATCTGGGACCACATTAGCTTGGGGCTACCCTTGGGTATCTATGTAGAGAGAGCAACAACACAAAAGCCAAGTCATCTCTGCCCCAGGACCCCATGTATGACCTACCGCAGGCCCACTGTCTGCTGTCAGTGCTGATGCCCCAGAGGAGTGTTTGTGCCCTATGGGAGGGACAGGCTGCAAGCTGCAACCCAAACACTTTTGGTTCCTTCTTTTAAAGATGCCTGGGAGTAGAGGCCTTGGAGGCACTCCTGGGCCAAGCACGGTGGGGGGCGGGGGGAAGGCTAGGGGAACCCCAACATTCTAGTTTCACTTTCAGTGCGATTCGTACCCAGTGACTGAGAATATTAACCTTGGATCATGAGGCCCAGAAGTCAAGGACCAGACCCAAGTCCCCTGAGGGGCCCGAGAAAACCCTGGCCCCTCAGCTCATGCCAGGGGCCCTTTGGCTGGATGCCATGCTGCTATTTTTCCTCTCCTACCACGGCTGGTGATCTCAGAGTCAAGCTGGATGCTCGCCCTTCCCTAGGCCTTCAGGGGAGATTGCCGACTGATAGAGGTGGGCTGCGTCTCCCACCCACACAGAACCTGCCCTCGTCCTAGCTGGCCTCCCTCCTCACTGGCCTCTCCACGGCTTCCTGAATGCCCCCATCTGTGACACTCTGCTCTCTCTCCCCGCCCTCCACCTGCCTTCCTGTGGGGCTCACATCAGGAGTGCCAGTGATCTGCGGCCACCCCAGACCCCACGTGGGGGGGGGGTCTACCTCCTGAAAGGCTTTAGGATCTACCTGCTATGACTCAGCCTTCTCTTTGTTTTGTGGGTTGTTGAGGCCAAAGGTGAGTATCTGGGCCCTTGGTGCTAACCCACCACAGAGTGCCAGGGAGGTCTGGGCCCGAGGCAGGATGGCTATGGCACCCCAGAGCTGAACACAGCATCTCATGTGTGTTCATGAAGGCTTGTTCACTGGACTGGATGAGGCAAGAACATCAGGAGATGTTTGGAAAAAAGACAGAATCCACTGAAAGAGGCACAGATCTGAATGTCCTGGGTGTGAGTCAGAGGCCCAGAAGGTGGAGGACAGGCGTTCCCATATGTGAGGTGGTGGCAGAGATGCCTGGGCTGGGAGTAATGGCTCAGAGAATCTGCCTCTGGAAGGTCAGGCTTCACCTCAGGGGCCTTGAACCAACCATGGTCAAGGGGCCTCGCTGTAGGGGGGAGGCCCAGGTGCCCAGCATGTGGTGGGGGCTCCAAAGAGGAGGGGAGGCCCACGTCTCTTCCTTTCCCCTCCCCCTGTTCCTGCCTCTGTCTCTCCCTCCCTGTCTGTCTCTGTATCTCCCTCTAGATGTCTGTCTCTCTCACAAGCAGAACAGTGAGAGCTTCCAGACCTCCTCTGATGATCATGTCACACTTTCCTACATGGGGGGGTAATGGGGCAGGGGTAGGGCCTGCTCTGGATTAGAACCTTGTGGGGAGAGGGACCCTCTGTCTTCTCATGTGCCCCAGATTTGGGGGATGCTGACAGCAGTCAGGGAGAGGAGAGAGGGTCCCAGGTCTAGTATTTGGCAGCAGGGGCAGCCTGGGGTGACGCTCCCAACCACGAAAAGCTGGACAGCCTTCTAGGGCCAAGAGGAGGAAGGAGGGGAGTGCCCAGCAAATTGCATTAGACACGGTCTGCAAACAGGCAGACGGGGCATCCATGTGCCGGATGGCAGGGTGAAGAGCGCTTTCTGGGCATGGCCCGAAGGACCGCAGGCTGGCCTCAAGACTGTGCTTGGTGAAGAAACAAGGGCAGTGCCTGAGGGCAGTACTGGCATCTTTGTGGTCTAGACGTTCACCTCTAGCACCTGTGGGAAGTGTGGCAGGCTGGCTTCGAGAGACTGGCAGACACAGAGATCTGCGTGTGCATGTGTGTGCTCGTGTGTGTGCGCAGACATCTGTGTGGACGGCTCAGGGAATGGGTGCCGATCTATTCTGAAAGAGGCTTTTCTGCCACTTTCCATTTTTGCTCCCAGACAGCATCAAGACCCAGCACCCGCCCAAATGAGCTGGGGGGTACCAGCAGGCCCCTCCAATATGCCCAGGCATGAATGCTGCCATGTCTGGAAGTCTCAGAGACAGAGATCCCCGCAAGCCCCTGAGATGCCTCTTTCTCAGTGGACCAGACAGACTTTTCTGCCCAGTCCTATCCTCATCATGTCAGAGTGCCCAAGAAAGGCCGACGGGCACAGCAGGCCCCGAGTGCCTGCAGCGCTCTGCACCCAGAGGCCTCCACCTCAAAGGGAGGGGCAGGCAGGCCGCCAGGTGAGTGCAAGGACCTGGCTGGGCCCAGGCTCCTGGGATGCTCAGCATCCCTGCCCTCCTCTCCTCTGTTGCTGCCCCAGCCTGGGTGGCCCTTACTCCTCCACACTGGACTGCTGTGACGTGGCTGGGGGTGGGCCTGCTGCCCCAGGGACCTCTGCACTCCTACGCACAGCTACAAATCTGACCCCCTCATCCCCTCCTCAATGACCTCCCGGGGCTCCCTGTCACCTCAACAGGTAAGAGAACACGATCTGGCCTTCAAACCCCTGCCCCACCTGCCTCTCTGACCTGCTCAGTCTTCTTCCCCCTCACTTCCCGACCTCTAACCCAGGGACACGGGCCTCCTGGCTGTCCCCACCAGTGTGGCCCTCTGTCTGTCCCTGCCCCTGCACCACTCTCCCAGTGCTCCCCCAGCCCATCTCCGTCTCCCTCTTGACATCCGGGGGCTCACTACCTGAAGTCATGCCAGACACATGCAGAGGAGCTGCCGTCCTCGCTAGTGGCTGTAGGCAGACCGAGGACAGCACAGACTGCCAGGATGTGGAGCCAGGACTCCCTACAGATGGGTGTGTGTATGCTTAGGCAGCTCTGGGTGAATGTGCGTGTGCCCACGCCCTGTGGTCTCCCCAGCGGCTGCCCTGCAGGCAGGGGCTGGGGTGGGGGCTCTGAACTGTCCATGAGGCCTAGCACATGCGTGCACTGAACGGGCTGCAGGGAGGCGGGCCTGGCATTGGAGCAAGCAGGTTTAGGGTCTTGCAGCAGGTGCCCACATTTCCAAACAAAGTGATAGCCCTGGCGGAGGGTGGGTGGCGGTGCGGGGGCTCACCTGTAGGGATATCCATGGTACTTGGAGCGGAAGATGGACAGCAGGAAGCTGAAGAAGAACACGACCAGGCCCAGGCCCACCAGGCAGATGACTGGGGAGAGAGAGGGAGGTAGTGAGTGCAGCGGGGTAGGGGCTTGGAGGCCATCCCCTTCTCCAAGGGGCGGGGGCTGCGGGCCACCTGCCTCCTGCAGCTGCAGAGCCCAAGGCCAGAGTCCCTGCAGCTGCCCCTGCTCTGGCCACACCAGGGGCAGCCCAGCACCACTGAGGCTCAGACCTACTTTTCCCCACTCCACTGCCCACCCTGAAAGGACAGAGGCTGGCCACAGAAGTGGGCGGGGCCGCTTCTTCCCACACCACTCGCCAAGGGCCCTGAAGGCAGAGCCGTGGCCAGCCCGGGCTCTGTGCCACAATCAATCACAGAGAACGCGGCCCCTCCACCTCCCCTACAACAGGATGAGCAGAAGTGCCCACACCTAACTGACGACATAAGTACCCACTGTACACCAGGCCCTGTGGAGCCAGACACAACCAAGGGAGTGGACTCTCTCGTGCAGCCACCCTGAACAGAACGGACGCAAACCTGGCCGCCGCCTCTGTGGCTCCAGAGGCCTTGCTCTCAGCTGGTGATAGTGTCCACTTCTACGAGGGCTCAGTCCAGTGTGCCAGACTTTCTGAGGATGGCAAAGCCCTACTTCCCTCCCTGTGGCAGGGACACTGGCCTCCTGGCCAGCCCCTGCACATGGCCCGCCATCTCCCAGGACCTCCCACCTTCACTATCCACAGCCAGTGAGTACATGGTCTGGGGCATGTGGCCCCACCCAGACTGTGAGCTCCTGGGGGCAGGGCCCAGCAGAGTGCCTGGCATGCAGAAGGCATTAAATCAGTACTTCCTGACCCTCTCTTCCCCGCAGGCTCAAATGCTGACCTCAGAGGTCAGGAGGCCCTTCCTATTCCCCGACACTCCCACACTGATGCCTCTCAGGAGCAGGCAGGGCAGACACCCTGTTTCCCATGGGACTCTATCTAAACCACAATCCCATAGGATGCAAGCCCTCGCTCATGGGTGGTTCTGGGCCCAGCCCTGGTCTAGTCCCTGACAGGGCCTCCCCAGCCATGCTTACATTCTTAGCACTCATTCCTGCAAATGGGAAATCTGAGGCTCCGTCACAGATGTCTTGGCCCCAGCTACCCTCCCCAGCCCCTGCCGGACCTCCCAGCACCATCCGGTTCTGCGGGTGGTCACTTACTTCTTCTCTTGCCCACATCCCCTTTGGAGGTGGCAGCTTCATTGAGGAGGACCATCCCCATGGTGATGGCAGCATCTGGGGCCATCGTCAAGGAAACTGCAGAAGAGCAGGACAAGGAAAAGCCACAAGACAAATGTCACCGATTCCCTGGCAGCCCCAGCTCCAGAATAGGAGAGGCTGCCATGTTCACATACGTACACACACACACACACACACACACACACACACACACGTGCGCGCGCGCCAGCCAATCCCTATCCATCAGATGCCATGGCCCATCTGGACACCAGGGTTTCTCCTGCCTCTTAGCCTCCTGGATCCCTCTGGCCTGGTGCCTGTTTTGTTAATTATGGAATCAGCTTCAGAGGGCACAGTGCAAAAGGAATAAGCATCCCTTAGGTGTCTGCTGTGGGCTGGTCACCATGCTGGGGGCTCTTTTGGTCCTGAAAACAACCCTAAGGGGCAGGGCTAATTTTAGCCTGATTTGACCACTGCAGAAGCCAAGGCAGGCACAGGTGAAGTGACCTTCTGTGGTCTCAGAGTGTGGCTGAGGCTGCATCTGAATTCAGGTCTTCCTGACTCCAGGCTCAGCGGCCTCAGAGGGGGTGGGAAGAATTTGGCTGGATACTGTGGGGCTGGAGAAGAGACTGAGAGAAAGTAGGAGGTGGATGGGGCACCTTGTTCTAAAGATATGAAGGCTGGAAGGGCCAGGGGTCACTCTCTCTCTCTCTTCCTCACAGCCTCTGCAGCTCCCACCCGGCGCCCTCCCCCTCATCTTGCCCCCAAGTCCTTTCTGGCAGCTCCTCCTCCTCAGGCCCCTCTGCTGGGGTCTTTCTCTTCAATCTCTCCCACACACCCCCTCCCCAAATTAACCTGGCATCTTCACAGTCCCCAAGTTCTCCAGACTGAGCTCCTTCCCTTGTGACTGATCCTTCTCCTGTTCCTTCTCCCAAAGGTCTAAAGCCCCCAGAAGTTGGAATCTTTAACCATTCCCTGGAACAGGCACCATGGCCCCCTGGAGGGGACCTGAAAAGTGGGCCTATGCCCCATCACCTCAGTTAGGAAACTGGCAAAATCCTGTCTCATTTCCGCATTTCTCCTTTTCTAAGTAAGAGTAAACTGCCACTTGAACTTGTCTGGTTTAACAATAGTCATAACCGGGGAGGAGCCAAGATGGCGGAAAGGAAGCAGTAACCTCGCTAAGCTCCTCGGTCACTAAATCTCAAAAAGTGAATCTGAACGGATTCCGGAGTGACAAAATCCACTGGGAGACAGAGTGTGGCAGAGTCCAGCCCAGGAGGTCGCCCAGTGCGTCCGGACAGGACAAGCGCAGAGCACGTTGGGTCTGCACAGTTCAGACTTAAGAACAGGCAAGCAGACTACACCAGAGAGAGAAAAAGCCACAGCCTGCAGACTTACCAAGGATGAATCCCAGTCATCTCGCCTATATCTTACAAGGGGACAGAAGAATCACTGGAGCCAGGTGGGAGAGTCGGGCCCCCAGTGGAGAGAGTAGCTTCTCTGGCTGTATGTGGCCCCCAGCCTGAAAGGTTAGAAACTGCCTGCCTGTATAATACAGGGGCTGGAATGGCAAAGTAAATTCTAGCTGCTCCAATCCTCCCATCCCTCCTTCATGAAGCAGAAAACCCAAAGATAAGTCTCCCACCCAGATTGAAATCCCAAGTTAATGGAAACAGCCTCAGGCTTGAGATTCTCCAAGAAGGGGTATAACTGAGACAGCCCAGAGTCTGAAGAGAAGAGAGGGAGGGGTCACAACAAGCTTCACCTCACCTCACCAACAAAAGCCTGCTTATAGACCAGGGATATAGAGGCAGAAATCTGAAGTGATCAGACTCATCCCCACCTACACATCTACATTCCTCACTGACTTCCCTGACTTAGCCATAAACTAGCTACCCAGAGGTATTCAAAGTCAAGGATCAGGCCCTAAATTCATAGCCTGAGAAACGAGGAAACAGGAAATCACAATGGCAAGGAAGGAAGCTGAGAAGGAGAAGGGGAAGGGGAAGGCAAGAAAGTCTATTCAAGCCTACTGTGCAGGGCATAAACAACCAAATACACAGGACAATATAGACTCTATACCCACACCTGAGACCAGAGAAGGAAACATGATCTGGTCTCAAGCACAAATAGCATTCCTGGAGGAAATTAAGAAAAATTTTGAAGACCAAATCGGGGAGGCAGTGACCAGCTTGGAAAAAGAAAATACCTCCCTAAAAAAGGACCTTCAAAAACGAACTGAAGACGATAATTCGCTAAAAATTAGATACAATCAAACTGAAACTCAGAACTCTATGATGCAGCAAGAGTCAATCAAAAAAAACAAGATGAGCCAAAAACTGGAAGAAAATATTAAATATCTCACTGGAAAAATAACTGACCTAAAGAACAGATCCAGGAGAGACAACTTAAGAATTATTGGTCTACCAGAAAGCCATGATGAAAAAAGCAGCCTAGAAAACATCCTCTAAGAGACTGTCAAAGAAAACTATCCTGAGGTCCTGGAATCAGAAGATAAAATAGCTATTGATAGAATTCACCAGGCTCCTCCTAAAAGAGTTCCCAAATTGAAAACTCCAAGAAATATAGTACCCAAATTCCAGAATTACAAGATTAAAGAAAAAATTCTACAAGCAGCCAAAAAGAAACAATTCAAATATCGAGGAACTACACTTAGGATCACACAGGACCTAGCAGCTTCTACATTAAAAGAGTGGAGGGACTGGAATTTGATATTTCGTAGGGCAAGAGAGCTAGGACTACAACCAAGGATTATGGTAAAACTGAGCATCTTTCAGGCAAGGAGATGGTCATTTAATGAAATAAGGGACTTCCAGTCTTTCCTGATGAAAAAGCCAGAGCTCAATGGAAAATGTGATCTCCAATTACAAGACTCAAGAAAGACATAAAAAGGTAAACAAGGGAAACACAGACTCACACATGCATAAGTGCACACACCCACACCCACACCCACATGCTCATTACTCGGGATGCAACAAGAACAAAATGTTCACATCCCTTTATGTAGCTGATAACTGTCAATATTCGAAATCTTTATGATTATCATGACCTTCAAAAGGGTTATACTTACATAGAGGGTATGGGTATGAATGCCCTAACCTGAAGACTTAAAAAAAAAAAAACTATTAAGGGGATCAAAGGAACTGTAATGGGAAAAAGGAAAGGATGAGCTAGGAAAAGGTAAAATATGCCATCTGAAGGGACATTAAAACACACTATAGAAGAGGGGAAAGAAAGAGGGAGAGGAACATCATTTAAACACTATTCTCACTGGTTCTGGTTCAAAGAGGGATCAACTTAATCAGTGAAGTTTAAGATTCTAATGTGAATAGACACATAAATTTATTAAATAGAGGAAAAGGAGGGAGGGAGAGGAGCACTGTTTGAAATTTACTCTCATTGGTTTGGAATCGAATGTAGTAACTTACTCTGGTAAGTATAAAAATTTATTGTGTCCTATATATAGTGGAAGGGTGGGGGGGGGTGAAAAGGAGGAGACTAAAGGGGGGATTAGAAAGGAGGGAAATAGCAGTAAGGGGAGAGGGTAGGTTAAGAAGGGGAGTCACTGGGTGGGAACACTGAGGGAGGGGGTGGTCAAAAGGGAAAACTTCAAGGAGGGGAAGGGAGAAGGAAGAAACAAAAACATAAACAGGGGAGGGAATAGGATGGAAGGGAAGAGACAGATAGTCATCATTACTGTGAATGTGAATGGGATGAACTCTCCCATAAAACAGAGGCGGATAGCAGAATGGATTAAAAACCATAATCCTACAATATGCTGTCTGCAAGAAACACATTTGAAACAAAGGGATACCCACAGGGTAAAGGTAAAAGGTTGGAGTAAATTTATTATGCCTCAGCTAAAGTAAAAAAAGCAGGGGTAGCAATACTTATCTCAGATAAAGCAAAAGCAAAAATAGATCTAATTAAAAGAGATAAGGAAGGAAACTATATCCTATTAAAAGGCACCATTGAGAATGAAGCAATATCACTACTTAATATATATGCACCAAGTGCTATAGCATCTAAATTCCTGGAGGAGAAGTTAAAGGAATTAGAGGAAGAAATAGATAGCAAAACTATACTAGTGGGGGACCTTAATCTCCCCCTCTCTGAACTCAATAAATCTAACCTCAAAATAAACAAGAAAAAAGTTAAGGAGGTGAATAGAATCTTAGAGAGACTAGATATGATGGATCTCTGGAGAAAACTGAATGGGGATAAAAAGGAATTTACTTTCTTTTCAGCAGTGCATGGTACATACTCAAAAACAGACCATGTACTAGGGCATAAAAACCTCACAATCCAGTGCAGGAAGGCAGAAATATTAAACGCATCATTCTCAGATCATGATGCAATAAAAATTATATGCAATAAAGGGCCATGGAAAGATACACTAAAAACTAATTGGAAATTAAACAATTTAATCCTAAAAAAATGGTGGGTCAAACAAGAAATTATAGAAACAATCAATAATTTCATTCAAGGGAATGATAATAATGAGACAACATACCAAAATTTGTGGGATGCACTAAAGGCAGTTCTTAGGAGAAGTTTTATATCCCTGAGTGCATACTTAATTAAAGCAGAGAGAAGGGAGGTCAATGAATTGGACATGCAATTGAAAAAGCTAGAAAAAGAACAAATTGAAAATCCCCAATTTAGTATTAAATTAGAAATATCGAAAACCAAAGGAGAGATTAATAAAATTGAAATTAAGAAAACTATTGAATAACTAAATAAAACTAAGAGCTGGTTTTATGAAAAAAAAATCAATAAAATTGATAGACCGTTAGTCAATATGATAAAAAAAAAGAAAGAAGAAAACCAAATTATGAGTATCAAAAATAAAAAGGGTGAACCTACCTCCAAGGAAGAGGAAACAAAAAAAAATAGTGAGGAATTATTTTGCCCAATTGTATGCACATAAATATGACAATCTTAGTGAAATGGATGAATATTTACAAAATCACAAGTTGCCCAGATTAACTGAAGTGGAAGTGAATTACCTAAATAACCCCATCTCAGAAAAAGAAATCAAACAAGCCATCAATGAACTCCCTAGGAAAAAATCCCCAGGGCAGATGGGTTTACTAGTGAATTCTATCAAACATTTAAAGAACAACTGATCCCAATACTCTACAAACTATTTGGGAAAATTAGTGAAGAAGGAGTCCTACCAAATTCTTTCTTTAACACAAATATGGTACTGATTCCTAAATCAAGAAGAGATAAAACAGAGAAAGAAAATTACAGACCAATTTCCCACATGAATTTAGACGCAAAAATTTTAAATAAAATATTAGCCAAAAGACTCCAACAACTTATCACAAAAATAATACACCCTGATCAGGTAGAATTCATTCCAGGAATGCAAGGATGGTTTAATATTAGGAAAACCATCAGTATAACTGAGCATATCAACAATAAAACTAGCAGAAACCACATGATCATCTCAATAGATGCAGAAAAGGCTTTTGACAAAGTACAACATCCATTCCTATTAAAAACACTAGAAAGTATAGGAATAAATGGAGCCTTCCTCAAAATAGTTGATAGCATCGATTTAAAACCATCAGCAAGTATTATATGCAATGGGGATAAAGTAGAAGCCTTTCCAATAAGATCAGGAGTGAAACAAGGGTGTCCACTATCACCCCTCTTATTCAATCTGGTACTAGAAACACTAGCAGTAGCAATTAGAGAAGAAAAAGACATCAAAGGAATCAAATTAGGCAAAGAAGTGACCAAGCTATCACTCTTTGCAGATGATATGATGATATACTTAGAGAATCCTAGAGAATCAAGTAAAAAACTACTTGAGACAATAAATAAATTTGGCAAAGTAGCAGGACATAAAATAAACCCACATAAATCCTCAGCATTCCTGTACATGTCCAATGAAACTCAACAGCAAGAGATAGAAAGAGAAATCCCATTTAAAGTCACTGAAGACATTATAAAATATCTGGGGATCTACTTGCCAAAACAAACCCAGAATCTATATGATCACAACTACAAAACACTTCTCACACAAATAAAATCAGATCTAAATAGTTGGAAAAATATCAATTGCTCATGGCTGGGTCGAGCTAATATAATAAAAATGATAATTTTACCCAAACTAAACTATATATTTAGTGCCATACCAATCAATTTACCAAAAAACTACTTTTTAGAGTTAGACAAAATAATAACAAAATTTATTTGGAAAAACAAACAGTCTAGAATATCAAGGGAATTAATGAAAAGAAATGCTAGGGAAGATGGACTAGCTATGCCAGATCTTAATCTGTATTATACAGCAGCAGTCATCAAAACTGCTTGGTACTGGCAGAGGTGTAGAGTAGTGGATCAATGGAATAGATTAGGCACAGGAGACCCAGCAGTTAATGAATATAGCAATCTATTGTTCGATAAACCCAAAGACCCCAGTTTTGGGGATAAGAATGCACTATTTGACAAAAACTGCTGGGGAAACTGGAATACAGTATGGCAGAAACTGGGCATAGACCATTATCTAACACCATATACCAAAATCAAGTCTAAATGGGTGCATGATCTAGGTGTAAAGGATGATACTGTAAGCAATTTGGGAAAGCAAGGAATAGTTTACCTGACAGATCTGTGGAGAGGGGAAGACTTTAGGACCAAACAAGAATTAGAGAGCATTATAAAATGCAAAATGGATAATTTTGATTACATTAAACTGAAAAGCTTCTGTACAAACAAAGCCAATGTAACCAAGATCAAGAGGGAGGTGGGAAATTGGGAAAGAATTTTTATAACTTGTGTCTCTGATAAAGGACTCATTTCTAAAATTTATAGAGAATTGAGCCAAATCTATATGAATACAAGTCATTCTCCAATTGATAAATGGTCAAAGGATATGAATAGGAAGTTTTCAGAGAAAGAAATTAAAGATATCTATAAGCATATGAAGAAATGCTCTAAATCACTATTAATTAGAGAAATGCAAATCAAAACAACTCTGAGATACCACATCTCTCCAGTCAGATTGGCTAAGATGACAAAACAAGAAAGTGACAAAAGCTGGAGAGGATGTGGGCAAATTGGAACGCTAATACATTGCTGGTGGAGTTGTGAACTTATCCAACCATTCTGGAGAGCAATCTGGAATTATGCCCAAAGGATTATAAATAATTTCATACCCTTTGACCCAGCAATACTACTTCTAGGGTTATATCCCAAAGAGATCATAGAAGTGGGAGGAAGACCCATATGTACAAAAATATTTTTAGCAGCCCTTTTTGTGGTTGCAAAGAATTGGAAACTAAAGGGGTGCCCATCAATTGGGGAATGGCTAAACAAGTTGTGGTATATGAATGTAATGGAATATTATTGTGCTATAAGAAACGAGGAGGAGACGGATTTCATAATTACCTGGAGAGACTTATACAAACTGATGCTGAGTGAGAAGAGTAGAATCAGAAGAAATTTGTATACAATCACAGACATATCATATGTGTGATGACCAACTATGACAGACTGGACTCTTCAGCAATGCAGTGATATAAGTCAATCCCAAAAGACTCAACAAAGAGAGAAATGCTCCATCCAGAGATATAACTAGAAAGAACTGAGCCTGAATCCTGATGGAAGCAAACTAAATGATCTTGTTCTTTAAAAAAAAAACAAACAAAAAACCAATAGTCATAACCATGAGGACAGAAACATTATGGGCGTTCCCAGGGCTGGTCAGCAGGGGTCCACGGGGAGCCGTAGAGTCCGACAGTTTCCCTCCCAAATCCTGCCTGCCACTCCACTTTCTCCACTCATACAGTTTCTCAATCACTTCCCTACCACATACAGAAATAAAACTGCAGGCCCAACCCCAACTCAGATACAAGCTCTCATGGGCATAAATTAGGTACCAGAGGCCCTGAACACCCTACCCAGATGGGATGCATACCCTCACTGCCTGGCCAAGAGGCCACGTTCTCTGATAACAAGGAGAAAGGGGCTTGTCAATCTGAAGACCAGTGAAATTAGATGTTAGAGCAGCACCAGGCCACTGGGGGCAGACCCGGAGTGACCAGTCTGGTGTCACCACACACTGTTATGTGACCGTAGTACAGACGTCCACAGTGAGCTGACCAGCAGAAGCCATCTCCAGGAGCAAGAAAACAAGCCCACTTTACGCATCTGGCCCCCAGCATCTTTCCAGATGCAAATGTGTGCACAGATCTGAGCTTGGACATGACGTGGGTGGCTTTGTGGGGTCCTGGGGAGAACCTCCATCTTGAGGACAATCTAATCACCATACAGCGCCAGAGTGCTGGGCCTGGAGTCTGGAAGCCCTCCCTGAGTTCAAATCCAGCCTCACACACTGACTAGCTATGATCTTGGGCAAGTCACTTGCCTGTCTGCCTCAGTTTCCTCAACTGTTGAAAGGGTAACAACAGCCCCAATGCAGCAGGGCTGTTTTGAGGATCAAAGACAGTAAAGGCCTGTGTCCTCTGTTCCTGCCAAAACCACTGCCCCTTCTGTCCCTTCACTGCGCTTCCTCAGCAGCCCAGCCTAAGCAGGAACAACAGAGAAGAGGGGGCTGTGGGAGTCACAGGAGTGGGGGTGGGGGGACCCCCCATGTGTGATCACAATCCCTCACTCACCAACGCACAGACTGGAGCCAGGGGCCCAGGCTGGGCTGGTCCAGGCCCAAGCAGCCCCTCCCCTGCTTTGGCCCCTTTTACCTCCCCCAGCCATAGCTTAAAGGATACTCAGCAGGAGAATGATGTGCGATTCAGCCACAAACTGAGCCTGGCTGCTCCCGTGGATATAGCTCTGTAAGAGAAGGAGAGGACAAGTGGCTTAAAGGGGGCACCTCAGGGAAGCCCCTGGAGACAGAGATGCCCCGATGGGGACTCTGGCCGGAGGCTCTTCAGCAGCCCCAGGAGGGCAGGAGCAGGAGCAGTACCCGAACAGCTCCCCTTAGTGGCTGGCAGGAGCTAGGGGAGGGCCTGACTCCATTACCATCTCCCACAGATACATAGTTCAATGCTCCTGTGCCAGTGTGGGAGCCAGCTGCTGCTGGGGTCCATTCACCACATCACTCCTACCGCTTGCCAGCCCAGCTCAGGAGACAGCTCCTCACAAGCTCCTTCCCTCCTGGGTCTCTCTGCCTCCACTAGGAGTTTCGGCTTGGTCGTTCATCCATCCATATGCTGTGATGCCCACAGGAACATAAGCTCCTGGACGGGAGAACTGGTCTCGACCTCTAACCTAAGGTAACCTAAGCTGGGGCAGGGTCTTGCATACAGCAGGCCCAGGGGAGTGAATGGCTGCTTCCTGCTTCAACCTTCCACAATCATTTAAAAGGTGGAAGAAAGAGGAAATGATGGGACTTCAGAACAGATAACAATTACGACAGATGTCTAACAGAATCATCACTACTCTGATTCTAAACTCACTTTAGCAATGAGCCTTCTATGTGACCCTGGGTCAGCAGGCACTGAACAGGGAGAGAGGGAGAAGACTGGACTTTTGCCAGAGGGGCACCCAGCAGCAAGACAAGACTGTGCCATCATGGAGGTCTGATGAGCAAAGATGCCTTGCATTATTCTCCATGCCTCGATGGTCTGGGATTTCTGGGAATCATGAACCAGGAGCTGGGTTATGCTGGTCTTTCTCCTGCCAGGTAACTTCTCCTTTCCTCTGCTGGCCCTCCGCCCCGGGGCCATCTGGTTGGCCATTCCTAATAACAGAGGGATGGCAGGCCAATGACACCCACCTGCCTAGAGAAGGCGTGGGGAACAGACTCACAGATGCTGGCCCACCCACAGACTGCGAGACAGCCACAGCATTTTCTTTCTGTTATACCTAGAACAAACTCTAGACTGAGAGATGGAAAATTAAATTCGAGGTGACTGGCTGTTCCAAACACCCTCATAGTCTATCTTCCTGCAAGGCCCAACAAGCTACCAAAATAAGAATGGAAAGAATAGGCTGGGAGGCTAGTGCTGACACAAAACACATCTGGTCTCAAACTCCCAAAGAGTGCTTGCCTAGATTTCAAAAACAAGTGCTTCGAAAGGCTGTCAAACCGCCACAAAGTGCAAAGCCTGATCGTCACTGCTGTAGATATGAAAAGCACAAACCAGATGACAAATGGCCATTGAGCCAAGCTGGAGCGGTGGGCAGAAGGCTGACCTGGGGTCAAGCCTGCCTTAAACAAGGCTGCTGTAGGCCCTGGCCAGTCTAATCTCTCAGTGTCCATAGGAGGGTCTGCAGGGAAGTGACTGTGGGCAGAGGGGTGGCCCCAGCAATGCTCTCGGGGACCTCAACCCCCCCCACAGTGGACTAAGTGTCCAACAGTGTATGTGTGGCTTTTAAAATCCCCCCTCTACCAATATGAGAAGCAAAGGCCTGAGAAGTCCAGAGAAGGATCAGGTGAAGAAGATAAGCGTCTCAGTTGTCAAGGCTATGTGGCAAAGGTAGACACACTAAAGCACTGTGTCAGAAACATGATGGGGTACCTGAAAACGGGCATCTTCGATGAGGTAAGGGGAGCTCATGGGAGCACCCAGAGAGCCAGTCAACATCGTTGCTCTTTTCCTAACTTCTCCCTGCTCCCAGGAGCTACTGAAGGCTTGGCCTGCTTACGTGCACTTGTGTGTGCACAGGAACCAATGAATGAAGCTAATCAGGCTTCTCCAGGGGCATTAACACTGAGACATATATTACCAGGCCTTCCATGAACCATTTAGCAGCATGACTCTTGGTCAGAATGTCTCATCTCAAACAAAAATATAATAAAGGACATGTGGTGATCTTCATGTCCAAGCCCCAGCAGACAGATTCTTAACCCTCCTGCTGGGACATTCAAAAAACCAGGCCAGGGCTGCCTTTATGAGTTGCTCCTGGGATGAATCACACTGGACTTTCCAGTGAAACCATCCTGGCTTTACTTCTAGGAAGCTGAAGGCCCCAAACAGACTGTAGCATCACTTCACGGTGGAGATCAGTCATGTGTATGAAAGCTTGCCATGAATTCCTGGAAAATCCTTGGGTGGACAAATCTCCCTACACTAAGAAGTTCTCTTGGGCTACAAAGTTCCCTGCATTTTTCTGAACTTCTCCCACATGACCCCAGAAAAAACAAAAAGGCCAGAAAGAGAAGGCTGTCATGCTGGGTCTGTTAGTGGGGAACCACATGAGTGTCTTTTTCCCCAGAGAGAGGCAGCCATTCTCCTTGTCTTCAGCTTATGGTAAGCCTGTTTTAGGCTTTTGCAGCCTAGGAGATTTCTAGCTCCAAGGAACTGACTGATTAATGTGTGGAGAACGGTCCCTTAGCAACCGTCACTCACAGGATCAAAAAGTTCTTTCTGACACCACTGCAGAGCTTATGGCACCAAGACATAAGGGTACACAACTTTAAGACAAACTCATAAAGATTAGAAAAGTCTGAAAAAGAAGATTTAAAGAAATTTCTACACAATCATGTTCATAGGGCATCATAAATTTACTGAGTCAGAAGGGGACTCAGGCCATCTATCCTAGTCCCCTTATTTTACAGATGGTGAAACTGAGGTCCAGAGAAGGTAAGGGACCCAAACTACCAGCCCACCTGTGGGTGAATCTACAGCAATCTCCAAAGCAGAATTATCGAATCTTTGAGCATTCTAACTCCTCTGCTAGGCTCTGCCACCTCCTCCCCACCAATTCTCTCCTCCTGCCTCTCATGACATGTATGGCAAGATGATAATCTCTACCACTTTGTCATGTCAGACCCTTGGGCTGACAGGGAATAAACCAGCTCTGTTTAGTGTGGAGATGGGCTCCCTCAGACCCTACTGTTCCCCATGCCCCACCTCATCCACATCCCCCAGGCAGGCTTCAGTGAGATCTGGCTTCCCCAAGGGATGCTGCAGCCCTGCCATCCTCTCCAGCACTGGCCATCCTGGAAGGCTCCCCACACCACTGCTGGCCATTCTTTTGGCCGGTGTCACTCAAGAAACAGTCCCTCCTTGGAAGTTCAATCTGTTAGGACTTTTCACTCAGTACAGATCATGTTGGTATTATCTGCCATTATGTATATATATATATATATATATAGACTGCCAGATCATTCTCCTTCCTTACTCAAGGGGGTCCTACCTGACTCCACCCTTCCCCAATATCTACCCTTATACTGAGAGATTTCAGCACTCCAGCTCTCTATAAGAGGGGCATCATCCAAAAGGAGGAGGGATCACTCATTCCCATGGCATTTTCTTCCTCTACTACCCCTCCTAACTCTCAGTCACACTGTTCCTTTCCACTCTTTAGTTATTTACTAATAGAACTAGGAGCTTGCTCCTGAGGGTCTATGTTGCCTATGAAACCAATAAATAAAGAAAATAATAAAAGAAACAAAACTCAAGATAATGACCTAAATGGAGACCAAGGAATGATGAGTAGATGAAGAACCAAATCATAGAAAAAAAATTTATGAGGGAGGTAATAATGAAACATAGCAATATTTCTTGGGATGTGACCAATATAGTCCTCAGAGGAAAAATTCCATTTCCAAAAACATACTAAGAAAAGGAAAAAAAGGATTAAATTAACTGAATATGCAATTTAAAAAATTAAAATAGAAAACACCAGAACATGCACAAAATAAGATATCTTGAAAATGGGGGGAGGGAGAGGAAAATAAAAAAACTTGACCAAGGTCAACTCAGTGAATAGAGTGATTACAAAGAAGTGTTAGCAGAAAGCAAAGGTAAATATTTGCCACCCCCCAAAACAACAACAAAACCCTGCTAATTTAAAGGAAACGGACGATTACCTACAAAATATTGAAAATAACCAAAGTAACCAAACAAGAACTAAACAATCCCAAACAGAAAGAGAAATTAAGCAAACCATAACTGAATTTAGGAAGTGAAAAGGGAAAGAGAGGAATGGGAGATAGATGTGTTCTAAATGAACTTACAAGGGAATTTTAATCTTTACGTTTCAAAAGAATTTTCAATGTTTCAACAACAAAATATAATTCAAAAACTTTTCTCAACAGTTGAGAAAAAGGTACTGTGCTAAACTCTTTATGAGGATAATATCGTTCTAACATCCAAACCAGGGGGGGATCAAGCAGAGACTGTTTAACTTATTTCACTAATAAATACTAAGATGATAATTTTAAATAAAGTAGTAACACATTATAGTAACTTTTTTTTAAGTTATCATTAAAATGAAGTTGATCTCATACATGGATAAAAGAATAACTCAAAACTGAGGAAATAATTATAATTAATCGTGACGCTGCTTTTGCTTTGGCTCAGGTTACATCGCCTCCTTTCATCACGTAGAGAGACAGTGGCAAAAGGCTACACTCCATTTATGAGTCCAGAATAAATATACGTGACATTGTTAAGTCCACTACCCTATGCTGTAGCTGTCCCCCTGCAGCAGGGGCCCAGCTGGCTTTCAGCCTCTCTGGCTCCTGGAGAGCCCTCCAAAGCCCAATGATAGTAGCACTCGTGTTTTTTACAAAACAGCTTCCTGCATTCTTCTTACCACAGCTTCCTAAATCAACACCTAGGGATGATAAAAAATAAGCTTACAACCTTGCTAGAACTTGTTAAAAATCCTCTTGACTCTGCTCCCCACTTGGCACATAATTCTCTTTCTTAGTTACTCTCCCCATTCAAGCTTTCTATTGATCACTGCAGTTTTAAAACGTCTGTGACCCTTGCACTGTAGACGCTGTCATGGTGATGGGAGAGGCTGGTGACATCTTTGATCCTGGCTTTCCAGTATCTGTGTTGTATGGGAGGAGGCATGCAGGCTGGGTCAATCATTTCTGGAAGCCTGCAGTTTTTCTCTGGGGCTCCAGCCCTACTTACATCATCTGCTATGGGGTTATTTCTAACCAAGTCCAACCCAAAACTGATGGAGTGGGATCAGGAGGGGGCCCAGCCTGAGAACAGGAACACCTGACTCCTTCCCAGGCAGCTTCCCCACCCTCCCCTTCCACAGGAAGGGATGTTAGCTTACACTGGGCCCAGGAGAAGATGAAGTCCTTGAAGGAGCAGGCAGCAGCCAGCCTGGAGACAGAAGTCCTGAGTTCAAAGCTGCCTTAGACACTAACTACCTGGGTGACTCTGGAAAAGTCTGCTTGCCTTAGTTTCCTCAACTGTAAAGTGGGGACCAGAGTGGAGGCTAGTTCCCAAGGTCATTGTGAAGATGAGATACTATCTCGACAGCACGTACCATGGGCCCAGGCACACAGCAAGTGGTACATGATTGCTTTGCTGAGCACAGACTCCTTTGAGGCTCAGAATGGCAAAGCAGCCCCCCAGTAATGGCCCTGAGAAAGGGCTCTCCTCCCTCTGAGAGAGAAAACCAGCATGGCCTGTGTAAATCTGGTGCTACTCCCGCCGTGTCACGTGGTCTCTTTGGGGACAGATCCCTTGGGGAGCCCATTTCCATGCTGGGGTCAAGGGCTCCTAATCTTGGGAGAAGATGAGCATAGTGCTTCTGAGGCCCCGCCTCTCTCTAACAGACAGTCCTCAATTCAATCAGATATTAGTGGGGGAAGAACAGACAGATGATTGGTATTTTGATTAGCAACTGTATGACTCTTTTTTCTATAGGCTAAACCCAATCATATTTGTCAATTTTTGTACAGGAACTTACCACTTGCCCATTCTGAGGGTTCTTATGAGCATATGGAGGTCCCCGGATATGATTCCACATTTGTCCCGATGTCATAGCAAAGACCACACACTGAAAAAGAGGATAAATTCAAATGATTGAGAAACTCAAAGAATATAAAATACAAAATGCAACTTGAATACAACCAGCTTATTCTGCAAATTCTGTTTTTAAAAAATCTGTAAAGGATTTAAGACACTGTCCACTGAAGAAAAACTATGATTTCCAACAGCTCTGAGATCACGCAGACTGAACCAGCTTGGCAGCTGTGTCCCCTGTCGAGAGGGCACAGACGACTTCATCTGTGGCTGCAATTCAAGGGTCCAGAGAAGCGGCTTATCATGGTACACAAGAGCCCCACAATAACTGGGGTTTTTAATTTAAAAAATTAATTTTAGACCTAAAAGAATCTGTCAGTCAGAATGGACATGTAGGACAGATCTCTTCTTGCACTGTCTGCCCAAGTTCAGTCTAGCTAACCAAGTAAGTAACATTAAGTGAGTGCCTCCATGTGCTCGCCTGAAACAAACAGAGGGGATGTGCCCGAAAAGAAAGCACAGGCATTTGTGCCGTCACTGCCACTGCCCACGCCAGTGAGAAGTAGAGGATGGCGGGCCATCATCTGCTTCACGGGATGCTGTGACCAGAACAATCATGGTGGCCAACTTTCTGTGCGCTTGGCTGGGCTGCCTGGGCTGGCTCACAATGGGGCCTGCCCACCCTCTGCTCACTGACATGACTCCCGTTACTGGGAGGAAAGCATTCCCACAGTCAGGCTACAAGGCTTCCCTTCAAGGCACCCCAGGATCTCGTCACAAAAAAGGTAAGTGACTCCAAAGCAACGGGAAGGTGCACGCTGGGCCTGAGCATCCTCAGCGTGATACCAACTCGGACATCCTCACAAAGGCCAGCTCAGGCCTCACCATGGAGGGCAGGTATGAGCAGAAAAGGAGGCGGACCAGCTGCATGGGCAGGAAGGCAGTGGACAGCTGGGCCTGATGATCTTGAGGAACAAGAGCTGAGTCTCCATGAGGAAATCCTCTGTCTGAGACTGAGGAGGGGAAATGGGCAAAAGCCCCTGGAGAGGCCAAAAAGCGATGCACAACCCAGGGACAAAGGCTCTAAAGACTACGGAAGGAAAGACGATGGTAGCCAAACATGCTTTAAGGAGGACAAGGACACGGGTGCAGGGCAGGGGAGTGGGGGGGGGGTGCGGGAGAGCACATGACAAAAAGGCAGGAGATGGCAAGTATGTTCCAGAGGTGGGGAACTGAGTGGTTAAGTGAAGCAAAAAGGATCCAATGTCTACAATCTCACTGACACATTCAATACAGAGAGTCAGCCCCATAGAGCACCTGATGCTACAGGGCAACCTCAAACCAAAATGTTTCCAAGAAGCCGGACTTTGTAGCACCTACAACAAATATCCGGGCTGGGAGCACCAAGCAGAGACAAACCAGGGAATGGCAGGAGAACGTCCGTGCCCAGACAGAGCCTCCTGACCTCAGGAGCTTCCTCTGGGCTCATCTCACAAGTCACTGGAAACTCAGCCAAATAACCGATAGGAAGGACAAGGAAGTGGTGGGGCTGAGGCTTTGGGGAACAGAGAAATTACTGGTAATAGCCATCAAATATGAAATTTATCTTTATTACCCAAGGAAACAATGTTTCCCCATCCGCAACTCACTTTTCAGAAGGAAGCTCTAAAGGAGGAAAGACTTTCAGTCCCTCCAGTACTGCTCGGTTCATTAGTGACATGTCAGAAATCAGAGGAGAAAACGCGGGGGGGGTCCTCGAAACACTCACTGGTAAACTGCCATCTGAGCCGCTTTTCTCTGGACACAGGAATGTCCAGGATCTTGTTTCTCATCAGCCTCCCTACTTTTCACGCTGGGCCTGAGCATCCTCAGCGTGACACCAACTTGGACATCCTCACAAAGGCCAGCTCAGGCCTCACCATGGAGGGCAGGTATGAGCAGAAAAGGAGGCGGGCCAGCTGCATGGGCAGGAAGGCAGTGGACAGCTGGACACCCTACCCTCCCTCATTTCCCCATCACTTCTGCCTGGGGAAGTTATTTCCTGCCACCTCTTCCTGCTTTTCTGACCTGTGTGGCATCTCTCCATGATGATGCTGATGCACCAGCTGCCTCTGGAATCTTCTGTCCTTGAGGGCAGAGATTTCCATGTGCTACCTCCCAAAGTCAAAGGGCGGTTACAGAGTCAGGGCTCCAGCTTTCCAAATAAAGAGTGTCTACTACCCTGGAATATATATGCTCTAATTAAATGATGCAGGTGGTGCCCGCAGCGCCCATCCCAAGCCGCCCAAGCTCAGGAAGTACTGCCGATGGTCCAGATGCTGATCATGACGTCCAGGAGCTAAGGCTCTTACAGAGCCCACTACGGGCCTGGCACTGGGCTTTAACACTCTGGTGGTTTACTGACGTTCCCAGCGCGGCTAACAAGCATCTGAGGCTGGATTTGAACTCAGATCTCGCTGATGGCTCAGCGCTATGTCCACTCACCTCTACATCCTTCCCAAAGCGGACCTTTCTCCAACTGGATCATCTCCTCTCCTGGCCCCACCCCAGACATGCAAACACAGATCACACACACTCCTCCTCCAGCAGGCCTTTCTGGGGCAGCCAGCCAAACCCTACTCATTCTGCTTCTCTTCCAAAAGGCTCTGCAAAGCTCTGGGGCCAAATACAACCTGCCCATTACCATCGATCTACATGGGCCTCTCTCTCCAGCTGTACTCTGCAATGCACCGAACACATGATTGAGGGAAAGGACCACAGGCCACACTAGGCAAAAAAGGGCAAAAGCCAGATAAAAATGAAGAACTCCTCTTCTGAGGCGGTCAAGGCGGCAGCAAGGCGGCATTTCTGCCCAGCGCTCCCAACACCCCCCTCCACAACAGCTCAGAAAATGCACCAGACTCAATTCTGACAGAGGAAGCTAAGAAAGAGTCACAGGGAGTCATTTTTTTCCAGCCCATGGAAGCTTAGGAAGACAGGATAGGGAGCATTCTAGCAACCAGGGACAGTCAGGGGCCTAGGACTGAACACCAGGCCAGAAGGAGATCCCTGGGGACCCCTGAGCCAGAGGGGGGAATGGGTGTTATCGGGCAGCTTTTACCCAAGACCCAGTTCCAATCACAGATCCAGCACAGAGACAAGTGGACTAGATTTGGTAGCTGTGGCCCCCCCTTACCTGGTTCCAGGTCACAGTTCCAGGGTGGGATAGAGAGGTCCCAGTCACAACTGAGGAGCCCTAGCTACGCACTGAGCAAGGAGCAAGCCCCAGAACCACAGGTATGAGGTTCAGGGCCCAAGAGCAGGGAAGAGACTCAGTCCCAACCTTTAGTACTGCTCATGTGTGCAGAGGAAGAACCCGGGCAGGAGACTAGGATTGCTGGGAACTGGCAGTTCAGTTACTTTGACTCCACAAAACCTTCCACCAGGCTGAGTGACCGAGTCCAGCAGCAGTCTCAACAGAACATAAGCCAATGGACCCAAACCAGGCCAGGAACTTGGAGAGCACTGATCAGGAGGACAGGCCCCCTGACTAAGCTGTGAAAGCAGCAGAAGCTGAAGCCAGACATGCCTCTTGGAGGCCGGCAACACCCAACACTGCCCAACTCCAAAATCAACAAGTGTGCTGGAAGAATGAGCAAACAGAGAAAGGAGCCAACCACAAAGAGCTACTCTGGGGATAAGTTTGCCCAAGATACAGACCCAGAAGGAGACAATCACCTGAAAACATCTACAAGCAAAGCCAAAAAGAAAAAATACAGATGTGACAAAAGCCCTTAAGAATTCCTAAGAGAGATAAAGAAAGAGATAAGAAAGATGAAAAAAAAAAGATTTTAAAAACCAAGTAGGAGCAGCAGAGGAAAACATGGGAAAAGAAATGAGAACTATGTAAGAAAGCTATGAAAACAGAATTAGCAACTTGTTAAAAGAGGCCTGAAACACTACAGAAAAAAACCAAAAACTTTAAAGTCAGAATTGATCAAGGGAAAGGTATACTTCCATAAGACATGAGCCCTTTCCCCAAGCCTGGAGGAGGCTCACTGATCCTGCCCAAGCTCCCCTTCAGCAGGGCAAAGGCAGGCCAATAAGACACAGCACGCCAAGCAAAGAGAATCTCCACTCCAGGAATCTTCCAGGAAAGATACTCTCCATCACAAAATAAGGCACAGGGATTGTGTGGGGCTGGCCTATTTTTATCACCGGGAGCTCTAAGCCCCCCTTTTAAGTTATAAAACCAAAAATTAAACTTAGATAAATGAAGAAGTATAATGACTCCTACTCCCCTGTAAGAAAAGAGATTAAAAGATACATCCAAAGGTACCTCATCATAGCAACAGAAATAACATAACAAAAGAGCACACAATCCAGTCTTGAAACTCAATCTGCCAAAGCTTCTCAAGGCTGATAAAACCAAGGGAGGCTGAGCCACACTGGGCTGTGCCCCACCTTTCTGAAGAAGACACAGAGATTTCTCAAGAATTACAATGGACCCTAAACTATGGCACTGTTCATAGGAGATAAGAAGGCCTAGAGACAGGAGGTGGTAAGCCATGGAAAGCTCTAGCTCTCGAAATGTTTTTTTAGGTTTTGTTTTTTATTCCCCATCTGAGTCTGAGCAAGAGTAGACACTGCTATGCTCTGCCCCGTCAGCCAGTTGGCCAGCTCTGCTGGTTCAGGGTGGCAGAACCGCCAGCTCCCCTTGGTCTGGGATGCCCACCCTAGTCATTCTTCTTACAGGTTTGGCTAAAGGTTGTTCTGTGCCCAGAATTTGAGCCATGTTGCTGCTGCTGGTGATGAGTTCTGCACTTCTTAGTCTGTACCCTGCCCAGGGCTTCCTTACCAGGAATGCTACCCTGCAGAGAACCCTTTCTCAGTCCTGCCCAGAGCTATGACTCAGAACTGAGGAGTGGTTAACAAAACTGCCGGCTGTCCTCACCATTGTCCCAGTGACCTGGTATGGGTCTGGTGCTGTTCTTTCTGGACTGCAGGCCTCGTCTTGTGCTGGTATCCAGCTTCTCTGTGGATGCCAGAGCACACTAGGCATGGCCCACTCTTGGCCTGAGCCCATCCAGAGGGTCCCTACATCTCTCTGTCTACAAATGTTGTGCTGGGTGGGGCAAATGACTTGCTCTGACTTTTTCTGGATGTCTTCAGCAGGACTCCTCCTTCTTGTGCACTTTATAGATCAGGGGAGGGCATGGCTCAGCTCCCTCTCACTCTGCACCTTGGTTCCAAGCCTTTATCTTAAATTACTGGATTTAGCATTTTTTCCCCCAATGACAGTTACTAAAAACAATGGTTAACATGTCTTCTTTAAAATTTTAAGTTCCAAATTCTCTTCCTCCCCTACACCCTCACTGAGAAAGCAAGCAATTTGATATAGGTTATATATGTTCAGTTCTGCAAAACATCCTTCTATGTTGGTCATGTTGTGAAAGAAAACACAGACCAAAAAACCCTAACACAAAACAAAACAACAAAAACCCAAGAAAAATAAGGTAAGAACATGAATGCTGTGGTCTGCAGTCAGACTCCACAGGTTCCTTCTCTGGGGCCCCACCCCCTTATCTTATGCACATGAATCCCTGCCACCCTTCATGTGGGCATTAGTCAAGATGTAAGTAGGCTTTGTCAAGCAATCTTTTGAAAAGGACCCCACCTTTACATGAAGTAACTAAGAGACGGAGTGAATGCTAGCCCCCACATGACTATTGGTAGATTATGAAAAGGCCCCTTTCCCACAAAGTTCCATCTATCCATTAAAAGCACTCACGTTTTCTAGAAAAATGTAAGAGAAATGCTCCTGTTTGGTAATTTTCTTACCCCAAACTTGAGTTAAATGCATAAAACAGATGTGTGCTCACAAGTGCACACCAGAGAGCCTGACTGGGAAGGTGCTCCGGCGGCCAGCCTGCACTCAGAAGGATCTGGCCTGACCATGCACCCACGAGAGAGCCCTAAGACAAAGAACATCTGTGGCCCACCCAATCCCAGCCCATGGGCAGCGCTGTCCATTGTGGGGACATCTGGGGAAGGAAGCGGATGGACAGGATAGGCCACAGCTGACCTAGATCCAGAGCCTGCCAGACCCCAAACTTCTGCCATGACAAAAGCCCATCTTCCTAAGACAAGCACACTAGCCCTGGAGCTGCATGGGTCTGAGAGACTGAGTGTGAGCCTCACACAGAGGGAACCAGAGAGAGCAGCCAGAGCACGTGTAAGTGAGCCAGCACAGCATCCACAAGGACCTCGGCAGAAGGAAGGGAGTAAAAGCGTGTGGAGAAGAGAAGAGGTTTGGGTGACAGAGGAGGGTCAGTGAGGAAGGCCACCAGTCTGCAGGCAGACACGGAGTCGTCCCACTGGCTGCACAGGCAGGGATCCAGGGGGACAAGGGCACAGGGTCAGGGAGGATTTATTCTCCTAATTAATTCTTCAGTTGAGTTCCCTGGGTTCTCTACATAAACTCTTTTTGAGAGACAGTGATTTTAGACTTTGATCTGAGGATGTGGATTCCTTAGTTTCTTTCTCTCAGGGTTGTTACAGCAGGCCTTTCCAAAAGGATGCAAACCAAAAGGGTAGAGACTATGGAGTACATGCTCAACTGCATCTCTGTTACATTCAATTAAACATCTTTAATGCTAAAGAAAAGTTTCCCTCTTCTTGTACAACCTTTTGTTGTCATTTCTAAGTGGGTATTATATTTTTTCAAAACTTTTTTTTTGCTTTTTTTTGGAGGGGGGGAAGGCAGGGCAATTGGGGTTAAGTGACTTGCCCAAGGTCACATGGCCAGTAAAATGTCTGAGGCCAGATTTGAACTCAGGTCCTCCTGACTCCAGAGCCCATGCTCCACCTAGCTGCCCCTCAAAACTTTTTTTTAATGCATCTGTAGAGATGTTAACAGTTTTCTTAACAATACAATTTATTTTGCTTACTGTTTTCCTAAAACTGAGCCACCTTTACATCCCCTGTATAAATCCTAGATGAGCAAACTAAGACTCCAAATTTCAAAAAGCCAGTAAATATCTGAGATGTGAGTCCAAGGATTCTTGACTCCAATTCCTGTAAACTATTTAAAATACTGGGTTATCAATATTGACGAAATTACTCTGATACTGACCTGCATTTCTTTTACTGGCCTATCCTTACCAGGTTTGCATATTAAGACTATATTTGACTCAATACTATGAACAGAATCCTATTTCCATGTCTCTGAAAACAGCTTATGTAAGACATTCATGAATATTTGAATGGATTTATTTTGCATACATCTTACCCAGGCTTCTTTTTACTAAGGTATCTAACTTATTACAGCCTGCTCAATTATTTGTTCTGACTACTTGTATAGGTTATGTGATTCTTATCTTCTCAATTTAGGTATTTAAGGTTTTTGTAAATATCCATCTATTTCTTTACGATTTTCATTTTCTTGGTAGACAGAACTTCATCATGTCTCCATGTAAATACTTCCCCGCCCTGCTTTTCATCCATTCAATTGGAAGCTCCTGGACTGTCTTTCCTACTGATATGCACAGAGTTAGCACAGTGTTTGGCACATGGTGGGCTCTTCATAAGTGTTTACTGACTAAATATTCTTCTCTCACTCTCATTTCTGATTTTTTCCCCCAAATTTAATTTCCTCTCAAATTAAATTTGCCAACTGTTTTGTTCTTTTCCAAATACAGGTTGTTTTACTTATTAAGCTGTTTTTACATTTGTTTCTATTTTGCAAATACTTCTATTTAGGTGACTTCTGCTTCCTTTGGAATATGACGTCATTCCCAACTGCTATATCGTCCATGCATTCCTCCTTGTTGCTGAATACTGATTTTCTTAGATTTCTTTTCTTTCTTTCTTTCTTTTTTTTTTTTTTTTTGCAGTTTGGAGGGGAAAAGGTAGGGCAACTGGGGTTAAGTGACTTGCCCAAGGTCACACAGGTAGTTTTTTTGTGTTAAGTGTCTGAGGCCACATTTGAACTCAGGTCCTCCTGACTCCAGGGCCAGTGCTCTATTCAATGTGCCATATAGCTGCCCCTAGATTTCTTTAATTTGAGTACCACAATGATCTTGGAGTTTTAACAAATGTCTGCATCCTAATGCCTACTAGGTGGTAATGATTTATTTTTAGTCCTCATTTATCTCCACATCTTTTAATCCTGTTCATTCCCCTTATCTACTCTGTTTTGGAAGCCTACATTTGGTGGATGCTTTCCATGGCCATCACTGTTGTGAACTTGCAGGTCCAGAGGTCTTCCTTCACTATTCCTTTATCTTAATACCACTCCCCAATATAAGCTTTTCAGAAACAAAAAGCATTTCCAAGAGTGCTTATTCCAGGGAGTTAAACTTCTAACAAAACACCTTTTTATTATGAAGCATATTTTCTAATATGAGCCAGTCCAAACAGGAGTACTATATATTTTCAAAATTAAAACTGCATTTCTTATTTGGGGTTTATGACTTAACAGATTTCTGCTACAAATGCTACAAAGTATCTTCCAAAGTCTAAGAAAACACGAACCATTTGATAGATATTGTCAGCAAACAGAGCCTGGTGAGTAGGATTCAGACTGAGCCAACCTCCATGCTGATGAACACCAGGTTAGACCTAAGCACCCAAGGCTACCACGAAAGAGAATGGTTACCAGAGGCAAACAACCAGAAAGCAAGAAATGGTGCCCAATGTGGCTTTACTTAAATGCACAAGGGATTAGAAGAGGCTTCTCCTTTGTGTGAAATGGAACCATCTCCTACTTCTGCCCTGATGTCACTACAGCAGGATCAATGATTGTGTTCTCTTTCTTACTGAATTTAATGAGGATTGCAGCAGCAATCTGTCTGAAGTCTTAGGATTAGGATGAAGAAGAATGATGTTTATTTTCATTGAAAAATGATGGTCACCAGTGCCAAGGACAGCCAGCCCTGGCAGGCCCCAGCACCCCCGCCATCCTACAGAGGGCTGGACACTGTAACCCAGATGTCTAGAAGGCCTGACCAAGACTTTCATGGCCATTGTGCCCAGTGGAAAGGGATAAAATCATGTAGCATGTTGGACGAATTCTCTGTATGTACACACACAGTATTTACACTCTCTCTATATATAACACATCCCAACCCAGATCTGTGCAAACAACAAACGTGCATGTATGGAAAGACTCAGGACAGACGATGCAGTGGGGGAGAAGAGACAGAATGCCAGACCCAGGCCAGCCTTCTATCTCAGCCCAAGAAGCAAAATTAAAAACACTTGAACTTGATGTGAGATTAAAGTCATCCTTTCAGAGGTGGGGGTGATTCTCGCTAACAAGAAGAAATGAGAGTTCAGGTGGAAATGATGAGGACCTGGGGCTGGGCAGAGGGGCAGGTGGCTTGGAAGGGCAGAGTGTAACCAGCAGCAGAGATGGGGGGTAGTAGATTTCAAAGGGTTACAGTAACTCAAGGATAAGGAAGGAGAGCAGCCCCAGCCTCTGCTCTAGGGTGGGAGGGTGGGCATTTCCTGAATCATCCCACAGCCACTAGAAAGGCTAAAGGAGATGCAAAGGAAAAGAGACCATGGTCCAGGTCAAAGCTACCTTGGCCCAAAGACATGGAGCAGAGTATAGAGTGTGGGCCTCAGTGGCACAACAGCCCCTACCTCACACAGCTGTGGAGAGGATCAAAGGAGGTGGTGCTTATAAGAGGCCCTTAGCATGGAGCTTGCAGGCAGCATGTGCCACCTGAATGCTCATCCCCTTCTCACTCCACAGAAGGACAATCCTGGTTGTTCTCTGCTGCCTGCACAGCACCATTACAGAAGGGTATCAAAGAGTTCGGAGGGCCGGAAGGTCAGAGGCCCTAGGGGAGGATCCCAGCTCTCACCAACCCCCCACACACATGCACTTACCAGGGAAGCCATGGCCCAGCCTGTCTTATTATAGATGAACTCCAGGTTGTTTCTCCTCAAGTAGAGCAGGCCTCCGACGAGAGAGATCAGCAGGGCCAAGGCAATGGTGCCTGAGTAGTTGGGGGGCCGGAAAACACGGATCTGAAGAGGGGAGGGCCATGGAGCAACCATCAGTGGACCACGGGGAGGCTGCCCAGCACCCTTTCGGTGCCCGCCCCCCCAGGAAGCTGCGCCCCCCCCGCCCCGACCCCAGCCCCAGGAGCTCACATGAACGTCCGTCCGGTCTGCGATCCACTTGGCCAGCTGCTCTGCAGCAAACCCAATTCTCTGCAGGTCAAAAGTGTCCGCGCGCTTGGGTTTCCCCTTTGGAGGGAAATGCATGAAGGTCGGTGCTGAGTTCATGTTGAGCTGCAAAAGAGAGAATCCTGTGAGTAGATGACTACCGCCCAAGGTCTGCCCTGCTGGCACCACTGGCCCAAGGAGGGAAGCACCAGGGGCCTGCTCAGGGAGGACTCTGTGGGCTTGTCCTCTCCGCTGATGCTTCTATTTCTGCTTCAGTGGCTACACCTACAGCTGTCCCGAGGGGCTCTGCTGGTGAGCAGCTGCTCATGGCCCAGGGCCTGCTGCCGAATGACTGAGTGGGAAGAGCCAACTGAGCAGGGCTGAAATGGTAGCTCACCACAGCTGCCATCCCTGGGATACAAGGCACAGAGATCTAAGCTGGCAGTAAACTAAGGCACCCAAACAAACCTACAGAAATAAATCGTGTGGCCAACAGCTGGAAATCACTGATCAAAAACCAGGCTTTAAAGGCAGACGCACATCAGTGCTCAGACAATGAGCATGAGAAGCTGCAGCAGGCCCGGCCTGGCCTGAGCTTCTAGCTGACCAGGGAGGGGTAAGAGAGAAGCCAGGAGCAGAAGAAGGGTGTCCAGCTGTGGTAGGAGCCATCCTGGACTCAATTCTGTCTCTTTCTAACTCCCCCCCACCTCGGGCCTCCAAGATCAATCCTCAGTGATACCCCAAACAGTTCTGAGAATACAAAGGGGGGCTAGGCAAGTGCTGGACCAGCATGTGGTGTGTCAAAGAACCCGATGCCCAGGAGCAGACAGGACACCCTACACCATGAATGCAAAGGGAGTGTTTCCTTTAAGCTGAATCTCAATACCAAAGGTGGATGCCACCTGCATCCTCTGTGGTCTGAAAGGCAGACAATCTGTGCATGTGCTGTGGTCCTCAGGTCACTGGCTAAAGGCTATGGCACAGTCGAATCCTAGTCATTGATGGCCCCTATGCACACCGTGAGCCATGAGCTGCCGGTCCGGGCTCCCCACACCAGAATGGGTTTCATCTGGGGGCAGAGGGGGGCCCAGGTACCTGCTGGAAAACGTCTGCACCCTCGTCATAGTCCACAACGCTGAAGAAGAGCTTGTTGGAGAAGACTGAGGAGTATCGCCAGGAGTTGGCCAGCACCTGGTACTCTTCGTTGGCCTGCCTGTTGGAAACAAGCACAGGGCATTTGAGTGCCTGATGGCCTCCATTCTCCTGTCCAGAGAGACAACAGAAAAGTGGCTTAGCCCTCATGCCCTCCTGGTGAGCACCCAGCTGTTCTCAGAAGACAGCAGGGAAGGAAAGCCTAGGGCAATCTACCCAGCCCTGCCGACATTCCCTGGGGTTTAAGGAGGGCAGCCTCAAACCGAACCCACAGAGGAATGTGCCATGTCCCCGATGCCATGGCACTGCTTCCCCTCAGGATCCTGTTTCATGGACATTCTCAAGCACCACCATCTCCACGAAGCCACCCCTGACCCTCCCAGACGCTAATGCACTAACCCTGCCAAATTAACTTGCTTATTGACTGCATTTCTATCTCACTGCACTCAAGGCTTTCTCATTCGTGTCCCAGAAACCACTACACACTGGAAGTTCCACTCCAGCCCCGGAATTCACGGAGGGGAAGTACACTCCACAGCTCTGGCCTCTCTGTGACTGGACAGCTCCCACAGATCCTCCCTTCCACAAGGATACCCAGGTCAGACAGGCCTTATTCCTCTCCGCCTGCACCTGCGGCTTTCTTTACCAAGACACTGACTGGATACCTTCATTTCCCCTTCCTACCCACCAACCCTTCCACTTTCCTATACATGTTGTCTTCCCTCATTAGAATGTTGTTGTTGTTTGCCCTTCATTCTTGAAGAGAACCATGACATCATGGAGAGGATGTCAAGATTTATAACTGAATTGGATTTAAGTGAGGCAGGGCTATGCAAAGTCACCAGCCTCACTTTCTCCTCCTGGGCCATCTGGGTCCAAGGTCCAGATGTTGACCAGGAAGACTAGAGGTCCCAAATACAGTGGGAGACCTTGGCCTTTTTAACGTAAGGTCTTTCCCAGGTCTCAGTCAGACCGAGGCAACACCCATTCAGTGATTAAGATCAGGGAAGAAAATGACCTCTTTTTTTCCAGTACTCATTAGAATGAAAACTTCAGATAAGGGAGAGGTAAAAAGGAACTTAAGTTTTTTGAGGGCAGAAACTATCTTCCTGCTTGTATTTTTTAAAAATGCCTTTGCTTAATGCAATTTTATTTTATTTTCAGGTCTAAACTCTCTCTGGATGACCTCCCCTTCCTCTTTCCCAATGGAGAAAGCAAGGGGAAAAATTTACAAACACTTACAATCAAGGAAAACAAATTCCTGAACTGACAATGTCAAAGAAAAAAAAAAAAAAGCTTCAATCTGCATTGAGTGCATTACATATCTATTAGGAGGTGGCCAGCAAGTTTCATCTTGAGTCCTCTGGAATCATGGTGGTTCACTGTGTGGACTGTGCCTAAGTCCTTCTAAGTTGTTGGTCTTTACAATATTGCAAACTGTTCTCCTGGTTCTGCTCACTTTACTTTGCATCAGTTCAGACAAGTCTTCCTTGATTTTTCTAAAACTATCCCCTTCATCATGTCTTCCATCATAAATCATAGACCACATCTTGTTCTCTCTTGATGGACATCCCCTCTATTTCCTGTTTTCTGCCACCATGAAAAGAACTGCTACAGATTCTTTTGTAAATATGGCCCCTTTTCCTCTTTCTTTGCTCTCTTTGGGATACCGATCTAGTGGGGGTACTGCTGAGTCAACCAGTATGTGCAGTTTTGTAGCCCTTTGGACACATTTCCAAACTATTCTCCAAAATGGCTGGATCAATCTACAATTCCACCAACAATGTAGTAGAGTGTTTATTTTTCTGCTCCCCCTCCAGGAACTGTTATTTTTATCTTTGCCAATATTATAGTTATGAGATGGTATGTCAGGGGTGTTTTAATCTGGATTTCTCTAGTTATTTGTGATTTAGAGCATTTTTTTCAGACGGTTATTGATTCTGCTTGTATTTCTTTTGCCAACACTTGGCACATTGCCTGGTACACAGTAAGCATTTAATAAATGCTGGCCAATTTGCTGACTATATACATGGTTGTCTCCTGATAGAAGGTAAGATCTTTGAGGGCAAGACTGGTGATTTATAATGCTCAATGACTGAAAGATTAGTGGAGATGAATTTTATAGGAACTTAGAAATTCTATGAGTCTATGAGGGATAGGTGATGGGGGAGTGAATTCTAAGTAGGGAATATTGTTTGTGTGAAGGCAAAGAATTAATGAATAAAAAGCATTTCAGTGTTTCCCACACGCCAGTCCCTGGGCTAAGCACTAGGGAACATAGATGGAAACCAGGCCCTTGATAAACCAGGGAACAATGGGACACAGAAGGTTTTCATCAGGAGTTTTCTTTACTCAATAGACCCCTAGGACACCCTTCTGTCCCACTGTACGCACCCTGATGATCTTTTTCCATTCAAATATCTGCTGCCCCCTTGTACCAAGCCTGTGCCCTCCTAATGGGTCTACAAAAAGTCTTTGGATATCACTAAGATCTAACTTAACTTGATCCACAGTTTAAAAACAAGAAGAACCTCATATTGGCTGCCAAGCACTTTACATATTACACAGGTAATCTCATTTGAGAGGATCTTTTGTTCCTGTCACTGGAAGCTTAGATAACTGAGGCAGAATCTCACCTAAAAAGGGGTCAGAATTAGGAGGCAATGTTCCCTGACAGGTTAACTTCCTAAGTTTGGAGCTGACACTCAGGGGACTTGAAAATTGCACTGAATAATCTTAATTAACAACTCTATCTGGCCAGGAGTTTGGAGTTAGTACCTGAGAGAGGTGAGAAATGAAATCAGAAACGTGCAAGTGGTTGGTTATGCTAAGAGTTAAAAGACCAAGAAACTGAAGGAACATGGAGAGTAGAGCCCAACCACTGGCCTTTCAGGAGAGAAAAGACCCAAGAGCACGCATGAAGGACAAGGAAAATCTCCAGGAGAACCTCTCCTTGCTCCCACCTCCCTCATGAGAGGGGAGAGGACGGGGGAGAAGGAAAGGGATGAGAAGGCTTCCCAAGGTTTTCTGTGAGTACAGCCAGGGTTGGGGGAGAGTCCAACATCACTTTCTGAACAGAAAGACCAGAACTCCCTAGCCATCCAAAAGTCAGAAGGCTTTACTGAGGTGTTCACAAAATCACTGAATCAGAAGGGATTTGAAGGCCAGTCAAACCGGCACCTGACTGGGAATCTCTCTGAAACATCCCCCCCAACAGTCGACAAGTCTTCACCTGCAGATCTCTACAACTCCTGAGGTCTCCCACCCACGGGGTGAGAGCAATGATGGAAAGGTCCAGAATATGGCCCCAACTGAAGACCTCAGACTTCAGGGTGGAATGTCACTTTCCACTCAAGGTGCCTGACACACTCCCGTCAAATTTTGTTGGAGCCAAACTGTGGAGGCCTGAGGTGCAGACATGAAGTTTACAGGAAGGAAGAAAACAAGCAAGCACCAGCACGTGCTAGGGCCTGTGCTCTGCACTTAACACATATTGCCCCACTTGATCCTTTCAACAACCCTGGGAGGTCTAAGTGTTGTTATACGGGTGAGGAAACTGAGGCAAACAGAGGCTAAGTGACTTGTCCAGGGTCACACAGCCAGTGTCTGAGGCCATATCTGAACTCTGGTTTTCAGTGATCTGTCCACTGTGGTACTACCTGGCTGAGCATTTCACAATACAGGTAATGGGGCACCAGAAAAGGGTCACCATGTGGTCAGACCTGGGCTTGTTTTGGCAGACAAAGGACTGAGGAAAGAGGGAAAGGCTGGAGGGACGTCATTCAGGGACTCTTACAATATCCCAAGGGGATGGAGGAGGAGGCTATAGAAGAGGGCCGGGTAAAAGAGGAGAGGGGCTCAAACTGGGGTGGGGAGAAGACTGTGTGCTTGCATGCTGTCTCCCCCATTTGATTGGGAGCTCTCTGGGGACAGGGGCCATCTTTCACCTTTCTTTATATCTCCAGAGCTTAGCCTGGTACACAGTGGGCACTCAATGTGTAACACCTGCCTGCCTGAGGAAACACTAAGCTTTCAGACAAATGTGGATGGCTATCTGTATTTCTACTCTGTTTCAATGATCTAGTTCTCTGTTTTTTAAAAATTCAATATGAGACAGTTTTGTTTCACACTATGAATGGCAAATGAAAGCGATGGATTCAAGAAATACCGAGGAGTAAGAATCCATAAGACCAGGTAACAGTTCAGACTCAGATATGTGACCCCAGGCAAGTCCCTTAACCCTGTTTGCCTCTGGAGAAGGAAACAGCCAACCACTCCAGTATCTTTGCCAAGAAAACCCTGAAATGGGAGGGGTGGAGCCAAGATGGCGGAGTAGAAACAGCTCATCCAAGCCACTCTGCCCCCAGATTCCCCCCAAACTAAGTAAAAGGGGACTCTGAACAACTTCTCGAGCCCCAGCACCCACAGAACGACACAAAGAAGCTAACCTCCCGCTGAGGACAGCCCAGCAGCCCTGCAGGAAGGACCAGCGCAGTGGTCTGGGACCTGGCAGCTCACAGAGCGCAGGAGCCGAGCCCAGGTCCTCATGAGCCGAGGTTTTAGCCCCAGGGCGGCAGGGCCAGCAGCCGGCTAGAACACCAGGAGCTGTGGCGACTCCAGAATTATCAACATAGACTTGCCTAGGACAAAGTAAGAGGTTAGTGTCCTATGGACTTTGGGACTGGTATTAGGGAATGCGTCGGCTCCCTCCCCTGGGGGCTAGAAGCCACTGAGGACAAACGCCATTTTGTAGCTTTCAGAGGCAGCTCCCGCTCCCAGCCTGCAAATTTGTAGGGAGATCCAGCGATCAGTCTTGGGGGGTAATCGCTCTTGCTTTAACCTCCCTGGATCTGGATTGTGATCTAGGGTGAAAGTCGTGGGTGGGTTTACAGCTTGCCAGAAACGGAAGTTGCCCCCCACACGTTCGGGACGGAAATTCCTCTATCTGGCCTTAAAGCCATAGTGTGGCAACAAGCCCAAAAGTCAAGTAATTAAGTGGCAACATGCCAAGGCAAAGGAAACAGAAAAATGCAACCCTAGACTCCTATTTTGGGGGCATAGAGCAGGAAAAGGACTGTGAGGTCAGAAGTCCTGCTCCAAAAGCCCCAGGGAAAAACATGAGCGGGTTGCAGGCCATAGAGGACCTTAAAAAGGACTTTAAAAATCAAATAAGAGAAGTGGAGGAAAAATTGGAAAGAGAAATGAGAAGGATGCAGGAAAAGTATGAAAAGAGGGTCAACAGCCTGACTGAGGAAAACAACACCTTAAAAAATAGACTAACTCAAATGGCAAAGGAGGCCCAAAAAGGTAATGAGGAGAAGAATGCCTTAAAAAGTCGTATTTGCCAGATGGAAAAAGAATCTCAAAAGTTCACTGAGGAGATTCATTCCTTCAGAATTAGACTGGAGCAAATGGAAGCTAATGACTTTATGAGAAAACAAGATGCTGTTAAGCAGATCCAAACAAATGAAAGAATAGAAGGCAATGTGAAATATCTCATGGGAAAAACCACTGACTTGGAAAACAGATCCAGGAGAGACAATTTAAAAATTATTGGACTACCTGAAAGCCATGATCAAAGAAAGAACCTAGAAATCACCCTTCAAGAAATTCTTAAGGAAAATTGCCCTGATGTTTTAGACTCAGAGGGCAAAATAAAGGTTGAAAGAATCCACAGATCACCTCCTGAAAAAAGATCCTAAAAAGAAAACTCCCAGGAATATTATAGCCAGGTTCCAGAATCCCCAGATCAAGGAGAAAATACTACAAGCAGCCAGGAAGAAACAATTTCAATATTGTGGAAACTCAATCAGAATAGCCCAGGACCTGGCAGCTTCTACACTGAGGGATCGAAGGGCATGGAATATGATATTCCAGAGGACAAAAGAACTGGGAATGAACCCAAGGGTCACCTACCCAGCAAAACTGAGTATTTTGTTTCAGGGGAAAATATGGTCATTCAGGGGAATAGAGGAATTTCAAGCATTCTTGAGGGAAAAACCAGAATTGAATAGAAAATTTGACATCCAGACACAAGAAGCAAGAGATGCCTGAGAAGGTAATCAGGGAAAAGAAATCAAAAGGAACTTATCAAAGTTGAACTATTTACATTCCTATATGGAAAAGCAATAACTGTGACTGATGATATCTTTCTCACTATGAAAATAATGGAAGAAGGGTGTGTGGTCATATGAATACATATGTGAATGTGTGTGTATATGGTTACAGTTATATATGGATAGAGGGCATAAGTTGAATTTGTTGGGAAGGGAGAATACTCAAGGGATGAAATTATTAGGTGAGAGAGGAAAGTGGCAAGAGGAGATGGGGAGAGACAGGGTAGTGTAAACTATCCCATGCAGAAGAAGCAAGGGGAAGTGGTTGCAAAAGAGGGGGAGAATAAGGAAGGCTAAAAACGCAAAACCACATTCACACTGAATTTGGTTCAGGGAGAAAATGACATACAAACTAAATGGGATATCTCAACCTGCAGCAGGATAGGGGGAAGGGGGATGGGAGGAGGGATGATGGATGGGAGGGCATCCTTGGGGTGAGGGGAGGTTGGAAGTACCCACTATAAAAGAGGGACAGGATCATGTAGGGAATGGACCAGGTGGGGGGTGGGATGAGTGGGAGGGAATTATAAGCAGCCTTGTACAATATATCTACTATGATAATGTTTTGCATAGCTAGACATGTACAACATATACTGAATTACTTATCTCCCAAGAGGGAATGGGTGACAAGGGAGGAAGTAAATGGATCTGAAATTCGAGGTCGTAACATTAAATGTTTCAAATATATATAAATACTATTATTAATACTCTTTTGCTTGTAATAGGGAGATAAGATGTGCAGGCATTGGGATGCAAAGACTCACCTTCCTCTAATGGAAAATTCGATGGGGGTATGGAAGAGAGCAGATTGGAAGAATCGATATCTTGTGGGACTATTATTCTGGGAGGTTGGGTAGGGGAATAATCGGGGGAAAATGATTGTAACTCAAAATCTGGCGGAAATGAATGATGTAAAACAGAAGTTAATAAAGCATTTGTTTAAAAAAAAAAAAGAAAACCTTGAAATGGGGTCACAAAGTAAAGAGTAGGACACAACTGAAAACCATTTTCAGGTTAAAAAAAAACAATCCTAGATGAGGAAACTCCCCCTACTAATGAACTTAGCCCCTTCTCTTGCTCCAGGGGGCACTAAGTGGGTAGGTAAAATCCAAACTATTCTCATAATAAAACCAGACTTATCTGAATTTCTAATATAGTAAACACCAATAGAGATATCCCATATACATAAAAGCTCTTGGGGTGGGGGTATAAAAGGTTCCTAAAACCAACAAGGTTGAGAAGCATTGTCATAGAGCATGGCCCAGAGCACTTAGAGATTAAGATTAAGTAAGCAGGCCAGTCACACAGTCAGTCAGTGCCAAAGATGGGTCTTTCTTCCTCTGGGCTGGCATATCTCCCCCTATCTCTCAATTGCATCCCTGCTTCCTTCATCAAACAGTGATCATTTCTCTCCTGTATGAGTGACTGGACCTCATCACTGGTCCCTTATTTCCAGACTCTTCTAGTCAGCCAAGTAGAGGTGCCAAGATCAGTTTCCTGGGGCTCAAGTCTGGTCCTGTCCCTCCTGGGCTCCCCAACCTGGCCTCTACCATAGCAACTACAGATGACTGCACAGACACATGCTCTGCTTGGGGCTCTGAAGACCACAGCAAAATGCTGTGCCCCCTCCCCAAACCTCTCAGCTATTTCACTGGAGCTGCTGTTCCCAGTGCAAAGCACTAGAAACTTGGCTTTCCTATGGATTCTCCTGTATAAAAACCAAGTGCCACCTGGGCTCCCTTCTCAGGCTTTGTAAGTGACAGGCTAAAGGAGATGGGAGGGGCATCATGCTACACAGGCACATTAGAAAAGTGCCACTTTCCCCTCTTAAGTGACTATGCTGCACTTCCACATGTTCACTCAGGGGTCCCATCTGCCCCCCGCCTGGGATATCTGAATGGAAGCCCAGTGGGGAGGCAGCGGCTTTGCCCCCCCCCCCCCAATCCCAGCACTCAGACTGGCAACGTCAACATCTTGCAGACAAGCGCTTCCTGAACTATGCAGCTGCTTCCTTTTGATCTGAACCACACCATGGCCTGCTGTCTGACACTCCTCGAATATTTAACTTAATTGAATCCTAACAGTTATCTACTGAATCCAAGAAGGTGTGGATCTGTCTCTCCTGGACCAGATTTCACACCATCCCACCTTCTTTCCCCATGTGACTCAATGTAAGAGCAAATGGAAAAGGGGAGACCTGAGAAAGCAGTACCTGCACACGGAGCACTGCCGCTGTGGCTGCAGGGCCGTGAACATCACTACGACTGAGTAGTTCCGGGGTGGCGCCTTCACGAACCTCCGGAACTTGTCTCCGTTCATCCGGATCACGGAGCGCCGCACGCTCCAGTCCATCAGCTGCTCCACTTTTTCAGCCAAAAGGTTCTGAAATGAAATGCAGGGACTCAATTCTAAGAAATGTCATAATACCTCCAGCAGCCACCTTGTGCAAGGGCTCTGGCCCAGCAAAGTACCCGCCAGTTGCCAGTGATGTTCCTCCGGCTGGGGCTGATCCTCCAAAATAAAACACCAATGTGCCTAGGTCATGGAGAAAGTGCTTGGCCTCCTTTTCCGAAGTTTGGTGCACACCATTCTCCTTCCTGCTAGCCTGGCTGACATGCTGTTCTCACAGCCCAGGGGGTACCTCCAGTCTCCATGCTTTTGCCTAGGTGGCCAGCCCCACGCCTCCAACATTCCTCTCCTTTTTTTCTGCCTCTTAGAAGGCCTAGCACCCTTGGGGGTACCTAGATAGTGCAGTGAATAGAGCACGGGCCCTGGAGTCAGGAGGATCTGAGTTCAAATCTGGCCTCAGACACTTAACACAAAAAACTAGCCGTGTGATCCTGGGCAAGTCACTTAACCCCAATTGCCCTGCCTTCTCCCCTTCAAAAAAAAAAAAAAAAGAAGCTCTATATCCCATGGAAGGTCAGCCTAAGTGCTGTCTGCTTCAAGAGGCCTTTGCCCTCCCAGTGGCCCAGCTCCCAAACTTCTCCATCACCCCTGTGTTGATCCTCTATTGGCTGATGTGTGAGCTGGGGGCCCTGGAGGGCAGGGGCTGTTCTGGTCTTGCTTTGTGTACCTAGTACTGATGAGCACAGTGCTGGGTACACAGTGAATGCTTGTTGACTGACAAATGACCCATAGGAGCTTGGGATACCATAAGGCCCAGGACAACTTGGTTGCAATGAGAATTCTATGAGAGGGAGACATGAGGGATCTGTGATTGGGTTGGTGGGTGCATACTCAATAGGTATGAGCTATTGAATAAAATGGCACAGATCCGTGATCATTCTTAAAACAATCTATTCACATCAGCAACAATCCAAGAACACTGCTCAGGAATGTAATCCTCCAGTACACCCATATAATGGTGTATTCTACAGCTCAGCACACAAGGGACACTGGTTACTTCAGACCTAGCCTCATCACTTATCATTTTTATTTAAAATTTCTGCCTCTCTGAAGACACCTTGTCCATCACTTGATACAGTCAATGAGGCTAGAAGGGCTCCAGAAAAATCTGTGAAGCAGCCTTGGCAGGGGAGACCCACAAAGATGAATCGGTCCATTGCCCAAAGCTCAGTACCAGGAAAACAAGGGCCCACATAGCTGGAAAGCCTAAGTCCTGCAAAGCTGGAAGGGGGTAGCAGGTAATACTCCTGCCTTGTTCACATTCAGCTTCTTCCGCCTCTGAGTCACTGACAGAAGCCAATGGAGAATGGCTATTTTCTTAGGGGCCTTGCCAGGATCCATCCTGCTGCTTCAGTTTTTTACTCCGAGTTTCAGCCAAAGCTCTCATCCTGGAGTGCAATGGCTTTCCCAACTTAGTTCTTTGCTGTGTCTACAGATTTTTTTTTTTTTGATAAATAAAAGCAAAGACCTGTGAGATTCAATGATTGGTGTCACCATGCCACAACTCCCAAACCAAGGATGTCTCAGCAATCTCACTAGCCAGTTTCCAAATATTTAGACACTGAGTATTGGCATGTAGTTCTAAATTCAACCTTCCCAAGTAGGACAGGAAGACTGGAGAGAAGTATATGTGAAAGCTGCAAATCATTCCATTATAAATAAAGTCTTTGTAAAATGTCTTCTAGAGAAAATGAAAGTCACAGGCCTAGCACTTTCTAAAACCCATCAGCAATGCTAATGAGTGAATGTGGAAGCGGGGCTGGACTGGTACATGGCCAAATTATGCTCCCAAACATAATTTGGGCATCCTGGCAGCTAAGCCATGCTCAAACTCTTCACTAACCGATCCTCAATCCCACTCCCCAGAAAGTCAGCTGCAAAGGAATACCCCCCTCCCCTCAAGATGAGGCCTTAGCTTCTGATCTCCTCACTCCACTCATACTGCCCATGACCTCAATGAAACGGTCTGTCCTCAGGCCTCCTCCTTGTGGACTCCTCAACCATGCCCGGAGCCACTGATGCCCTTCTCTTCCTGGGCACTGCTTGAGGTTTTCCTGGCACTGATCTATCTCTTGTAGTTTTCCTCCTCTCCACTTCTCCCTGCTCCTTCTCGATCCCACAGGGAGAGCCTTCCCAAAGCGAGGCAGGCCTCAAAGGAGGCCATCATGGTCTCTGCAGCTCCCTCCAACACTCCAGTGTTTCCTGCCCATGACTTGCTGGACTTCAAAAAGGCCCAGCCCCTACAGAACCACCACCCTGGAAAAATGGTTTCACTTCTGAAGCAAAGAACTGGAAACTGTGTTAATTAAAATAACAGTCACTGCAAATTTCATTAGGATAAATGCATCAAGTTCGACATGAGTTGGAAAATAAAAAGTGGCTGACTGCTGAGCACACGCTTGCTGGATGACTTCTCTTCCTCTCACTCTGCCTGCAGAAGGTGGAGTGCTGCTGTGGTCTCTAAGCAGTGGACTGAGCACACATGCCACTCCTCTGCAGCTCTGCCAGGGAACAGACCCCACACACTGTAACAAAGAAAGCTTTTACTTCCAGCTGTCAGAGGCCATACCTACCGGGCCCCTCACAACTGTCCTTTGAGTAATGTGGTAACTACTCAAGGGAATGAATCCTGATGGCTGTAGTGACTGAGGGCAGACGATCCTTGGATAAAGAAAACAGGCCCTCATTGCAGGGAGAGCTCTGACTCTTTAAAGGAACTCCACTGCTTCCCATAGGGATCGAGCCCACTCTTCTTCAATGACAGGCACAACTCTCATCTGCAGGGTCTGAGATAGAGAGGGATGGACGGATGGACGGATGAATACACAGACTGAACAATAAACTGCGTACATTTCCCATTTAACACAATGTCCCTGCATGGATAAGACGCATTTTCATCCACTTAGGCTGAAGTCAAACCTTTGTGAGTGGATACAGTGGATACCCTCCAGGATATTCTACCACGTTCTGGGCTTTGAGACAAGCAGCATGTGAACTGTAAAGGGGCACATCTCAATGACCTCCCCATCTATAGGAAATCTCTTTTTACCTGGGAAAGTTCCCTGGACTTCCACCATAACCATCTCCACAACTGAAATCTTGATGAACATGAATAATCAGAGCAGTATCTGTAATGAGAATGCTCCTTGTTCCCACTGTCACTTCAAGACTCACCTTTCATGTCTTCACTTTTTCCCTTTAATTTCTACTCAGTAAAAATATTTTCATCCAATACAAATTATGGGAGCTTCCTAGAGTGTACCCATTCCCAGGTGCCGATCCCTCCTTCCCCAAGGAGTGCAGCCTGACTCACCACCTTCTTCCCTTGTACTAGGAGGCTTAACTATTCACATAAACTCCCTCAGATTGCCTAACTTAATATTGCATTAACCCTCTCAAACTCCACGACCCCTTCCTTCATTCTACTTCAGCAACACTTAGGGATGGTCACACATGAGAAAGCCACTTCCTAAAGAAATATGCTGACATTCTCCTACAGAACCAGCATCTCCCATCATTCTACTTTTCCATCTGCCTCACCACCCTTCAGTCTCAAGGACATCCAGTCCCTCCTTCCTCCAGTACTTTCTCAGGCCATTAGTCCTGCTCTGACTCCCCTTACCTCTCCCTCTCAACCTGTTAACTATTTCGACTCTAAAATGTCCTTTCTATCAAATCCCTTGCCCTCTGACCCTTGACCCCTTATCAAGCTTCTCCTCTGAACGACCTCCACTATCTACCCACTCATACTGGAGAGTGAAGCAAGACAAAGTCTTACAAAAATTCTGACTGGGTACATTACAATTTCACGTCCTCCAACCTCAATTGGGCCAATGCTGTAACAAGAGTCCTTCGATGTCTCCCTCCTGATTCCCTAGCTCACTCCCTTCAGAGACTATGGTAACCTGCTCCTCCCTCCCCTTCTCCCTCAGATGAGGACCTCAATTTTTTATTTTAGAGGGAAAATTGAGGCCATCCAATGAGGCCAATCCTTTCTTTCCTCATTCTCTTCATTTCAGAACTCTGAATTCATCTACTCTCTTATTCTCTGACAAAGAGGTGACCCTTCTCTTTCCTAAGATCAATCCCTCAACATGATACTCTTGATACCTCCCCTTACAGCTGACTGCTATCCTTAATCAGCCCAATCTTGTTCTCAAATTTTCAATCTCTCCCTATCAGATGAGATAGGTCATCACTGACTTGTCAGTCAACGAGCATGTATTAAGCACATACTCAGTGCCAAGCTCTATGTTAAGCCCTGGGGAATATATGGGGAAGTTTACTGGTCAAGATGTCAGGAGAACTGTTTTGTTTTGTTCTTTTAACTGGCAAGAGATCATCACACAAAGAGGAGAAAGGACTGCAAAGGCAAGGAGGAAGAAGGGGCACAAGGTTCACTTAGGAGAAATCAGCAGGCTCATTTGGCTCCAGTGTGTGAGGAGAACCCAAGGACAAGGGAGCTGAGACTGGAGAGACTTGGGCAAGGCCAAAATTCTCAACTAGATTTGATGGGCAACACAGAGCCACACAGAATAAGCTGAAGAACAATTCTATTCCAGTGGATGGACAGAGACAGATTAGAGACTGCCAGAGAAATGTGGGAAAAGAACTGTGAAAGAAGAGTGGGGAAGATAATTAAGCTGCTAATCGGTCCTACATTATTGTAGCTGCCAAAGAGAATCCTTTGGGACAAAGGTTAAACAACCTCTTCCTAAGGGTGAAGTTGGGTTTCTGCTTGACTCTTCCTTAAGTGAATATATCTAGGCAAAAATGTTGTAATACACTGGGTACTAGTTTTCTCTCTCTCTCTTTTTTTTTTTTTTTAAATTTTGTTTTAATGTTCTTTGCTGTAAAAATTGAGTTCAAAATTATCTCCCCTACTGAGAAGGCAAACAAAACTATATTAATTATACATGTGAAATCATGCAAAACATTTCTATATTTGCCATTTTATCACAAAAAAGGTGAAAAAAGTATACTTTGATTTGCACTCACAGGTTTATCTGTTCTCTCTCTGGAAATGGATGGTAGCATTTTTTCATCATGAGTCCTATGGCATTGTCCTGGATCACTGTACTGATCAAAGGAGTCAATCTTTCAAAGCTGATCATCATTCCAACATTGTTGTTACTGTGTACAATGATCTCCTGGTTCTTCTCACTTCACTCTGCATCAGTTCATATAAGTTTGGCCATGTTTTCTCTGAAACCACTCCCCTTGCCATTTCTATCCTAATCACATGCCACAATTTATTCAGCCATTCCCCAACTGATGAGCACCTCCTCAATCCTCCCAATTCCTTGCCACTACGAAAAGAGTTGCTATAAATACTTTTGTATGTATAAGTTCTGTTCTTTTTCCTTTGATCTCTCTGTGATATAAAACTAGCCGTGGTACTACTGGGTCAAAGGATGTGCAGTTTTATAGTCCTTTGGGCATAGTTTTAAATTGCTCTCCAGAATGGTTGGACCAGTTTACTACCCAATTAGTATACCTATATTTCCTCATCTCCTGCAGCATCTGTCATTTCCGATAGGTGTGAGGTGGTACCTCAGAGATGTTTTAATTTGTATTTCTGTAATCAACAGTGATTTAGGGCATTTTTTTTTCCATGACTACAGATAGCTTTGATTTCTTTTTCTGAAAACTGCCAGTTCATATGTTTTTATCATCTATCAATTGGGGAATGAATCTTATTTTTATAAATTTGACTCCATTCCTTATATATTTGAGAAATGAGGCCTTTATTAGAAAATATGCTGTAAAATGTTTTGATATACTTCATTGCCTATGGTACCTTTTAGCAAATATAGTTTCCTTGATTATTTCTTTTAGTTAACCAGACTATTCTCGTTTTTACTTTGTCTGAAATCATGACTGCTACCCCTGCTTTTCATTTGGTTTCAGAAAAACAAACATGGCCAAATCTATCTGACCTGATCCAAAGTGAAGTGAGAAGAACCAGGAGATCACTGTGTATGTAATAGCGACGTCAAGAGGATCACCTAGGAAAGGCATGACAGATTCTGTTCTGGCCCCTTATTTTAACTCTTTCTGTTTCAAGCATGTCTCTTGTAAATAATACACTCTGGGATTCTGTTTTCTTATCCATTCTGTTATCTCCTCTCACAGGTTGTCCCATTTACATTCACAGTTACCATTACTATGCTTATCTGTTTCTCTTTTTATACAGCCTTTCCTTAAAAGTTAGAGTTTTGCCTCTGACTGCTGCCCTCCCTTATATCATTGTTCCTGACCACATTTTTTATGCCTTTCCCCTCCTAGTTCCCTATTGGATAAGATAGTTTTCTTTTTTCCTTTTTAGTAACAAGTAAAGATTTTTATTTAAAATACAAAGGCAATAATAGTTTTTAATCAATTAAAATTGTATCGAATGCCCACTATGTATAGAACACTAGGGGATACAAAAAAGATCCCTGCACTTGTAGGAGCTCACAGTCTAGTTGAGACAGGAAACTGAAGATTTTCACAAAAGACAAATAACAATGTTATACAGTACATTCATCTGCTACAAAGTCCTATTCCAATGTCTCAGCATGGCCTGGAAGTAGCCTTAGGCATAAATTAGATTTCTATACCCAGCAGAGTATGCACAGATAGTCTCACCTCTTTGAACCTATTCTGATGAGGGTAAAGCTTAAGCATTAGGGGCCACCCCTCTCCCACCCCCTGGTTTCCCTCCACTATCAAAACTCTTCCTTGAACACCTCTTATATGATGAAAATTCCCCCATTCTACCTCTCCCTTCCCCCTTCTCCTAGTACATTCCTTTCACCCCCTCCCCCTTTTTAAAAAAATCATTCCATCATAATCAACTCACACCAGGGCCCTCTGTCTGTGCAGATACCTTCTAACTGCCTTCATAATGGGAGGAATTCTTAAGAGTTACATATGTCAACTTCCTATATTGAAATGTAGACATTTTAATTTTATTGAATCTCTTACAATTACTCTTTCAGGTTTACCTTTTTATGCTTCCCTTAAGTCTTGTGTCTGAATGTCATATTTTCTGTTTAGCTCTAGTCTTTTCATCAAGGGTATTTAAAATCCCCTATTTCATTAAATATCCATTTTTCCCCTTGAAGGACTTTAGATGATTGTTCATTGTAATCCTAGCTCCTTTACCTTCTGGATTATCATATTCCAAGCCCACACTCTTTTAATGTGGAAGCCACTAAATCTTGTATGATCCTGACAGCAGGTTCCACAATATTTGAATAGTTTCTTTCTGGCTGCCTGCACTATTCTCTCCTTGACCTGTGAGCTCTGCAATTTGGTTATAATATTTCTGGGATTTTTCATGTTGGGATCTCATTTAGGAGGTGATTAGTGAATTCTTTCCATTTCTATTTTACCCCCTGGGTCTAAAATATTAGGGCAGTTGTCCTCAATAATTTCATGAAATACGATGTTTAGGCTCTTTCTCTGATCATAGTCCAATAATTCTTAAATTATCTCTCCTTGATCTATTTCCCAGGTCAGTTATTTTTCTTTTTTCTTCTTTTTTTTGGAGGGCAATTCGGTTAAGTGATTTGCCGAAGGTCACACAGCTAGTTTGTTTGGTGTGTGTGTGTGTGTGTGTGTGTGTGTGTGTGTGTGTGCGCGCGAGCGCGTGCATGTGTGTGTTAAGTGTCTGAGGCTGGATTTGAACTCAGGTCCTCCTGACTCAAGGGCCAGTGCTCTATTAACTGCAACCCTAGGTCAGTTATTTTTCCAAAGAGATATTTCACTTTTTTTCATTCTTTTAACTTTGTTTTATTGTTTTTTTCCTATTTCATGCAGTCATTAGCTTCCATTTGCCCATTTTTAAGGAATCATTTTCTTCAGTGAGCTTTTGTATCCCTTTTTCCATCTGGCTAAGCCTGCTTTTTAAGGAGTTCTTTTCTTCAGTGGTGTGTGTGTGTGTGTGTGTGTGTGTGTGTGTGTGTGTGTATGTGTGTGTGTGTTTGTTTCTTTACGAGTAGACCAATTCTGTTTTTTTTTTTTAAGGTGTTATTCTCTTCAGTATTTTTTTTTTGTGTGTGTGCTTCTTTTAACAATTTATTGTTTCTCAGAACCAAGATGGTGGAGTAGAAACAGCACTTCCAAGGTGCTCTCTCCCACACCAATTCAAAATCATGTAAAAGGGAACTCTTAACAACCTCTGGAGCTCTAACACCCACAGAAAGACAGAGAAAAGCTAACCTCTGGCTGAGGACATCCCAGCAGCCCTGCAGGGAGAGGCCAGCACAGCGCTCTGGGAGCCCAGCCCATGAACCTTGTGAGTCCAACGTTTTAGTCCCAGGGCTTTTCCAGAATTTCCAACACATACATGCCTGGGAAAAACTAAGAGGTGAGTGCCCTATGGACTTTGGGGCCAGTATATGGGAAGGTGTCAGCTTCTTCCCCTGGGGGCGAGAAGCCCCTGAAGAGCTATGTGCAGCACAGCTGCCATTTTGCAGCTTCACTTGCAGCTTCAGCTCCTGGCCTATGAACTGTACGGGGATCCGGCAATTAGTCTGGGGATAATTGCTCTTGCTTTAACCTCGCTGGATCTGGATTGTGGTCTGGGGTGGAGGTCTTGGGGTATGTGACCAGCTTGCCAGAGTATGTGGGGGCTTCACAGAGGCCACCAACTAATACCTCTGGAAGTTGAGAAGACCCAAACGTTTGGGACCAAAGCTCCCCTGTCTGGTGGCAGAGTCCTACTGTGGCAACAAGCCCAAAAGTGATGTAATTAAGTGGCAACATGCCTAGGCAAAGGAAACAAAACAAACAGAAAAATTCAACATTAGACTCCTATTTGGGGGGCAAAGAGGATCAAAGCATGGAATAGGAAGAAGACTGGGAGGTCAGAACTCCTGCACCAAAAGCCCCAAACGAAAATATGAGCAGGTTACAGGCCATAGAGGACCTTAAGAAGGATTTTAAGAACCAAATAAGAGAAGTGGAGGAAAAATTGGGAAGAGAAATGAGAAGGATGCAGGAAAAGTATGAAATGAGAGTCAACAGCCTGACTGAGGAAAATAACACCTTAAAAAATAGACTAACTCAAGTGGCAAAAGAGGCTCATAAATGAAATGAGGAGAACAACGCCTTAAAAAGTCGAATTTGCCAGATGGAAAAAGAATCTCAAAAGCTCACTGAGGAGATTCATTCCTTCAGAATTAGACTGGAGCAAATGGAAGCTAGTGATTTCATGAGAAATTAAGGTGTTGTAAACAGAACCAAGCAACTGAAAGAATAGAAGGCAATGTGAAATATTTCATGAGCAAAATCACTGACCTAGAAAATAGATCCAGGAGAGATCATTTAAAAATTACTGGACTACCGAAAAGCCATGATCAAAGAAAGAATCTAGAAATCATCCTTCAAGAAATTCTCAAGGAAAATTGCCCTAATGTTTTAGACCCAGAGGCAAAATAGAGGTTGAAAGAATCCACCAATCACCTCCTAAAAAAGATCCCCACAAGAAAACTCCAAGGAATATTATAGCCAGGTTCCAGAATTCCCAGATCAAGGAGAAAATACTACAAGCAGCCAGAAAGAAACAATTTCAATACTGAGGAAACACAATCAGAATAACACAGGACCTGGCAGCTTCTACATTGAGGGACTGAAGGGCATGGAATATGATATTCCACAGATCAAAGGACCTGGGATTAAAACCAAGAATAACCTACCCAGCAAAACTGAGTATCTTGTTTCAGGGGAAAATATGGTCATTAAGTGGAATAGAGGACTTTCAAGCATTCTTGAGGAAAAAACCAGAGTTGAATAAAAAATTTGACATTCTGACACAAGAAGCAAGAGATGCTTGAGAAGGTAAACAGAGAAAAGAAATCAAAAGGAACTTATCAATGTTGAACTATTTATATTCCTACATGGAAAAACAACAACTATAACTGATGAAACCCTTCTCAGTATGAAAATAGTTGAAGAAGGGTATATGGGCATATGAATACATATGTGAATGTGTGTATATATGTTTACAGGTATACATGGATAGAGGGCACAGGTTGAATTTGGTGGGAAGGGATGATACTTAAGGGATGAAGTTGAGAAGTGAGAGAGGAATGTTGTGTGTAGAGGGGGAGGGGGGGTAATTATCTCATATAGAAGAGGCAAGGGGAAGTGGTTGCAGGGGAGGGGAAGAACAGGAAGGCAAAAAGGAAAAACCATATTTTCATTAAATTTGGCTCAGGGAGAGAATGACATACATACTTAATGGGATATCTAACCCCTGCAGGAGAGTAGCGGGGAGGGGGATGAGAGAGGGGATGATAGAAGGGAGGGCATAGAGGTACCCACTTTTGAAGAGGGACAGGATCAAAGTAGGGAATGGACCAGGTGGGGGGTGGGAAGGAAATATAGCTAGTCTTTTACAATATATCTACTATGGTAATGTTTTGCATAGCTATACATGTACAACATATACTGAACTGCTTATCTTCCCAGTAAGAGTGGGTGACAAAGGAGGAAGGAATGGATCTGGAATTTGAAGCTTTAAAATTAAATCTTTCAAATGTATATAAATACTGTTATTAATACTATTTCACATGTAATTGGGAGATAAGATGTACAGGCATTGGGGCACAGAGAGTCACCTTGCCCTGATGGAAAAGTTGAAGGGGGTATAGGAGAAGATATGGGAGAGAGCAGATTGGATAAGGGGATATCCTGTGGGACTGCTATTCTGGGGTGGTGGGTAGGGGAAAAAATTGTAACTCAAAATCTGGCAGAAATGAATTATGTAAACCAGAAGTTAATAAAGCATTTGAGGGGAAAAAAAGTTATTGTTTCTCTCTCTCTCTCTCACTTGCTCAAATTTCTTTTCCTAATATTTCTTCTACCACTCATTGCTCTAATGTTTCCAGGAATTCTTACTGGGTTTGGCTCCAATTAGTATTTTTCTTGAAGATTTTACTTGTAGCTTTTTTCACATTGTCCTCTTCTTCTGAGCTTGTATCTTGGTCTTCCCTTATGGTCAAGTTCCTTTTTGTTGTTTCCTCATTTTTCCAGCCTATTTATTGACTTTGAATTTTATGTTAAAGTTGGGCTCTGCTCATCTGAAGGTGGGTAGGCACTGTCCCAAGCTTCAGACTTTTTTTTTTCTTTTGGCTCTTGTTTCCAGAGGTAGTTCTAGAGCTCTGCAAATTTTCTATGCTTCCAAGCTGGTGAGAAGCTTGGTGCTCTTTTTTGTATATGTATCCCCCAGTACTTAGCACAGCAGAAGGCTAATACATTTTTTTTTTTTTACGGGAATGACTGGGTCATCCAGGTAAATCCCTGTTTTCTAAATAAAAATATTGAATGTCAAGATTAGAAGGCAAGCCCTGAAACTAGACTTTTAGTCTGGCACCAAGCACTTAATGATTGCTTGTTGTCCAGAACCACACCTACCCCAGCCAGGCTCAGTGGTAATCAATGCAGATGAAAACAAGCCTGTCCCTAATTTCAGGAGCTCTAATCTCAGGAACTAGGCAGTTCCTTTGTTTTTCAAAACAGCCATCAGGGTTTTTTCTAGATCTTTTGTTCTCACAAAGTCACCCAGATTTTATCAGACTGAACTGGGAGAGCCCAGAAGATGATGGACTGATCCCATAGCAGACCCCATTAATTTTCAAAGATAAAGAGGAATCATACAGCAGTAAATGTAATGCTAGCTCTCACAAAGGGGTCTGCAAAATCCATACTTCAACCTACAATCAAGGGCCACCAGGCCTCTAGGAGCCTGCAATACTTGCCACTGCAGCCACTTGGTTAGAGAGCTCATCCCCCAGGCCAATCTCAGAAGATCCAAACTGTTCAAGACAAAAGGGCAACTGAAGGGTTCTGGGTCTGTGTGGTGAGGAAGAATTAGCAATGTGAGAGTAACAATGGGGGGGAGGGGAGGGAGACTTGTAGCAAGCACAACAGCTGAAGTGCTGCATTGGAACTCATGGAGTATCAAAAGAAAGGCTCCTGAGCATCAATGCAATGAAGTACTGGGACAAGAATAGGAAAGGACTGAAGGCCTATCGACTGCACCATCAATCATTAAATTACCAAAGCATGTATTTCTCTTCCCAATTTTTCCTCCACTTTTTTATTTGGTTTTTAAAATCCTTCTTAAGGTCCTCTATGGACTGTAACCTGCTCATATTTTTCATTTGGGGCTTTTGGTACAGGATTTCTGACCTCACAGTCCTCCTCCTGTTACAGGAAGGCAAAAAGGCAAAACCATATTCTCAATGAATTTGGCTCAGGGAGAGAATGACATACATACTAAATGGGATACCTCACCCTGGAGGAAAGTAGGGGGAAAGCGGATGAGAGGAGGGCATTCTGGCGGGAGGGGAGGTTGGAGGCACCCACTTTCGAAGAGGGACAGGATCAAAGTAGGGAATGGACCAGGTGGGGGGTGGGATGGGTGGGAGGGAAATATGAGCAGTCTTTTACAATATATCTACTATGGTAATGTTTTGCATAGCTATACATGTATAACACATACTGAATTGCTTATCTTCCCAGAGGGAGTGGGTGACAAGGGAGGAAGGGAATGGATCTGAAATTCGAAGTTTTAAAATTAAATGTTTCAAATGTATATAAATACTATTATTAATACTATTTTGCATGTACTTGGGAGATAAGATGTACAGGCATTGGGGCACAGAGATTCACCTTGCCCTAATGGTAAAGTTGAAGGGAGTATGGGAGAAGATATGGGAGAGAGCAGATTGGATGAGAGGATATCCTGTGGGACTGCTATTCTGGGGTGGTGGGTAGGAGAAAAATGGGGAAAAAAATTAACTCAAAATCTGGCAGAAATGAATGATGTAAACCAGAAGTTAATAAAGCATTTGTTTAAAACAGGGGAAAAAAAAGAACCCATAGGGAACAGGGAGTTTGAAGAATTCAGATAAAATGCAGAAATTCTATGAAGAGCTACTGAGTGGAGAAAACAGAGCCAAAGGAACTCAAGAAGCCAAGACTAAAGCCAAGCCCCATGGTTGGGGCCATGCTACCAAGGAGGAAAGTCTCGAGGCCTCCCTTCTCTTAATACTAGTAAACTACAAAGGGGGAAAGGGACATCCTAGCAGCACCCATGGCTCTAAGAGGCCCCTACTTGTAAGAGACTGATTGGAGTGGTGGCTGGAAAGAGTTTGTTGCATCAAAATAAAATGTGCCGCTAAAAAAACAGATCTGGAAAACCATGGCAAACTGTGGAGTGAGCAGGGGCCCAGGGCTGTGTGAGCTTCCCAGCATCTCCTTGTATTCCTCACTGGGGCAAGGTTGTCACAGACACAATCTGCAGAATCTGTCCTGCCTTGGATCCCTCCTCATCCCCTGTCTTCATCCTTAGGGCCATCACTATTCACACACAGGTGTTTTTGCACATCCTGTTTCCCAATTCATCCACCTCTCTGGCTCCCAAGGATTCCAGCTATCCTGTGTCAACTTAAGGTCCCAAAGGAGCTACCACCCCTTCAATCTGGCCATTCCCAAGCTTTCCATCTCTAGGATACTGAAGATGATGTCTCTTCTCTGGCACAGGCTCTCAGGCCCACTCCTCCCACCAACATAGATTCAAATTCTTTAACCCCTTAATTCTGAGAGCTGCTGGGGTCAGAACAAGTTCCTGCCCACCCCAAGAGCAGGCAGCCCCATGGTGAGGACCCTCTCTGCCCCTACTAAGCTCCTCCTTACACATCATCAGTGCAAACAGGCAGTGGCTTTCTGCTTGAGCTCTGAACTGGTGGGAGGTCCATCAGACCACCCTAGAGAGCTCAGGGCTGCTCACCCCACAGCCCAATGGTGTAACAATCATGTTGTCTGGAGTTCAAATCTGTGTTCTGACCAAGTGAGGAACCTTGTGCAACTCAGGCAGTCTTGGGCCTCAGTTTCTTCTCTGTAAGCTAAAAGCCGAACCACATGATGTCTGTGCCCTGTTCTGGAGGAAATGACTTGTATCTGGTCTGGGGCTGCTGGCGATCTTCCTGTATTGGCTAGTCATCCCTGCTCCTCACCTGTAACCGGCCTCCCTGGCCCCTATCTTCCTACTGCTGTATTGGGTAGCTGGGGGGGGGGGGGCGGGGGCACTGGCCCTGAGGCCACAGCCCCAGGGGGCCGGGCACCAGGGGGCAGACTGCACTGCCAATACACAGCGAGTTACCAAGGACAAGACTTCCAAACTGAGACAGAAGAGTTGAATGAAAAGCCCCAGGGAGGGAGCTGGGAATGACCAAGAGCTGTTTAAACAATTGAGGGTCTTTGGAGAGATGGCGCCCATCCAGTCCTGGAGAAACAAACTGTTGTTGGGAGGGCTGTCCCAGGGGGTGTGGCCTGGGACTCACACGCGGCTGTCCCTCTGTGTGTGTCTCACCAGCGGACCTTGAAGGACAGGTGGCTGAGTCACCAGCACTGAACCTGGCAGTGGCTCCCCCGCACATCCAGGGCCTAGGTCTAGGGCCGGGACAGAGGGGCCCCTTCTCCAGGGCAGACCCCGCCCCTCCGGGGCCTTTCAAGGTTGTCCTCTTCCTAAGGATCACTGCAGGGGTGGGGGAAACAAGGGCGTGAGGCTCGCCCTCTGGCAGGGCTCCAGGCGCGGGCCCATTCCCGTGTTGCCTTCGCCTTTACTTTCCGCAGACATTCAAGACAAAGCTCATCTTTCTTTTCTTAAATGTTTTGTGGGGGAAGGAGCATCGAGGTGACTTGCTCGGGAGCCGGATCAGACCCGGGCTTGGCTGTCCCGCAGGGGCCACAACCCCCAGGGAGGCCCACGGCGGTCAGCACCCCCACCCCAGGGCTGCAGGGCGCTCCGCCCATCCCCCCCAGCTCGGCCTAGCCCCGCACTTCCCGCATCTCCGCCCAGCAGGATGCCAAGACCCCAGCCCACTAGGTCCAGACTCTCTGGCTCATTTGCCGTGCAGGCACAGACAGGCCCCGCCCAAGGAAAGGTGTGAGGGCCCGAGGCAACCCCCCCCCCCAGCTGTGGCCATGGGAACCAGAGGGCTAGGCGCAGACGCCTCGTTGCCCGGCAACGCGGCTCAGCAGCTCCCCACACCCCACCGCTACCACTCCAGCACCTGCTGCTAGTCCGCGCCCTCCCTGCGCACGCGCAGCTCGCGCCCCTCTGCCCTCGGAATTCCCCCCCACCCCAGGCCCCCCCTCCCTCCGCCCCCGCGCACTCCCCTACCTCCTTTTTCTTCTGGGCCACGCTCGGGGGCGCGCACAGCAGTAGCAGTAGTGGCAGGAGGAGCGCGCAGCTTGCGCCCGTCAGGCCCCACCGCCAGCGGCCCCAGCCAAGCCTGCCCGCGCTGCCGCCCGGCGGGGACGGTCCCACTGCCGCCTTTGACCTAGGCGCCGCCATCGCCCGAGCTCTGACGCTCCTACTGCCGCCGCTGCCCTGAGCTGACCGTCAGACCGACAGCCTGCAGGGAAGATCGCCACCCCGCCCCACGCTGCTCACCGAGGGAGAGGAACTGCGCTTGCGCGTCCCAAGCCCCGGCCCTGCCCCCCCGCCCAGGCTCCTCTCCCGCTCCGCCCCCTGGTGCTGCACCTCACCGCCGGTTCCGCCTACTGAGGCAGGGCTGCTCTCTGACTCCGCCCCTTTCCTTCCCGCCTCTCCGGCCCCGCCCTCTTATGGCTGCCTCCTCCCCAGACCCCCCCCCCGCCCCCAGCCATTCCGATTGGGACTCTGCTCCTCTTTGTGAGATACCCCCCCCTCCTGGGTGTGGCTCCTCCTCCTCCCCGCCCCCCCGGAAGTGGCTTTTTGTGGAGATAGACCACTAGGCTTGGGTGTGTCTGTGAGACTCCTCCCCCTGCCCTGGAGCTCATCTGCACAGAGACATAGATGGCCACTCGTAAATCCCCGTCACTTACAAGCCATGACGTCACCTCCCTGACATCTTGGGCCTCTGGGACCAGGGAGGACAGAGCAGCCTGTGAGTATGCTGGAAGCTGGCCACTCCCTTCCACTGAGGCAATGCGGCTCCTTCCTTCCTCCCCTCCCCTCCTTTCCCCTCTCCCTTCACTCTCTCCCTCCCTCTCCCCCTTCCTCTCCCCCTTCCCTTTCCCTTAACCTAACCTTCCCTTCCCTTCCCTCTCCCTTTCCTATCCCTACCCTTCCCCTCCCCCTCTCCCTTCCCTCTCCCATTCCTTTCCCTTCCCCTTCCACTCCCTTCCCTTCTCTTTCCCTTCCCCTTCCACTCCCTTCCCTTTCCCTTCCCCTCCCCCTCCTCCTCCTCCTCCTCCCTCTCCCTCTTCCTTCTCCTCCCTTCTCCCCTCCCCCTCCCCCTCCCTCTCCCTCTCCCTCTCCCTCCTCCCTCTCCCTCTGTCCACATGGGGTATCACACCCCTACCTTCAGGTACTCTGCCCAAAGGAATGGAAATTTTGATGGCTTAAACCTAGCAAGTTATTTTTAAGGTTTAGGGGTTAGAATTCTTTCTTAAGACTGTGCCTTAAGACTTTGCATAGCCCTCCCTCACTTAAATGCAATGCACTTGTGAGTCACCTTCTGGATATCAAGTCTTCTTAAAGAAGGAAGAACAAACAGCAGCAGCAGCAGCAGCAAAGTGCCTACTCTGCCTCTTGCAAGCCTTGGAGGTACCCAAGGTCCCAGCCCTAGGACTGAACTGGCTTCAGGAGAGACCCAGGAATTCTAAGAGAGTTACTGCTAGTCTCACACACATGCATCCCCTTGTCCCCACTGCCACAGATGCCAGCCCCTCATCCCCTCTCAGCAGATTCCTTTGTAGCCTCCCTGCCTCCCCACTTAAGCCCCCCCGGCCCCCCCCAGAGACCCTTGTAAAGCTCAGGGCGATGGACACACACAGACACATTCTCCATTCGATAAACTCTACATGAAAATTAGGGGAACATAAAATGTTTTAATTTATGGATGAGGGAAGAATTTTTTTTACCAAATAAAGTGATAGAGAGCATTGCAAAATGTAAAACAGATTTTTTTGGCTGCATCAAATTTAAAGGTTTGCACAAACAAAACTAATGCAGCCAACATTAGGAAAAAAAAAAACTAGACACTGGGAAAACATGTACAGCAAGCATCTCTCATAAAGGTCTCATTTCTCAAATGTATAGAGAACTTAGTCAAATTCATAAGAATACAAGTTATTCCCCAGCTGGTAAATGGTTAAAGGATATGAATAGGCAGTCTTCATAAATTGAAACTATGCAGTCATATGAAGAAAATACTTTAAATCTCTATTGATTAGAGAAGTACAAATTAAAACAATTCTGAGGTACCACCAGATTGGCTGGTGTGATAGAAAAGGAAAATGTCAAAGGTTGAAAGGAATATGGGAAAATTGGGACAATTTTGCTCTATTGGTGCAGTTGTGAACTAATCCACTCACTCTGAAGAGCAATTTGGAGCTATGCCGGAAGGGATATAAAATTGTGCATACCCTTTGATACAGCAATACCACCACTAGGTCAGAATCCCAAAGAGATTAATGTGAATGACTTAGCTATTCTTAGCAATACAGTGATCCAAGACAGTTCTGAAGGACTTCAGATGAAAAATGCTATCATCTCCAGAGAAAGATCTGATGGCATCTGAATACAGATGGAAGCATACTTTTTAAAAACTTTATTTTTCTTGTGTTTGTGGTTCTTTTTGGCCTTTGTTTTTGTTGTTGTTTTTTTTTTATGACATGGCTAATATGGAAATATGTTTTACACAATTGCACATGTATAGTCTATGTCAAATTGCTTGCCTTCTCAATAAGGGAGGAGGGGAAAGAGGAAGGGAGAGAATTTGGAACTCAAAATCTTAAAATAAAAGTTAATTTTTTTCCTTACACATAATTGGGGAAAAAAATAAAAATTAAATGTAAAAAACGAGGAGCAATTTGTCTTAAAATCATGCTTCAAAGTTTGCAAAGCACCTTTCCCAAGTACTTTCATCCACATATGGGTTGCATGAATAGGAAGGGTCACTCTTCAGGTGATCAAAGCCTAGAGACATTGAACAACTTTCCCAAATGCGTTCCATGGCAATGATGATGGCCACCATTCATAGACTGCCTAAAGTGTTTTACAAACATGATCTCACTTGATCCTCAGAACAACCCTGAGAGGTAGGTGCTTTTATCCCCATTTTACAGCTGAGGAAACTGAAGCAGACTGAAGACGAATGATTCACTAAGAGTGAGATGACTAAGAAGTGTTTGAGGCTTATTTTGAACTCATGTCCTCCTGTTTCTAGGCCCAGCATGCCAGCCATTGCACCACCTAGCTGCTTTGAGCTTATAGATCTAGCCTAGGGAGTTTTAGAGTCAGTCAGCTCTCATAGCTTTGCAGATGACTTCGCTGGGTCTATAGAGCTCTGGATGCTGAGCATAGATCACTGACTGTTAGATGTGTCTAACTGCATGTCAGGCAGTAGGCATCTCAGCTTTACCACTCACCCCAAATATCTCTGGCACTCTCAGCTGCCCTCTTTTGGGCTGGGGCAAGACATCACACTCTTAGGCTCCCAGATTCACAACCGTTCCATCATCCCTGCTTCCACTCTCTCATTACTCTGCAATCAGTTGCCAAATATTACCAATCCACCTGGTCCAGCTTATTCTCTCTTGTGCATCAGTCCCTCTTCACCACCACAGCCCCTGCACCAGTTGAGACCTGGACCATTGTAATTCCCTCCTAACTGGTCTCCCTGCCTCTTCTCATTTGCTGCTGATCCATCCTCCCATAGGTCCTGAATATCTGATACACTTCTAACCCTGAGTGGCTCCCTCTTGTCTCTAGGATCGCTCAGTATTTTTAGGCCTTCATGATTTGGTTCCAGCCCAGCTTTCCAGGCTTACTGTATGTTATTCTCTTTCAGGTGAGTACCAAAAGGTGAGTACTCCACCTTTTGACAGACTGGCTGCTGGCCTGTTTCCCATGCGTTATGTTCCACATCCCACATGGGAGGCATGTCATTCCCTTCTGCCCTTCTCCTTTCAGAACACTTAACTGGCTTTGAGGCTCAGCTCAAATGCCACTCCTAGAGGAGGCCCACCCTAACTCCCCCATTGATAAGGCTGCCTCCCCCAGACCCCAAATTACTTTGCATATATAATGAATCTGCTGATGTGACCTATGACCCTGTGCCTCCCACAAGGGGTTCGATTCCATTCTGGGCTGCGTTCAGTTTTGAGGGTTCCTGATCAGAGGGTGCTCAGAAAACAGGGCCAGCCTTCCTCTCCTTCTAGTCCATTGTACCCATAAATCTCTGAGATATGGCTCTTGCCTGGGTTCTAGTAACAATTCAGTATATAATGTGAGTTCTAGGTGCAGAACAGTGGTTTCTTTCCTCTCCTATAGAAGTGTACAAAACCTAACGGATTTCTATGCGGACTTTAACAAATACAGCATATGTACATCTCCAATGGTCCATTGTACTCACCATACTCCCCCTGAAGTGCAGACAGCTTTGTAGGACTGCACAACTGGAACTGTCCTTGGTACATGACTTCCGGCCAGCCAATGTTTGGCTTTCATCCTCAGCCATAGAATTCTCTCAGTAGTGGTCATCTCCAGATGGACCCTGTTGTTATGGAAATCGCCTCTCCCTGAGCAGTCAGCAGCTGATTTGGATCTCTCAATCCTGGCACAAAATTACCATCTAAGCAAGAAACATCCATTTCCCTGGATCACTGTTTGATAACCCTGTGCTTAGGAAAGGAAACAAAGGCAGAAAAAAACCCGGGCTGTTTTTGCTCCTGTGTGCTATAGCTACCATTGTCACTGGTTGAGAGGGCAAGAAATCCCCTCTTCCCCCTTTCTGAATAAGAGAAATTCTTTAAGAAGGAGGAAACATACTGGCAAGGATTCCCTTAAGAGAATCACTCAAAGGGAGGGGGCAGAGCCATCTCCACAGCTCCAGTGGAGGACTCATCATAGGACTCTACCCTGATTCTCAGGGGCCATAAACCTTCAACACAAACAATCCCAGTCAAGGGGACCCACAGGAACCAAGTATACATCCCCACTATAGACTTTCTGAAAAGAGGACATTTGGCCCCTACTTGCCTCCAAGGAGGGGACTCTGCATTCTATATTGTCAATTGTTTAATCACAAAAACATTGATTTCCATGTAAATGATGGAGGGGAATACTGGAAGCAAAGTGAGTCTATGTGGCATTTGAAAATAACTATACTGTCTCAGAAGGACAATGCTGATGTTTGTTTCCATGTTTATTTCAGTCTTCCCTTCATGTGCTTGGTAGGGGTAGCTTTGTCACTCACCTGGCACAAATCTACCTATTTCTAGTCTCTCTCCCGAGCTTCAGTCTCTTGAGTCATCAACTTTAAGGGTGAGAACATTTTGCATCATCAACAGAGTGCTTTATGTACATTATCTTGGACATTTCAGACCAGCTGTCCCCACAGGGTTCTCAAACTCAACACATTCAAAATGATTCATTTCCTCGCCCAACTCACCTCTTCCAAAGTCCCCAATTGAGGGGGGGATACCACCATCTTGGAGATATCACCATCTTTCTGGTCACTTAGATCTACAGCCTAGTAGCCATCTTCCAATCTTCACTCTTCTTTACCCTCCCTCTCCAGTCACCTGCCAAGTCTTGTCATTTCTGCTCCACAACATCCCTTGCATGTGCCTCCTTCTCTCCACATACAGTCATTCAAAACATTTCCATGTTAGCCATGTTGTGGAAAAAAACAGACCAAAAACTCCAAAGAAAAACAAGGTTTAAAAAAAGAGTATGCTCCAATCTGCCTCCAGAATACACTGGTTCTTTCTCTAGAGGTAGATAGCATTTTTCATAATGGGTCCTTTGGAATTATCTTAAATCACTGCATTGCTGAGAATAACTGTCATTCTCAAATCATCATCAAACAATGTTGTTGTGACTGTGTACAATGTTCTTCTGATTCTGCTCACTTTACTTTGCATCAGTTCATGTATATTTTCCCAGTTTTTTCTGAAAGCATCCTGCTCATCATTTCTTATAGTATAATAGTATACCATCACAATCATATACCACAACTTGTTCAGCCATTCCCCAACTTATAGGCATCTCCTCAATTTCCATTTCTTTATCACCACAAAAAGATGCTATAAATATTTTTGTACATCTAGGTCCCTGCCCTACCCTGTACTTCCTTTCCTTCTCCTTCCACCTTCTCCCCTTCTCTTCCCTTCCCTTCCCATGTGAAATGGTACCTCAGAGTTGTCTTAATTTGTATTTCTCTAATAAAAAGTGATTTACAGTTTTTTTTATATGACTATAGATAGTTTTGATTTTTTTCTATTGAAAACTGCCTGTTCATATCCTTTGACTATTTATTAATTGGGGGATGAAATTATATAAACTTAGGAAAGTGGTGGGGAATTTATTGATAATGTATACTAAACCTAAAAGTCAATAGGGCTTTATTTTTTTTTTAGAGATGTGGTTATTAAATATTATGTTCCTTTATAGACGATGAGCTCTTTGAAGGTAGGAGCTGCTTTTGGTCTTTCTTTGCATACCCAGCTTTAGCACAGTGCTTGACATGTAGTATGTACTTAATAAATGTTTGTTCATTTCTTAATTTGTTGACTTAACATAGCAATGTCAAATTCTCAATGCATATACTCTGATACTTATTGGAAAAACTACTACGGAATATACTAAAGGGAAACTCTTGTGACTCAGTTACATTTATTTACCTGGGATGCTGTTTCCCAAACTCATCTCTCTAGTGCCTGAGTGATGTGTGAATAGTAATTTTATGAGAATTTGTATGCTAGTCATATTTTCCTTCTAAAATATTGCATGAGGGGTGGAGAGGGCAGCTAGGTGATGCACTGGTCCTGGAATCTGAGTTCAAATTCAGCCTCAGATGCTTACTAGCTGTGTGATCCTGGGCAAGTCACTTAACCCGGTTTGCCTCCAAAGAAATAAAATAAAATAAAATAAAATATTACATGAAGAATCATGTGCATATAAAAATGCATATATAATTTGTGCAGCAATTTTTAGTGTGTGATTTTTTTTTCCATTTTTTTCCATTTTGCTCTAGAATTCCTCTAAGCTCCCCTTCCTCTCATGCATAGACTCCTCTCCTAGCATGTCAAAAGTTATGATTTATATATGACTTATGTTGGTATGTTCCATAGCCATCAATTCCTTCTTTCCATAGTTATAACATAGGAGCTTGGGATCACTGATTTTGAATTGGAAGAGACTTTGGAGGTTATCTAGTTTAACTCCCTTATTTTAAAGATGAGGAAACTGAGGCCCAAAACACTGAAGGGACCTGCCTAAAGTCACATAGGCACCAAGTGGCCAATTCCTATGAATCCATATCAACAGACTGAGAGGTGTTTGGGATGTTTGGATGGTACTGGGCAGGGTAATTGAGAAGATCCCTGATGGCTCTGTAATAGTTCCCATCTTCAGCAACTCTGTGATATTTCAGTAGACCTATGGTATCATTAACGTAAAGACAGCCTCCACCATCCCTCCATCTTCCATAAATGACTTCATCATAATCAGGAAGTAGTCATGAGCTCTTGAGGCCAATGGAATACAAGTTCTATCAGATTCTATCAATCTGGGAAGACTTTCAGGTAGGGTTTTGGCAAAGACTATGTTTGCTGTCTGGGGACCAACCTAGCTTATACATACAACTATGATTTTTTTTTATTACAAATTATCTTCAATTATGAATTGTATCCATCCCTCCAGCCACTGAGAAGGAAATACAATAGCCATTATACATGTGAAGTCATGCATAATGTATTTCTACATTAGCCAATGTATACAGCTGAATGAGAAGTAGAGATATACATATGCTGTATTTGTTAATGTGCATGTAGGAATCCTTTAGGCTTCTAAAACTTCTGTAGCAAGTTGGCCACCAGGTGATGGTGGCTTTTGGAGGCCATAATAATCCATTCAGATGATACAGATTCAAAATGGCCTTCTGTCCTGTGCAGTCTCTTTTCACTTCCCTGGCACTGGTGATAAGATGACAGAAAAGCTGGAAGGGGTTCTAGGAATGACAAATTTTTACAATAACATTTCTATATTCAATTGTTGGTGAGAATGTTGTCGAATGACTAGTCATATGAGACATTCTTGGAGAAGGACCATAACCATGTGTACATTCCCACTATAGGTGAAACCAGAAGACATAAAGAAATTGCAGCAGGGGGTGGAGCCAAGATGGTAGAGTAGAAACAGCATTTCCAATGTGCTCTGCCCCATACAAATTTCAAACAATGTGAAAGGGGACTCTGAACAACTTCTGGAGCCACTGCACCCACAGAACGGCACAGAGAAGCTAACCTCCCGCTGAGGACAGCCCAGCAGCCCTGCAGGGAGCGGCCAGCACAGCGCTCTGAGAGCAGGCAGCACAGTGCAATGGGAACCGAAAGTGCAGTGTGCAGAGCCGAGCCCAGGTCCGCAGTTTTAGCCCCAGGGCGGCCAGGCCTTCAGCCAGCTGGAAGAACCCCAGAACACCAGCAATTGTGGCGATTCCAGAATTATCAGCACAGATATGCCTAGGACAAAGTGAGAGGTTAGTGCCCTATGGACTTTGGGACCAGTATTTGGGGAACGAGTGGCTTCCTCCCCTGGGGGTGAAAAGCTGCTGAAGAAACAGCTGCACAGAAGCCATTTTGCAGTGTCAGTAGTGGCTCTAGCTTCTGGTCTGCGAACTGTAGGGGAATCCGGTGATCAGTCTGGGGGGTAATCGCTCTTGCTTTAAACTGCCTGGATCTGGATTGTGGTCTGGGGAGGAAGTTTGGGGTGGGTATCCAACTTACCAGAGTGGGTGGAGGCTTTACAGAGGCCACCCAACTGGCAGAAGTTGTGAAGACCCCACATTTGGGCGGAAGTTCCCCTGTCTGGTGGCAGAGTCCTACTGTGGCAACAAGCTCAAAAATCAAGTAATTAAGTGGCAACATGCCTAGGCAAATGAAACAAAATAAGCAGAAAAGTTCAACACTGGACTCCTATTTTAGGGGCAAAGAGGCTCAAAGCATGGAGGAGGACTGTGAGGTCAGAACTCCTGCACCAAAAGCACCAAATGAAAATACAAGCTGGCTACAGGCCATAGAGGACCTTAAGAAGTAGATAAGAGAAGTGGGGGAAAATTTGGGAAGAGAAATGAAAAAGATGCAAGAAAAGTATGAAATGACAGTCAACAGCCTGACTGAGGAAAATAACACCCTAAAAAATAGACTAACTCAAATGGCAAAAAGAGGCTCAGAAAGGCAATGAGGAGAAGAATGCCTTAAAAAGTCGAATTTGCCAGATGGAAAAAGAATCTCAAAAGTTCACTGAGGAGATTTATTCCTTCAGAGTTAGACTGGAGCAAATGGAAGCTAGTGACTTTATGAGAAATCAAGATGCTGTTAAGCAGATCCAAACAAACTAAAGATTAGAAGGCAATGTGAAATATCTCATGGGAAAAACCACTGACCTGGAGAATAGATCCAGGAGAGACAATTTAAAAATTATTGGACTACCTGAAAGCCATGATCAAAGAAAGAACCCAGAAATCATCCTTCAAGAAATTCTCAAGGAAAACTGCCCTGATGTTTTAGATCCAGAGGGCAAAATAGAGGTTGAAAGAATTCACAGATCACCTCCTGAAAAAGATCCCAAAAAGAAAACTCCCAGGAATATTATAGCCAGGTTCCAGAATCCCCAGATCAAGGAGAAAATACCACAAGCATCCAGGAAGAAACAATTTCAATATTGTGGAAACACAATCAGAATAGCCCAGGACCTGGCAGCTTCTACACTGAGGGATAGAAGGGCATGGAATATGATATTCCAGAGGGCAAAAGAGTTGGGACTGAACCCAAGGGTCACCTACCCAGCAAAACTGAGTATTTTGTTTCAGGGGAAAATATGGTCATTTAGTGGAATAGAGGACTTTCAAGCATTCTTGAAGAAAAAACCAGAGTTGAATAGAAAATTTGACATTCAGACACAAGAAGCAAGAGATGCTTGAGAAGGTAATCAAGGAAAAGAAATCAAAAGGAACTTATCAAAGTTGGACTATTTACATTCCTACATGGAAAAACAATAACTGTGTTTGATGAAACCTTTCTCATTATGAAAATAATTGAAGAAGGGTACATGGCATATGTTCATAGGTATACATGGATAGAGGGCCCAGGTTGAATTTGATGGGAAGCGATGATTCTTTTTTTTTTTTTTTTTTTGGAGGTCAATTGGGGTTGGGTGACTTGCCCTGGGTCTCGCGGCTGGGTTTTTGTTTGTGTGTTGGGTGTCTGGGGCCGGATCTGAGCTTGGGTCCTTCTGGCTCCAGGGCCGGCGCCCTGCTCGCTGCACCACCTAGCCGCCCCAAGGAAGGGATGATTCTTAAGGGGTGAAGTCAAGAGGTGAGAGAGGAAAGTGGCAAGAGGAGATGGAGAGAGACAGGGTAGGGTAAACTATCTCATGTAGAAGAGGCAAGGGGAAGTAGTTGCAGGGGAGGGGAAGAACAGGAAGGCAAAAAAGGCAAAAGCATATTCTCATTGAAGTTGGCTCAAGGAGAGAACCACATACACACTAAATGGAATATCTTACCATCACTCACTCTCCTGAGTAGGGGAAAGGGGGATGAGAGGGGGGATGATGGAGGGGAGGGCATTCTGGGGGGAGGGGGGGTTAGAAGTACCTACTATCAAAGAGGGACAGGATCAAAGTAGGGAATGGACCAGGTAGGAGGTGAGATGGGTGGGAGGGAAATATAAGCAGTCTTTTACAATATATCTACTATGGTAATGTTTTGCATAGCTATACATGTACAACACATACTGATTTGCTTAATTTCTCAGAGGGAGTGGGTGAAAAGGGAGGAAGGGAATGGATCTGAAAATTGAAGTTTCAAAATTAAATGTTTCATAAGATGTCCAGGCACTGGGGCTCAGAGATTCACCTTGCCCTAATGGCAAAGTCGAAGGGGGTATGGGAGAAGATATGGGAGAGAGCAGATTGGATGAGGGGATATCTAGTGGGACTGCTATTCTGGGGTGGTGGGTAGGGAAAAAATGGGGGAAAATGTAACTCATAATCTGGTGGAAATGAATGATGTAAACCAGAAGTTAATAAAGCATTTGTTTAATTAAAATTTTTTTAATAATAAAAAAAAAAAGAAATTGCAGCAAAATGAGAGAACCACTTTCAAGTTTGTTTATTCATTCCAGAAGAATTGATGAAAATCCTGCTTTGAAGAAGACAAGGTGCCTGTAAGTATTGGGAAGATGAAGGCAGAGTTCTCCTCTGGGAAGTGATGCAAGGAGCCAATTTCCTCATGGTTCCAAAGGTGACAATAAAACTGTTTCTCATGAATATGGATCATCCCAACTTATCCATTATTATCCCAATAATGGATGAAGAAGTGAAGAAATTCTGTGACTCCCTTGACAGAACCCTCCAAACCAAGTTAACATTGCAATTTTGACAAAATGCAGTCAATGTGAAGTGATTCTCTGGCCAATGTGTGGAGAAATGGACTTCAGAAGCCAGTTGGCAGTCGGATCTCCAACTGTTTTCTGTCTTCCTTAGCCATTCTCCTCTGTGAAATGTTCACAGCTATTCAGTCACTTGCTCTACAGTCATTCCTTATGAGCATCTTATGAACCACCATCTAATTGTGCATAGATGCCCTTGGTTACATTTTTATCCCTGTTCTTTCAGACCAAGCTATCTACCACTTGCCAAATGGAAGAAAACAAATACTTCTGATTTCCTTTGCCCACTCACCACCTTTGTTCATCTACATTTTTCTTTGGCAAACCAAAAACAAAATTGAAAACAGTTTGTAACTTGGATTTTTAAAATGTAATCCTTTATATCCATAAATGTCTATGATATGAAAGTTTTAAATGAAATATACTTTGTTTTCTTATTTTAAGAAAAAGCAAAAGCAAAAACATTCTGCTAAAACATGTCTCCCAACCTAGCTCAAATTCTGAAGTCTGATTCAGTCCTCCTCCTGGATTCCCCCATTGTAATTTAAAGAATGGTCATGGTGGTGGTGAGCAGTGGCATCGTCTGTGGTTGTGCTGGTGAAGTCAGGTGGGCAGAACTATTCTAATGGACACTTCTCTTTCTATGTTTGGCATTTCTATTATAGGAAGATAGGAAGGATTGGGTTTGGAAGAACTTTCTGTATTGGAAGTTTTTGGGAAAATTCTAGGACTTCTTCCTGAGAAGTCAATGAGCACTATTACCAACTTCATTCCACTCTGCTAGCATGTAGGGTGGCTTCAGCATGTAGGGTGGCTTCTGCTATAATATTCAGGGGTTAGATTGGGGGTATTAGTTTCTTGATAGTCAACAATTAGACTGTGGTGAGAGAGGATAAGAGCTGACCCAGGACCAAGGATGTAAAGTCTTATGATACCTGGGGGCTTAAGGGAAGCTATGAGGACTATCATCCCAATCCTCCCTCAAGCCTTACTTCATAGACAATGTGGAAATACTTCAGAGACTGATTCCTGGCTACCTTGGTCTACTCAGGTAGACTGGTCTTGTAAAAGGATGATTATGGCATAGGAGAAAGGAGCCTTAGAAATATATGATAAAGTGATATAGTATAAATATTATTGGGTTTGGGGTCAGAGGATCTGAGTGCAAAACTGGTCTCTGATACTACTTATATAATTGTGAATTAGGCTTTGTGGGCCTCAGTTATGTGATCTGTAAAATGACGGAGTAGACCCAATGATCCCCAAGGTCTCTTACAGCTCTAGCATCCTATATTGATTTATAACTTCTACTGAGGAAGGAATAAAGAAAACTGAGTTCCAGAAAATGGCAGGTATGAATCACAAGCTCTGTTCTCCTAGCTAGTTAAAAATATGTAAGAAAGAAATGACTAGATGAATCCCAGTTCAATCTAGGGTCTCTATTAAATTTGATGAAATTACACACCTTGAACCTTTGTCATAAGGGGGCCCCTCCCATGGAGATGGAACTGTGCCATGGCTGAAGGATGAGGTTAACTCCCCTTACTGCACCTGCATCAAAGAGAATTGATGACTGAGAGTCAAAGACCCAGTCCACCATGGTCTGCAAGAACAGTGGATTATAAAAATAGCTCCCCACTTTTTTTGGGAGGTAGAAACCCTTATCCCTTTTTGTATGCTTTGGGAGGAAGATTTCTCGCCCCCCACCATGCCCATATCCAGTGGCCAAAGCCTATGCTCTGGAGAACTGTTTTTGCCAAGTAGGGTCTGACCCTCAAGTTTCCTAACTACAGTAACTGCCTTCTCCTCCTATTCTGAATATATCAATTAACAGAAGTTCTGAGGTTGACATTTGGCCATCAGAAAGGAGAGGGAAGAGGATGGTCCAACAAAACCGTTCTTCAAATGAAGCACCAAGCAATATCTTTTCTGTGAATTGATTGGATAGTGCAAGGTTGAGGTGAATATAACATATCTGTTCAACTATCCTAAATAAGGTCTTTGCCTTTTGGGTGGAGTAAAAAGAGTGTAGTGGACTAATTGACTGTGTGATGTTTCAAATTTCTTCCTTTGTTTACTTTTGCTGGGCTGGGGCATCAGGTTCAAGTCTGACAACATCATTATCCTATTCAAAAGGCTTCAGTCATTCTCTTTTGCCTTAAGGATTAAGTACAAACTCCTTAGCCTAAACTTAAGTGCCTCCTACAATGTGGCTCCAATCAATCAATTGACAAGTATTTATGAAAGCACTCCGTATGTGTTAAACACTCTGTTAGACCCTGGAGATGAAAAAAAACAAAAATAGTGCCTACCCTCAAGGAGTTTAGATCCCACTGTGTGACAGGGGGAGGTGGTTACAATATGTATGAAAATAAATAAAGGAATTGTGAGGGAGAGAACCTAATGTTTAGCATTTCAGACCAGCTGACTTTGAGATGCTGAGATGCTGATGAGGAAGTTGGTGATTCAGGATCACAGTTCAGGAGAGAAATTAGATATAGATTTGGGAAACATCTGTATAGACTTGGTAAATGAATCCAAAGGGGCTAATGAGATCACCAAGGAAGAGAATATTGACTCTAAAGAGAAGAGTCTATGATGGAGTCTAATGGGAATCCATGGACAGAGGTTGGGAAATGACCGATGAACTAGTAAAGGACACTGAGAAGGAGCAATCAAAGAGGAAAGAGAAGAAGCAAGAATGAGAGGTGTTGAATCCTGGGGAGAGGAGAATGTCCAAGAGAGGAGAGGATGGTCAAAAATCATAGAGAGGTCAAGAACACTAAATTTAGTAGTTAGGGGACTTTTGGTACTTTGTTGATAGAACTATTGTGAGGAACAATTTGGAACTATGCCCAAAGGTCAATCAAACTGGACATACCTTTTGACCCAGAAATACCACTACTAGATCTGTAACCCAGAGAGATCAAAAAAGGGGAAAAGACCTATTTGTACAAAAAAATGTTTATAGCAGCTCTTTTTGTGGTAGCAAAGAATTGGAAATTGAGGAGATGCCCATCAAGAGGGGGATGGCTGAACAAGATGTGGTATATGATCATGATGGAATACTATTGGGCTATAAGAAATAATCAATGGGATGGCTTCAGAAACATGTGGGAAGATTTCTATGAACTCATGCAAAGTGAAATGAGCAAAACCAGGACGATACTGTACACAGCAATAAACAACACTGTAAGTGTGCTCTACTGTGATCAACTACTCTGATCAAGTCAATGATTTAAGACAATTCCAAAGAATTCATGATGAAAACTCCTCTCCAGCTCCAGAGAGAAAACTAATGAACTCTGAAAGCAGACTGAAGCACATTTTAACTTTATTTGTATTGTTTTATTTTGCTTGTGTTTTCTTTTGCAACATGACTAATATGGGAATGTGTTTTGCATGACTTCACATGCATAATTGACATCAACTTGCTTACCTTCTCAAGGTGGGGGGAGGAGAGAGAATTTGGAACTCAACATTTTAGAACATGATTGTTCAATTCTTTTAATATGTAATTGGGAAATATTTAATGAAATAAAAATAATTTTCTACAAAGACAGAGTGGTAACTCAGACTCAATATTTTGAGGTCTGAAGATTTATTTCTAGAATTAATGAAGAGTAACTTTCATTCTTCTAAGGTCCCGACAGATTATGGGCTTTAATGGTTTATCATTGTATAGTCCAAGGTCACCTGAACTCTAGAGGCAGCACTAGAGGAGAATTCCAGAGGAATTGTTGGGAATTACATGTTCAAATTTAATTGCACAAATAATTCATGAGAATCACAGCAGTGGAAGGTGCAGCATACCCTCTGGAAACATATGCTGTACTGTCTGAATTAGATAGAACAGAATATGGAAGATTAAAAGGTATGAAAGCAGGGAGGTTTGGTAGAATGAGGTGTATTTCTCAGTAATATCTGGGACTCAGAGAAGACTCATAGGAAAGTAAGCAGCATTACAGTTCAATTTTCCCCCCTGTTAAAATAGATTCTTTTCCCCATTAAAAGCATAAAAGTACTCTGTTACATGGTCTTTTTCCTGGGCACATACAGATTGCACTTCAGTATTTAAAAAATAATAAAACTTTTAAAATAGAATGAAAATTTGAGGAGATAAAAAAGTACCTAATTTTTTTAAGAGATGCCTTTGAAAGCTTAACATGTAGAGAGGAAGACAAATCCTATTATATTCCCAAGCATCAGAAATCCTAGTCTACTACTAGCTAAATGCTTATTGTGATAAGCTATTGTTTGAACAATTCTCTTGAAAACAGTCTTGAATCAGTTGTAATATAACAGAGAAGGCAAGGGAAAGAGTCCAGCTGGATCCTCTAGGTCTTTAAGGAGCAGCCATCCCATTAAAGCTAATCGTCTTGATAAGATGCAAATGGCTTACTTTCCTATACTCTTATATTTATGCTAATGGACACAAAAAGGAAATACATTTAACCAGATAATCCTCACCCAAAGCTGGAGTGGTACCTCTTTACGTTAATATTCTGTAGTGCCATCTATATCTGGGTTCTTAAAGTGGGGTTTTAGCACAGTCTTCTCCCAATTCCCACAGCTACATTGCTTTTGGATGTCTGTGGAACTCTTCCCCATGCTGCTGTTCCAGGCACCTTCCCTTCCATCCTCTCTCACTATCCTTTCCACTCTTAACTTCTATTTGTATGTTCTCTTCTCCTATTAGATTGTAAGCTCCTTGAAGGCAGGGAGTGTCTGTTTTTATTGGTTTCCCCATCACTTAGCACCATGTCTGGGACATCATAAAGGCTTTATAAATGTTTATTGATTGATCCACTGACTAGCCCCCTCATGCCCTTGGTTGAATTTCACCTATCATGTGCCTGCCCCAGGCAAATCCATACATCAAGTATTCTAAAGATGTTCTCTCCCAGCCTCATTTTTTTTCTTTCTTTGGCTCTTGCTTTTGGCCTCTCACATGCTGCCCTAAATTATATTCCTTTCTGTACATGTTGTATGTATACCCATTAGACCATAAGCTTCCTGAGGGCTGCAACTGCGGTATTTTTCCTCTTTTTGTCCCTAGAGCCAAGACCAGAATCTTATGCAAGTTTTGCTCAATTTTGTTGAATTGAAGTGAAATCGGAAACAGATTGCAGATTAAATGATTAATTTTATTTCTATTAAACTAACTGAAAACATGTTCTATAAGGGAGGGATCTATTGGGGAATATCTAAACAAATTATGGCACATTTATGTAGTAGAATATGGCTATACCCAATTAAATAATGACATGGGGAGACATAAGAGTGCATGAAGAAGGGAGTAAAGCAAACCAGAAGACCACATACAGTGACTACAATAATATAAAGAGGAAGAAAAATGCAATTTAACTGAACACTCTGTGCATTCATAACCAAGGTTAGCCACCAGAATAGATGAGGTAAGATCTCACTTGCCTTTCATTGCAAAAAAAAAAATGAAGACTCTGGGACCTAAAGAGTGTTATATTTGCTGCCAAACATGGCTCTCATCTAAGTTCTCTTTACTGATTTTTTTTCATCCATTAGTATTGCAGAAAGTACAGTGTGTTGGGAGAAGTTGGGATATATTGAGAAATGAATGGGACATGTCACTTAGCCCTGATTACCTCCCCCCTCCCCATCCAAAGAGCAACAAATGGGATATAATCACTTGAGGAACAGAAAAAGACTTATCATTGATATGTCCAGGATTTGTTCCTAAATTAGTGAATCTACAATCACATCACTACCCCATCAGAGAAAAGGTGGAAACTGGTAAGAACTAGAAGAAATAATAATAATAGAAAGGTATGGTAGATAATTAAATCATTAAATCCTTAGCTATTTAAATAAGCAATTATGGAAAATGGAAACTGCACAACAGAAATGACATTTGTAGCAATTGTATTAATTTTATACAGAAGCTTAATCAAAGTAAATCAATTCTTTCAATAAGAAGATAAAAGAGACCAGAAATCGCTTTATCCACTTAAGCACTTGATTCATTTGCCAAACAGAGAACTATTCATTTTTAAAATATCTAAACCCAAGATCAAGGCTAATCATTACTAGAATTGTCTCATAAAGCAGGTAGAAATAATGGAGGATTGAAAACAACAACAGCAGCAGCAGCAACAACATAAAAAATCCTTTTGGCAAAAGACCCAACTGAACATCATCATCCCGAAGACATTTAGTAAGGAAAATGGAAAGAGAAATCTCAAGAATATCATTGATAAAATTGATGATTTTTTTTGTGGTAGCAAAGAACTACAGACAAAGGAGGTGCTCATCAACTGGGGAATGGCTAAACAAATTGTGGCACAGGAATGGAAAAGAATGTTATTGTGCTATATAAAAATGGAAAACTATAAGAAATGAATGCAGAGAATCACAGGAAGACTTAGATAAACTGATACTAAGTGAAGTAAGCACAGCAAAGAAAACAATAAACATAGATACAACAAGGTAAATGGCAAGAATAACAACCATAAAACAATGCAAGCTGAATGCCACAAAATTATACAAATTGAATCCTAAGGAAGAGATATGAGATGATACATTTCTATGTTCCTTTGCAGAATTGGGGGTGCATGGCTCTGAAATGATACATACAATGTTAGATTTTAGAGGGATGTATTAATTTGTTTTACTGATATCTTAGCTCTTCTTTTAAAAATTGTAAGGGAGTGCAGAAAGATGTAGGATAAAATGTAGGTGATTTAAAAACAAAAGATACCAATAAAAATCAATTTATTAGAATAGCCTTTATCCTCTTCACAAGCTAAAGTGTAAAACAGTCCCAGGTAAAAAAGATAGTGTCTCCATTCTCTTTCTCTCTTTTTGGCAGCCTCTCTTTATTCCTGACAGGAAAACAGAATCTTCAAGCTGACAAATTAAAGCAGCTATTTCTACAAAATCCCATTTGGCTCTTAAAGCTACAGTAAATAGTAACCGTGGACTCAGCAAGAAAGGCTTTAGAAGCAGATGTTGCACAAATAAATTCTAGGAATGAAAATGCAAATGATTTTTCTACTTTCTAATTTAAGTGAATGATGCCATTTTCACATCAATTAAATTAAAACACAATGCTCCCTGAAGGTAGGGCTATAAGCTCTCACAGTATATGGCTCCTCAGCTCTTCCTAGGCTGCCTAAATAATGCAAAGGCCTGTCAGTTCTTCACTTCTTCCAACACTCTGAGCAGCCATCCTGCCAGCAGGGCCAGAGACCATAGCCTGCAGGTTTTAACCATTTTATCTCTGCAGCTTTTCTCCTGGGGTGCCACTGTCATCACTGGCTCATAGGGGCAACCATTTCAGGCAGGCCTCAGCCATGCTCCTAGAGATCTACCTCCTGGCCATCTTCTACAGGAAGCTTTCCCTAACCCCTCTTCATTTAACCTTTAGTCTGGTATTTCCCCTGATTATCCCATATGGGACTTGGTATATATTTGCTTCTTTATTGTCTGTTCTTTTTGTGATTGTGACTATCTTTTGCCTCTTTTTATCTCTCTAGTACTTAGTGCAGGGCCTGGCTCAAAGGAAGTGCTTAATACATATGTAGTGATTGATCATATGGTGGAGTAACATTCCATCACATTCCTGTACTCACATACTCAGTGGCAGGTCTCCCACTTGGCACTGAGGTACAATGAACATGGGGCTTGGAGTCAGAAAGACCTGAGTTCAAATTCTGCTTCAGATACTAACAAGCTATGTAGCCCTAGACAAAGTCATTAAATCAATACCTCCCTCAGTTTCCTTATCTGTAAACTTGGGATCATAATAGCACCTACCTCAAAGGGTTGTCATGAGGATCAAATGAGATGATAATCATAAGTGCTTAGCACAGTGCATGGTCCATAGGAAGCATTGTACCAATGTTAACTGCTGTCATTATCATCATCATCCTCACCACCACCATCATCACCATCACTATTACCATCACCATCACCATCACCGTCATCACCATCACCATCATCATTATCATCACCATCACCATCATCACCATCACCATCACCATCATCTAGATTTCCATTTCTTTGTTGCCACAGAAAGAACTGGTATGATTATTTTTAGGACATTTCTTTCTTCAGTCCCTTTGGAGTATGTCTAGGAGGGGGATCTCTATGTTAAAGGATATGGACATTTTACGCACCTTTTAAAAGTATAATTACTAATTGCTTGGAAAGACAATTCTTGGGAAATAGACTCTGCTCCTTCTAAGTAGTGTTTAGGAGAGACAGTGATGTCTGACCTACTTATGAGAACTGGGGTAGAAAGAGATTATCTAGTTTGTTTGGAAAGTAAATTATGTGAAAGAGAAGAATATATGATATGTTCATAAAAGTAGGTTGGAGTCAGACTAGAGAGGGCCTTGAATGCCAGGATTAAAAGTTTATTCCTTAGTTGGAAGGCAATGATTTCTGAATAGAATGCTGATGTAGTACAAGCAGAGCATTCAGAAGAATTCATAACTATCTTTAAAAATATTAATAAATCTCCACATCACAGAGTAGAGAAAGAACCCTCAAATATAGAAAAGTACCCCATAAAATCATGTTGAATAGTTTTTTAAATTAAATGAAAACATATACACATAAGCTTTCTATGGAGTTTTATATATATTATACATATATAAAATTATACATATATAAATATACATACATAAAAGTTTTATTTATGTTGCATATATAAAGCTACATCAAGCTATATATATATATATATATATATATATATATATATATATATGTATATGTACGGGTTTGCACATATACACATATAGGCACTGTTTGTGTGACTTGAGTGACTTTTTAGAATCTAGTTCAGGAGTGAGGAACCTGTGACCTTAAGGCCATGTATGACCTTCTAGGTCCTTAAGTGCAGCTGAATCCAAATTTGATAGAACAAATTAAGGATGCAGGTTCTGCACCCCTGGTCTAGTTCCTAATTGCTTTCAAGAATGATTAGACTAATTGGCAGCCCCTAACAATTGTCTTTTTTTGCTAGTCTAAGAGCTGGGGTAGGGTACAGCCTTTGAGTTGATTTAATTTTCCAGTCTCTAGATATTAGTGATTTGGAGCATTTTTATGTGGTTGTTAATGACCTTCATTTCTTCTTTCAGGAAAGCTTATGCATATCCTTTGACCACTTATCTACTGGGGAATGGCTCTTTTGCAAAAATGTAAAGAATAATCATAATAATGAGAGCTAGCATTTATAGAGCATTTGAAGGTTTATGCAGCACCTTATAAATATCTTATTTTATCCTTAAAACCATCTTGGGAGATAATGCTTCTATTCTCATTTTACAGATGAGGAAACTGAGGCAGATAGAGATTAAGTGACTTGCCCAGGGTTACACAAGTAGTCTGAACTGTATTTGAACTCAGATCTTCCTAACTCTAGGACTCGTACTCTATGCACTGAGCAACCTAGCTGTCAAAAGAGCTTTTCACAGTGCTGATGTCAGGGGATTACTTTGTGAGATACTGAAAGCAGCAGATGATGGAAGTGTTCTGTTAGGACATGTAAATTGCTTGCTGCAAGTTTTGTGATGTATCTGCTGTGATTCTTAATTCTTTACAACCTTGGTCATTCCAGACCATGGCTATGTAGAAACCTATGGCTAATAGGAGAGATTCATGTCTCTCTTCCAAGGGCCATCAGAAATCTTTAGAGCAATTCTGCTGAACTTTATTTTGAAGGCTGTTGTGATGAAAAGGTTTCCTTCCCTCACTGGCACTATTTAGAATTCCCAAGGTACTAAAAAATGCAGCACTGATGATCACCCAATTTGAAGAATCAGCAGCTGGCTCTAGATATTAAATAAGCAACCAGGAAAATCTTAAACAGGACAGTAGAAGCTTTCATCCTGATGTCCCAGGTACTGCTTAGTAATGAATGTTCATTCCATTCCCTTTCCTTCAGTGAGTAATGGAACCCTTAGCTTTAGCAATATAAAGCAGCACCTTGGTCTCATGCCCAAATTGGGGAGATGACCTTGATCTTTGACACCCACACCTCGACTTTCATCCTCTTCCACACTTTTGGAAGCACCACTCCTTCCCCCTGTTTTTCCATGTTGACCCATAGCTTTCCAGAGCTGATCTCTGAGGAGCTGTTCTGGTTTCATGACAACCCCCCCCCCCCCACACACACACACTCAACATGCAGGTATACAACACTGGGACATGGGCTTGATTGCATGGACAGCTTGGTTTCAGTTATAAGCTTTTTAGTGATGTAAAGCACAGGGAAGAGAGAGTAGAATTTGGAGTTGGCATGATTTAGGCTCAAAATCTGCCTTCCATATTTACTGGGTATGAGAGCCAAAGTATGCTGGATGGCCTCAGAAGGGTGGAATGGGATTCCCCTCTGTGGAAGATCTTTAAGCAGTGACTAGATGGACAATGGGCAACAAATTTGCAGCTCCAGCAGTTTTTCTAGCTGGAGACTTCATTGCCCATGACTCAGAATTCCAGCTTTGAAAAATCCACCTGGGCTAAGTGAGTGGAGAAGGGAGGAGACTGGTTTGGGGTGTTATTTATCCTTACTGTCTTTTACTATAGTCAGTAACCCACAGAGAGGGGTCTTACACACACTGTCTCTCTGTCTCTGTTTCTGTCTGTCTCTCCTGCTGTCTCTGTCTCTCCGTGTGTGTGTGTGTGTGTGTGTGTGTGTGTGTGTGTGTGTGTGGTGCTTCTTTGTCTCTCTCTTTCTCTTCTCCCCTCCCCTCCCCTCCCCTCCCCTTCCCTCCCTCCCCTCCCCTCCACTCCTCTCCTCTCCCCTCCCCTTTCTTCTCCTCTCCCCTCTCCTCACCTCCCCTCTCTTTTAATCTCTCTCTCTCTCTCTCTCTCTCTCTCTCTCTCTCTCTCTCTCTCTCTCTCTCCTCTCTCTCTCTCTCTCCTCTCTGTCTCCCTACATTCCTCCCTCCCTCCATCCCTCCTCATTTCTATGAGCTGTGGAAATGAGTGCTTTGGGGAATTTCTTCCCATCAACTAATAATGATATGAAAGAGAAGTCTTACAAAATGGAGGCAGCTGGTTAGGACCATTCCTAGAATGCTAGAATTCTTTTCATTTTGTTGTTCCCTCTGGAACCCTTCACACAATTGTTAATGATCTGCCCCTGGATACTGAACCTCTTCCTCTTTTGTCCCTTCCATTGCCTTGCAGTAAAAGAACCCCACCTCTCTCCTGTAGATAATGATTCCTAGCCACCCTCTCCAGGATAGAGTGTGCCTATTGTCATGACCCTTTGCACACAGGGCCAGTTATAAGAATGGACATGCTCCTTACTCCTCATTGCTACATTCTGGCTGTGTCTTTCTCACCCAGTAGATACTTTCACCCTATAGCCTTCACTACTAACTGGTGAGTGTCTACCACAGATGACCATTTCTTGAGGCCATGCATCCTGGCCATGCTCCCTTCATTCTTAGCTTCACTCCTCACTTCCCGGCTTTCCTACCTACTTGCTAGTAGCCTTAACACCCCTCCCTCCCTTGCCTTCCAATTCCCTTTCATGTGGTATTTTCCCTCAATAGAATAAAAGTGCTTTAAATTTATGGACTGCCTTTTTTGCTTGTATTTGTATCTTAGCATGGTGTCTGGCACATAGTAAGCACTTAAATTAGTGGTATGGGACACTCTCCTGTGTAGACCTTGTCACTAATGTCTAAAGACCTCTTATGTTTATCTGAGTTGGAAAAAATGATTGAGTGTGATTTTTATTTTGGATTTTATGACCTGGATTCAGTCTGGTCTGTTTTCTAGGTGTATCCTCGATTATTAAGCTTTTGTCCATTAGACATATATGTGAGAGGGTGTGTATGTATGTATGTATGTATGTATTTCAAGTTCCTAGTAACTCCCCACTTGGGCATAGAGCTATGAAGTGGCTTGTGATGATTCCTTCAGATGGAGAGCAGGATCTTAAGCAATGGGCTAGTGGGTTGAGATCCTAACCTTGTGCTAGGAAAAGTCACTCTCTTGGGTGACTTCCAGAGTTGACCCATAGCCTTGTGCCATGAACAAAGTTACAGCAGGAAACATAAGAACAGGAGCATCCATGGGTGTTTCTGAGCAATAAAATTATATCTATCTAGTGTAGTCTTCACCAGAATTAAAAAAATATATACAATTAGAAATAGGTATCAATTACACTCAGCTGAAGTAAGGCAATGGGCAGTGATCTGTTTTTTTCCTTTCCAAATGCTTTATTAACTTCTGGTTTACATCATTCATTTCCATCAGATTTTGAGTTACAGTTTTTTCCCCATTTTTTCCCTACCCCCCACCCCAGAAGAGTAGTTCCACAGGATATCCCCTCACCCCATCTGCTCTCTCCCACATCTTCTCCCATATCCCCTTCGACTTTTTCAGTAGGGCAAGGTGAATTTCTGTGCCCCAATGCCTGTATATCTTATTTCCCAATTATATGTAGGTCTGATTTTTCTTTTAGTGCTCCAGCTACTAGACAAAATACTCTTAAAAAAGAAAGGTCACATGCCTCTTTATGTGTCCATTTAGAGATCACCTCACAGGGCTCATATGGAGGCTCAAGTTTTAAACCAATATCTCTGCCACCATAGTCTTTTCTCCTTTCTGTGAGAGAGTCTCAATGCCCCCCCCCCCATACTAGGAGAAACCCTGTCCTCTAGTCTTAATCTCATGTTAGGTTCATTCTCTTCCCAAGCTAGGAAGAAATAGCCTTCCCAGGGCCTTTGTGAGGGGTGTTCCACAGGTTTTTATGGAGGGGTCATATTGTGGGAGCTGAGGTGGGGTAGAGCAGGGCAGTACCATTATCTTCCCATCCACCATCTTGGCTGGTCTCCCACTTCATCCCATTTCATAGGAGTTGCATAAATAGGAATGCATGGATCATTGCTCATGATGAAAAGGTGAGCAGTTCAATTTAGTTGTTTTTACTAGGCTGCCTATCAGAAATCATTCCTCCTTCACCCTTCCAATGGCTATTTATAGTCAGGCCTTCCAGTGTCCCTCCTCCAGAACAGTACTCCTTCTTGGCTGACCACTCATTTTCTCAATTTAATACCTCCTTCCCTCAGATTATCCATCAGCTTGCTGTCTATCTCAGAAGCAGTCCTCATTATGTCTGAATTATATAACTGCCTATAATAGTTCAGCAGGGCCAATTGAATTTGCTGTCCAGTACTTGGTATTACTTTAAGAAAAGTGCATATAGAAGCTTCCTAGGCATTATTATGCCAAAATGTTCTCTATGCAATGTCCATACACTGCTCCCAGTTGTATAATCTCTCTTCCACATGACAACTTTTCAAATGTTTGAGGATAATCACCATAATTTCCTATGCCTTCACTTCTTGAAGCTGCCCATTCCTATTTCCTTTAAACTCATTCTTCTATGGATTGACTTTCAGTCCCCTCGTCATCCTATTCAGCCTTCTTTGGATGTACTCCAGCATGTCAATATCTTTTGAAATATCCTTTGTAGATGGCAGAGTAGAAACAGCACTTCTGTGGAGCTCACCCAAAACCACTTCAAAATTATGTAAAAGGGGGACTCTGAATAACCTCTGGAGCTCCAGAACACAAAAAATGACACAGAGAAGCTAACCTCCCACTGAGGACAGCCTAGCAGGGAGCAGCCAGCACAGAGCTCTGGGAGCTGAGCCCAGGACTGCATGAGTGGGAGATTTTAGCCGCAGGGCAGTTGGACCAGTAGCTGGTGGGAGGGACACCATAACACCAGCAGCTGTGGTGTTTCCAGAATTATCAACACATAGATGCCTAGGACAAAGTGAGAGGTCAGTGTATTATGGACTTTGGGACCGGTTGGGAGAGCATGTGGCCTCTTTCCCCTGGGAGCGAAAAGCCACTGAGGAGCCAGCGCAGCTTGCGCCATGTTGCCACATTGCAGCTTCAGCTCCTGGCCTGTGAACTGTAGGGGAATCTGGTGATCAGTCCTACTATGGCAACAAGCCCAAAAGTCAAGTAATTAAGTGGCAACATGCTTAGGCAAAGGAAACAAAATAAACAGAAAAATTCAACATTAGACTCCTATTTTGGGAGCAAAGGGGATCAAAGCATGGAATAGGAAGAGGACTGGGAGGTCAGAAATCCTGCATCAAAAGCCCCAAATGAAAATACGAGCTGGTTACACGCTATAGAGGACCTTAAGAAGCAGATAAGACCTCTGACACTTAATCCATATAAACAAAAACCTAGCCGTGTAACCTTGGGCAAGTTACTTAACCCCAATTGCCCTAAAGGGGTGGCTAGGTGGCGCAGTGAGTAAGAGCGCCGGCCTCGGAGTTTGGATGACCCGAGATCAGATCCGGCCTCAGAAAATGAGCACCCACGAATAAATAATGACTAGCCGTGTAACCTTGAGCAAGTTACTTAACCCCAATTGCTTTAAAAAAAAAAGAAGCAGATAAGAGAAGTGGGAGAAAAATTGGGAAGAGAAATGAGAAGGATGCAGGAAAAGTATGAAATGAGAATCAACAGCCTGACTGAGGAAAATAACACCTTAAAAATAGACTAACTCAAATGGCAAAAGAGGTTAAAAAATGCAATGAGAAGAATGCCTTAAAAAGCCAAATTTGCCAGATGGAAAAAGAATCTCAAAAGCTCACTGAGGAGAATCATTCCTTCAGAATTAGACTGGAGCAAATGTAAGCTAGTGACTTTATGAGAAATCAAGACACTATTAAGCAGATCCAAACAAATGAAAGAATAGAACGCAATGTGAAATATCTCATGGGAAAAACCACTGACATGGAAAATAGATCCAGGAGAGAGAATCTAAAAATTATTGGACTACCTGAAAACCACGATCAAAGAAAGAATCTAGAAATCATCCTTCAAGTAATTCTCCAGGAAAATTGCCCTGATGTTTTAGAACCAGAGGGCAAAATAGAGGTTGAAAGAATCCACCAATTACCTCCTGAAAAAGATACCAAAAAGAAAACCCCTAGAAATATTGTAGCCACAGTCCAGAATTCCCAGATCAAGGAGAGAATATTACAAGTAGCCAGGAAGAAACAATTTCAATATTGTGGAAACACAATCAGGATAACACAGGATCTTGTAGCTTCTACACTGAGGGATCAAAGGGCATGGAATATGATATTCCAGGGGGCAAAGGAGCTGGGATCAAAACCAAAGATCACCTACCCAGCAAAACTGAGTATCATGTTTCAGGGGAAAATATGGTCATTCAGTGGAATAGAGGACTTTCAAGCATACTTGAGGAAAAAACCAAAGTTGAATAGAAAATTTGACATTCAGATACAACAAGCAAGAGATGCTTGAGAAGGGAAACAGGGAAAAGAAATCATTATGCTTTTTTTTCCAGAGGGCAATTGGGATTACATAACTTGTCCAAGGTCACACAGCTAGGTTTTTTGTTTGTGTTTGTTAAGTGTCTGAGGCCAAATCTGAACTCAGGTCCTTCTGATTCCAGGGCCGGCACTTTACTCACTGTGCCACCTAACCACCCCAAGAAATCATTATGAACTTATCAAAGTTGAACTATTTACATTCCTACAGGGAAAAACAATAACTGTAACTGATGAAACTTTTCTCAGTATGAAAATAGTTGAAGAAGGTTATATAGGCATATGAATATATATATGTGAATGTGTGTATATATGTTTTCAGGTATACATAGATAGAGGGCACAGGTCGAATTTAATAGGAAGAGATAATACTTAAAAGGTGAATTTAAAAGGTGAGAGAGGAATATAATGAGAGGAGATGGGGAGACACAGAATGGGGTGAACTATCTCATATAGAAGAAGCAAGGGATTGTGGTTAGAAGGGAGCAGAAGAACAGGAAGGCAAAAAGGCAAAAACTTATTCTCATTGAATTTGGCTCAGGGAAAGAATGACATACATACTAAATAGAGTTTCTCACCCAATAGGAGAGTAGGGGAGAAGGGGATGAGAGGGGGGACAATGGAAAGGAGGTTAGGCTGGGGGGTAGAGAATTTGGAAGCACCCACTTTTTAAAAATTTTTATTAAATAAATGCTTTATTAACTTCTCTTTTACATCATTCATTTCTGCCAGATTTTGAGTTACAATTATTTTTCCCCCCTGTTTTTCCCCTATCCACCCTCCCAGAATAGCAGTCCCACAAGATGTGGCTTCCTCCAATCTGCTCTCTCCCCTATTTTCTCCCATACCCCCGTCGACTTTTCCATTAGAGGAAGGTGAATCTTTGTGTCCCAATGCCTGCACATCTTATCTCCCAATTACAAGCAAAAGAATATTAATAATAGTATTTATATATATTTGAAACATATAGTCTTAGAACCTCGAATTTCAGATCCATTTCCTTCCTCTCTTGTCACCCATTCCCTCTGGGAAGATAAGTGTATATGTTGTACATGTCTAGCTATGCTAAACATTACCATAGTAGATATATTGTACAAGGCTGCTTGTAATTCCCTCCCACTCATCCCACCACACACTTGGTCCATTCTCTACTTGATCCTGTCCCTCTTCTATAGTGGGTACTTCCAAGCTCCCCTCCCGCCAAGGATGCCCTCCCATCCATCATCCCTCCTCTCATCCCCCTTCCCCCTATTATGCTGCAGGTTGAGATATCCCATTTAGTATGTATGTCATTCTCTCCCTGAACCAAATTCAATGAGAATGTGGTTTTGCCTTTTTGCCTTCCTATTCTTCCCCTGCCTTTGCTTCTTCTACATGAGATAGTTTGCCCTACCCTGTCTCTCACCAACCCCTCTTGCGACTTTCCTCTCTCACCTCATAATTTCACCCCTTAAGTATCATCCCTTCCCAACAAATTCAACCTGTGCCCTCTATCCAGGTATAACTGTAAACATATATACACACATTCACATATGTATTCATATGACCATACACCCTTCTTCCATTATTTTCATACTGAGAAAGGTTTCATCAGTCACACTTATTGTTTTTCCATATAGGAATGTAAATAGTTCAACTTTGATAAGTTCCTTTTGATTTCTTTTCCCTGATTACCTTCTCAGGCATCTCTTCCTTCTTGTGTCTGGATGTCAAATTTTCTATTCAACTCTGGTTTTTTCTCAAGAATGCTTGAAAGTCCTCTATTCCACTGAATGACCATATTTTCCCCTGAAACAAAATACTCAGTTTTGCTGGGTAGGTGACCCTTGGGTTCATTCCCAGCTCTTTTGCCCTCTGGAATATCATATTCCATGCCCTTTGATCCCTCAGTGTAGAAGCTGCCAGGTCCTGTGTTATCCTGATTGTGTTTCCACAATATTGAAATTGTTTCTTCCTGGCTGCTTGGAGTATTTTCTCCTTGATCTGGGGATTCTTGAACCTGGCTATAATATTCCTCGAGTTTTCTTTTTGGGATATTTTTCAGGAGGTGATCTGTGGATTCTTTCAGCCTCTATTTTGCCCTCTGGATCTAAAACATCAGGGCAGTTTTCCTTGAGAATTTCTTGAAGGGTGATTTCTAGGTGCTTTCTTTGATCATGGCTTTCAGGTAGTCCAATAATTTTTAGATTCTCTCTCCTGGATCTATTTTCCAGGTCAGTGGTTTTTCCCATGACATATTTCACATTGCCTTCTAATCTTTCATTTGTTTGGATCTGCTTAACAGCGTCTTTATTTCTCATAAATTTATTAGCTTCCATTTGCTCCAGTCTAACTCTGAAGGAATGAATCTCCTCAGTGAACTTTTGAGATTCTTTTTCCATCTGGCAAATTCGACTTTTTAAGGCATTCTTCTCATTGCTCTTTTGGGCCTCCTTTGCCATTTGAATTAGTCTATTTTTTAAGGTGTTGTTTTCCTCAGTCAGGCTGTTGACCCTCATTTCATAATTTTCCTGCATCCTTCTCATTTCTCTTCCCAATTTTTCCTCCACTTCTCTTATTTGATTTTTAAAGTCCTTCTTTAAGGTCCTCTATGGCCTGCCACCTGCTCATGTTTTCCCCTGGGACTTTTGGAGCAGGACTTCTGACCTCACAACTGTCCTCTCCCTCTATGCTTTGATTATTTTTGCCCCCAAAGTAGGAGTCTAAGGTTGCATTTTTCTGTTTAATTTGTTTCCTTTGCCTTGGCATGTTGCCACTTAATTACTTGACTTTTGGGCTAGTTGCCACAGTATAGCCTGGTGCCAGACAGGAACTTTCACCCCGAACGTGTGGGGGAGCCAACTTCCGTTTCTGGCAAGCTGCAACCCCACCCACGATCTCCACCCCAGATCAGAATCCAGATCCAGGGAGGTTAAAGCAAGAGCAATTACTCCCCAAGACTGATTGCTGGATCTCCCTACAGTTCGCAGGCCAGGAGCTGGAGCTGCCTCTGAAAACTGCAAAATGGTGTGTCTCCTCAGAGGCTTCTAGCCCCCAGGGGAGGAAGCCGACTCGGTCCCCAAATACTGTTCCCAAAGTCCATAGGGCACTAACATCACTAACAACTTTGTCCTAGGCATGTCTATGTTGATAATTCTGGAGTTGCCAGAGCTGCTGGTGTTCTGGGGTCCCTCCAGCCGGCCGCTGGCCCTGCCGCCCTGGGGCTAAAACCGCGACTCAGGCTCCCCATGCACTGTGCACTGCGCTGCTGGCACTGTGCTGGTCCTTCCTGCAGGGCTGCTGGGCTGTCCTCAGTGGGAGGTTAGCTTCTCTGTGTTGTTCTGTGGGTGCTGGGGCTCCAGAAGTTGTTCTGAGTCCCCTTTTACATAGTTTGGAGGTGATCTGGGGGAAGAGTGGCTTGGACACGCTGTTTCTACTCCGCCATCGTGGCTCCATCTGGAAGCACCCGCTTTTGAAAAGGGACAGGACCAAAATGGAGAGTGGACCAGGTGGGAGGTGGGATAGGAGAGAGGGAAATATAGTCAGTCTTTTATCTACTATGGTAATGTTTTGCATAGCTAAGCATGTACAGTATAAACTGAGTTGCTTATCTTCCTTTTAAAATCAAATTTTTAAAAAAATATATAAATACTATGATTAATACTATTTTGCATATAATTGGGAGATAAGATGTGCAGGCATTGGGGCACAAGGATTCACCTTGCCCTATTGTAAAAGTTGAAGGGGGTATGGGAGAAGAGGTGGGAGAGAGCAGATTGGATGAGGGGATATCCTGTGGGACTGCTATTCTGGGGTGGTGGGTAGGGGGAAAATGGGGAAAAGATTGTAACTCAAAATCTGATTGAAATGAATGATGTAAACCAGAAGTTAATAAAGCATTTGCTTGCTTTTTTTTCTTTTTTGGAGGGCAATTGGGGTTAAGTAACTTGCCCAAGGTCACATGGCTAGGTTTTTGTTTGTGTGTGCGTTGTGTCTGAGGCCAGATCGGAACTCAGGTCCTTCTGACTCCAGGGCCAACGCTCTACTCACTGTGCCACCTAGCCGCCCCTAATAAAGCATTTGGAAAAAAAAGAAATATACTTTCTAAAAAAGGCCCCAGAAAGAACTTCAGTGCTTCAAATGGAGAGTGAACAAGGTAAGGGGGAGATGGAAAGTGAGCAAGGTAGGGGAACAAGGTAAGGAACAGATGGAAAGTGAACAAGGTAGGGTTGAGACAGTATGACTTGAATCTTGTTGTTGGGCACTATGCTTAATTTTATGCTACCTAATACTATATGCCATTGTGTGTGTGTGTTTGTGTGTGTGTGTGTTTATTGTGTGTGTGTTTTTACTGCCATATTATATTCTTGCCTTTCATTGTCCTTGGGATTCACGTCTTTTTCACCTGGGTTGCTATCTATATTCCTCTTTCCTTCCGTTGTGCACTTGTGCAGTTGACTTTTTGAGCCCTTGTGAATGAATATACATTTATTACTCTTTCACTGGGCTTGGTCTGGAGCAGGAAGGCCTGAGTTCAAATCTAACCTTAGGCATTTACTAGCTGTGTGACCTGGGCAAGTCCCTTAACTTCTGTTTGCCTCAGTTTCCTTATAAGTAAACTGGGAGTTACAATAGCACCTCTGTTGCTTGGATGTTGTGAGGACCAAATGAGATAATATATCCTTCCACAAAGCTGCTAAATTGTATTTATAAGGCATAGGGCTGCCCATATTTCTCCCCTGCTCAAGAAGCTTCCACATCTCTCAGCGTAGTGGCACCTCCAGCCTGAGTGTCCTCATTACGCAGTGCAATACAACTGATTTCTCCATCTTTACTCTCTCCTTGCATCATTCCTATCTTCCCTACAAATAAATCAAGGACTGTAATATAAATCAAGATCCAAGTAAGGGTTCTACTACCCTTGATGGAGAAAACAATAGCCTGTCAAAACACTTTTATAAGTCTTCCATTTTTCTTCTGTTTGGCCTCCCATTTTCATCTCCAAACATCCTTGGTATGACTCTGCTTATCTGACCAAGTTTGATATCTGACCAAGCTTTCCTTGGCCTGCCTTTGCCCTCGATTGCTTCTGTTTTGCGAAATGCTATTATTCATAATAAGCCACTATCTTTCTTCAGAAGAGTTTACCAACTTGTTTCTATTCCAACCTGCTGTTTCTTTTGGCAGCCTGCTCTCACCATTTGGCAAGGAAGTTAGATGTTTGCTGACTAAGGCACAGTGTGTCCAAAACAAAGCTCCATCTTCTCTGCCCAACTTTCCCCTCTGCCTTCTATTTAGGAAGTCATTGTGCTTCCAGTCCCTCGGGTTCATAACTCCAGAATCCTCTGGAATCTTCTCTTTCCTCTAGCCAGTCATGCTGAGCCTTCCTCAGCAGTATCTTTTGTATCATCCTTCTTCTCTTCACTCCTCTCCCCAACCCCCAGCCTAGTGCCCACTGCCATCCTTCTGGCCTAGACATTCCAATAACTCCCTTAGTGTGCTTTCTGCCTCCAGTCTCTTCCCTCTCCAGACCATCTTACACTGAGCTGCTAAACAGACATTCCTAAAGCGTAGAACTGGCCATATCACTCCCCACCTCAAGATAGCTCAGTGACTCCCAGTTTCTTTGGGGCTAAAATATAACCTCCAAACTGTGGCATTTGATTCCCTTTACAGCAGTGTAGTAGCCCGCCTTGCCAGGCTTACTGCATATTCTCTTCTTCAGGCTCTTTCTGAAGACTAGATTGCTTCCTATTCCTCATCAGTTCACTCTGTCTTCGCTCTCCACACCTGTGAGCAGGCTGTGCCTACAGCGTTGAGTCCTCCCCTCCTCCCCCTCCCTCTGAGATCAGCTCTTCAGCTTCCAGGAGACACAGCTTTCTCCCCCCACTTGCTGGTGCCCTCCTCCTGTCTCCCCTCAGAAAATTATTTTAGATTGATTTTGTATTTGGTGTTTGTGCTGTTTCCCCCTATAGAATGTAAGTTATTGTATGCTTAATGCCTAGTATAGTGTCTGAAAATAGCAGTTGCTTAAGTGATTGTTTAATGAATGAGCTGAATAAATGAATGGATCTTTCAAATAAAAGATCTATTGGTATCGATGCCTTGAAATATTTATATAATTATCCATAGCTCCCTCATTTCCCTTCCCTCCATTATACGCTCCGGCCCAGTTTCATTGTCTTAGTTTGTTTGGTTACCCCGCCCCCCCCCCGCCCCCATCTGTATTCTCTGATTCCTGGAAGATTTCTCTTCAAGACTCTTCTTGGTGGCTATTGACCATGGAGTGTGTTGTGGTTATTACTTTAGCTACCAGAGGCTACATATCTGCTACCAGAGGAGGACCCTTCCTTCTTTGAAGATACTAATGGGAAAGGAGGACAAATTCTTAAAAATGATTAGGTGGCATTTTGTAGGACAATCTGACCCATCCAGGAGGGAAAATGAAGATGTGAGTCCTAAGGATGATACTATTGCTGTTCACCATCACTACCTGCCCTGGTAGGAAGACTGCTCATACAGGGTCTGCTTGGGCTCTTTTTTCCATGCTGGGCAAGTACCTGGCACTTAGTAAGGGCTCAATAAATGCAGGCTGAATGAAGGATTAACAGAGTGATGTTAACAAAGGCGTATGTTGATGCATGGCTCAGCTTTCACATACCACAGGCACAGAAATGGAGAAGTCAAGAACATTTAATGAAGATTTTCATGGTGGGCATTTAATGACGGCTGCCAACTGATTTGCTGGGCTTGTGTAACACTGACTTTACCCAATGTGAATTTTCTATAGCTCACTTCCTGGCTTACTAAATATGAAATTCCTGTAACTGCCTACCTATAGAAATATTTTTGAAATATTTTATTTTCAAGAATTTTAAAATATCATTTTCCCAGCTGGCATTATCTTAATAATTGTTTTTGTAATGGTCATTTAGAACATTAGCACAGCTTGGCATTGGGTCCCTCGAGATCACTTCCTTCCCTAGACATAATTAAATAGCACCATACTGTGACTGCAAGGGAAAGGCCATGAACTTATTTAATGACATGAAGACTGTGCAATAAGCTAACATTAATCAGGAACAATAATTATAAAAATAGTAGTTGGCCTCCCCAAGGAGCATTCTGCCAGCTGGGCATAGCAGATCCTTAGAAACTTGGAAAGTATCCCTGTTATGAATCCCACTGAAAATATTCACCTGTGAATGCTCATAATTCCTACTAGCTTTTTTCTTCCATTAGCAATTCAGTAATGGACCTCTCATTTGTATTCAAGATGCTAGTTCTTAAAGATGGCTAAAAAGAAAATATCTTATAACTGTGACATAGTATACCTTTCTGTCCCAAGAAGAGTTTGATGATAGAATTCAGTCACCACAGGGCCTCTGCCCCATGGTGCTAAGAAAGTACTCTCAGGATTCCAGGAAAAAGACCTTGCCCTGCCTTCAGGGCGCTTAGAGTCTGGAGGAAAGCAACAGAAGGTTCTTACACAATCATTTCATTTTTTTTTCTAGTCCCCAGTAGGATAATAATGACAATAATTGCATCTGTTCAACTCATTGTCAAAAGAAATTATAGAAGAATTAACCATAAGGAGTCCAGACTTAATGATCAATGTAGATTTTACAAGTAATTATGAAGAAAGCACTGGGCCTGGAATCATGAAGACCTGAGTTCAAATTTGACCTCAGACGCTTACTAGCTGTGTGTCCCTGGGCAAGTCACTTAACCATGTTTACCTCAGTTTCCTCATTTGTAAAATGAATAGGGAATAGGGAAATAAAGAGTTGGATACAACTGAAAGCAACCAAACAACAACAAAAGTGTCTCACCTGCACTATCTGGCAGCTGGAATTATGTGGCAGAAGCTCTTTCTTTTTTCAAGGACCCACAGAATGGAAACATCCCAACTAAAGACAGGATTCAAAGTACCTTAGGACACTCAACAAATACATTGTTAAGGAATGGGCTAGTTGTCATTGGCCAGATTGTTGACCACCCTTGTCTGAAGGTACTGCCAATTGACAAAACCTTAAGAATGTTGCTTTCCCCAGTAATTTCCATCACCGGTACTCATGCTTTCCAGCTGGCCAGCATCCAGGAGCTCCTGGATGGTCCTTGAGCTGTACTGATGGGGCATCCTCTGGAGAGGGTGAGCTGGATCCCCATACTTTTATTCACTTTATGAACTCTTCTCAATCTGTGCAGTATTTGCAGAACATTGCATAAAAAGGAATGTTAGCAGGATGACGACTTGTCTCAAAACTTTGTATTTGGACTCCTTTGAAAAAGATATGGTGAATGTTGTGATGCCCTTGCCACCAAGAAGATTTGGCATTTTTGAATGATTTTAACAAAGAGCGAGCTATGTGCAGAACAGTATTACAATTAAAATGGGGCAAACGACCCATCATCCAGATGCCCCCTGAACCTTAAGCAGTACCCCACTAAAGTGCTCTAAAGGAGCTAAGTGCTATAGAGAAGGGAGTGCTGGGCCTGGGGTCAGAAAGACCTGAGTTCAAATCCATTCTCAAAGTTCTTTTTTTTTTTTAAATTATTTATTTATTTTTAGTTTTCAACATTCATTTCCACAAGATTTTGAGTTACAAATTTTTCTCCCTGTCTCTGCTGTATCCCCACCCCAAAATAATGAGCATACTGAATACCCCTTCCCCCAATCTGCTCTTTCTTATGCCCTCCCCCTCCCCCTTCTAACTTTCTAGTAGGGTAAGATGGATTTCTATACCCCAGTGCCTGTATATCTTATTACCCAGTTGCATGTAACATGCATTAACATTTGTTTTTTGAAACTTGGAGTTCCAGAGTCTTTCCCTTCTTCCCTCCTCACCTACCCCCACTAGGAAGACAAGCAATTCAATATAGGTTGTACATGTGTAGTTACACAAAACATTTCCATAGTAGTTATATTATGCTCTATCCTATCCTACCCCCACTCATTTATTCTATTTTATGCTTTGACCTTCTCCCTTTTCAAAAGTGTTTGCTTCTAACTACTCTCTCCCCCAATCTGCCCTCCCCTCTTTTTTATATTGTTATATATTTTATGTTTTTGTTTTAAGATTCTTCCTTATTTCTAGGGCTGTTTTGAGATTATTTTGAAAGGTCTTTAGGAAAATTTTAATTTTATGTTTATTTTTAGATTACATCATTCACTTCCACAAGATTTTAAGTCACAAATTTTCTCCCCTTCTTTCCCTTACCCACCACCCCAAAACAGCGATCCCACTGTATACCACTCCCCTAATCTGCTCTCTCCTATATTTCCCCCCATCCCCCCTCTGACTTTCCAGTAGGGCAAGATGGATCTCTATATGTATGTATGTATATATTTTAAACACTTGATTTTAAAACTTTACTTCTAGATTCTTTCCCTTCCTCCCTCATCACCCACCCTTACTGGGAAGATAGGCAATTCAGTATAGCTTGTACATGTGTAGTTTTGCAAAACATTTCCATAATGAATATATTGTGAAAGACTGATTTCTATTTCCCTCCATCCTACCCCCCCCCACTTGTTCTATTCTCTCCTTTGACCCTGTCGCTTTTCAAAACTGTATGCTTCTAACTTCCTCCCCCCTACCTGCCCTCCCCTCCATCATCCCCCAATCATCCCATTTCCCCCCTACTCTCCTGTAGGGTGAGATATACCCTATTTAGTGTGTATGTCATTCCCTCATAAGCCAAATTAAATGAGAGTAAGTTGACCCATTCCCTTTTGGCTTCCTGTTCTTCCCCTCCATTTTAACACTTTTCACTTACCTCTTTTATATGAGATAATGTACCCCATTCTGTCTCTCCATATATCCTCTCATTATATTCCTCTCCTACCTCTCAATTTCACCTTTTAAGTATCATCCCTTTCTTTTCAATTGGTCCTGAGACTTCTGTCTATGTATACCTGTGCATATATACACACAAACTCACATATTTATTCATATATCCATACACACCCCTATATAGACATATATATGTATGTAGATAGATAGAGGGAGAGATGATAGATAGATAGATAGATAGATAGATAGATAGATAGATAGATTGGTTTATATTCCCTTCAACTCTTCTCATACTGAGAAAAGTTTCATAAGTAACAATTACCATTTGTTCCATGTGGGAATGTAAATAGTTCAAATTTGATAATTTGCTTATGATTTATTTTCTCTATTTACCTTCTTATGCTTCTCTTGCTTCTTGTATCTGAATGTCAAATTTTCTATTCAACTATGATTTTTTTCATAAGAATGCTTGAAAGTTTGGGGCAGCTAGGTGGTGCAGTGAGTAGAGTGCTGGCCCTGGAGTCAGAAGGACCTGAATTCAGATCCGGCCTCAGACACTTAACATGCAAACAAAAACCTAGCCATGTGACCTTGGGCAAGTTACTTAACCCGAACTGCCCTCCAAAAAAATAAAAAGCAATAAAGAAAAAAAGAATGCTTGAAGGTCCTCTATTTCATTGAATGACCATATTTTTCCCTGAAACATTATACTCAGTTTTGCTGGGTAGGTGATTCTTGGTTTTAATCCCAGCTCCTTTGACCTCCAGAATATCATCTTCCAAGCCCTTTGATCCCTCAGTGTAGAAGTTTCCAGGTCCTGTGTTATCCTGATAATGTTTCCACAATATTCAAATTGCTTCTTCTTGGCTGCTTGTAAAATTTTCTCCTTGGTCTGGGAACTCCAGAACCTGGCTATAATATTCCTAGGAGTTTTCTTTTTGGGATCTTTTTCAAGAGGTGATCTTTGGATTCTTTCAACCTCTATTTTGCCCATTGGTTCTAAAACATCAGGACAATTTTCCTTGAGAATTTCTTGAAGGATGATTTCTAGGTTCTTTTTTTGATCATGGCTTTCAGGTGGTCCAATAATTGTTAAATTATCTCTCCTGGACCTATTTTCCAGGTCAGTAGCTTTTCCAATGAGATATTTCACATTGCCTTCTAATCTTTCGTTTGTTTGGATCTGCTTAACAGCATCTTGATTTCTCATAAAGTCATTAGCTTCCATTTGCTGCAGTCTAACTCTGAAGGAATGAATCTCCTCAGTGAATTTTTTAGATTCTTTTTCCATCTGGCAAATTCGACTTTTTAAGGCATTCTTCTCCTCATTGCCCTTTTGGGCCTCCTTTGCCATTTGAGTTAGTCTATTTTTTAAGGTGTTGTTTTCCTCAGTCAGGCTGTTGACCCTCATTTCGTACTTTTCCTGCATCCTTCTTATTTCTCTTTCCAATTTTTCCTCCACTTCTCTTATTTGATTTTTAAAGTCCTTATTAAGGTCCTCTATGGCCTGTAACCAGCTCATATTTTTCTGGGAAACCTTTGGTGTAGAAGTTTTAACTTTATTTTCTTCCTCCTGTTTCATGTTTTGATCCTTTTTGTCTCCAAAAAAGGAGTCTAAAGTTGGATTGCTGTGCTTGCTTTGCTTCCTTTGTTTGCTCATATTGCCACTCAATTACTTGACTTTTGAGCTTTTTGCCATGGTAGAACTCTGCTTCCAAAGAGGAGAGCTTTGTCCCAAATTGCTGAGGTTTTCTCAGCTGCCAGAGTTATTTGTTGGCTGACTTCTCTGAAGCCTCCACATGGTCTGGGTCACTGGTCACACACCTCAGGCCATCCACCCTAGATATCTATCCAGGTCCAAGCAGGTTAAAGCAAGAGTGATTACCTGTCAGAATGGTTTCTTGGTCCCCCTACAATGTGCAGGCCAGGAGCTCTGAAGCAGCCACATGGCAGTGGCTGCATGTCTGCCATGCCTCAGCCACTTCTCCCTCCCTTGGCAGATGCTGGACCACACTCTCGGACACCCTGTTCCCAAAGTCTACACTGACCTCTTACTTTGTCTTTGGTATTTATAGGTTGATAATTCTAGAAACTGCCATAGTTTCCAGTGATCTACTCTCCAAAATGGCTCTCCAGCCTGGGCTGGTCAGGGCACCCTAGGACTAAAACTGCAGGCTTATGTGGGGTTGGGCTCTGCTCCCAGCATGCTGCAATGAACCCTTCCTGTTGGCCTGCTGGGCTGTCTTCAGTGAAAGATTTGTTTCTCTCTGTCACTTTGTGGGTTCTGTAGCCTTAAAGTTTTTTTAGAGTCATTTTTATAGGTATTTGAGGTGGTTATGCGGGGAGCACAGGGAGTTTTCCTGCTTCTATGCTGCCATATTGGCACTGCTACCTTTGCCCTTCCTTCTATCACTCACCTCTTATCCCCTTCCTCCCTGCTTTACTATAGGGTAAGGTACCCAATTGAATGTGTATGTTATTCCCTCCTTAAGTCAAATTCAATGAGAGTAAGGTTGACCCATTCCCTTTCTCCTTCCTGTTCTTTCCCTCTATTATAACAGTGTTCTCTTGCCTCTTTTATATGAGATAATTTACCCTAATATATTACTCCCTTTCTCCTTCTCCCAATATGTTCCTCTCTCACCTCTTAATTTTATTTTTAAGATATTATCTCTTCATATTCAACCCATCCTGTGCCCTTTGTCTATGTATATATGTATACACATATGCACACACTCACATATATATTTATACACAATACACCCTACTATATATATATATATATATGTCTACATATATACATATTATACATATATATATCTACATATATACATATTATACATATATATATTCCCTTCAACTATCCTCATATTAAGAAAAGTCTCATAAGTTACAATTATCGTTTTTCCATGTGGAAATGTAAATCGTTCAACTTTAATAAGTTCCTTATGATTTCTTTTTCCTGTTTACCTTCTCATGCTTCTCTTGCTTCTTGTAATTGAAAGTCAAACAGAAAAGTTCAGCTCTGATTTTTTCATCAAGAATGCCTGAAAGTCAGGGAGGAGGAGCGTTGAGGCTCCAGAGCCATTGGTGCTTGCCTGTGTCTGGGAAGAGGGAGCTGATCCACACTCACAGCCAAGATGTCCAAGAGGAAGGTGAACTTTGTAGAAGGGGAAGTAAAGGAGGAGCCCAAGAGGAGGTTGGCCAGATTGTCAGCTAAATCAGTCCTTGCAAAGGTTGAACCTAAGCCCAAAAAGACAGCTGGAAAGGATAAATCAGAGGACAAAAAAAGTTCACACAAAAGGAATAAAAGGAGCAAAAGGAAAACAAGCAGAAGCTACTAACCAAGAGGAGAATAAAGATGACTTGCCTGCAGAAAAATGGAGAAACTAAAAATGAAGATGTTCCAGTCTCTGATTCAGCAGGAGAGAAAGAAACCAAATCTGAATAACATCTTATATCAAGTGTTTTAACAATTGTCCCTGTTACCTCCCTTCTTGTACAATTCAGAGGAACATTTTTATCAACTAATTTGTAAATGCCAGTTTTTTAGTAGCTCTAGAAACACATTTTTAAGAAGGAGACAGTCCCACCTCATCACATTAATTTTTAAAACATTTAGATAAATTTAAGCCAATCTAAAGTAGCTTTATTTAGAATCCTGTTTAAAATGGTAAAATCATGTGTTAGTTGTCAGTTTGGTTTTTTGTTTGTTTTAATACAACCAGAAATTACTAGAATGTTGACTAGGAAGGTGTGTATCTTGTGCATAGGCTTAACATTCCATAGTTGGTTTTGATATGATATTAAATGAAGCAGTTTGGAATTGTGACCACAAATTTTAAAGCTCTTATTTTAACTAATCTGTATCCATATTGTCTTTCAGTACAATTGTTTTCTAAATAAAACTGCTCCCTGGTGTTGCATCTCCCTTTCAAAATTGTATACTATCTATGACATTGTCATCTTCGGTAATGGTGGTACATTTTTTTTCCCAGTAACTTTGTTAATGTGCTGTAAAAGACTGGAAAATGAGTATAGTGAATGTAGGTTTATCAAATACTGAATTCATGGATCTTTGCTTTGTAAAAGAGCTGATACCTTATCCATATTCAGGATGCTGGTATTTTATAACCTCTTTTTAAGGGAGAGTTGCCTCCAAACTTAAAGTAAGAAAGTAACTGGAATAACAGTTCAGAAAAGGATCGCAACTACATAATTTTTAGAGTTTTCTAGCATTTTTAAAATGTACACTTTATTCATAGTGTCTATGTACTGATTACCAAATGAACTAATAAAATCTTGATTATAAAAAAAGAATGCCTAAAAGTCCTCTATTTCATTGAATGACCATATTTTCCCCTGAAACATTATACTGAGTTTTGTTGGGTAGGTGATTCTTGGTTTTAATCCTAGCTCCTTTGGCCTCCCAAATATCATATTCCAAGCCCTTCACTACCTTAATGTAGAAGCTGCTAAATCTTGTGTTATCCTGATTGTGTTTCCACAATAGTAAAATTGTTCCTTCCTGGCTGCTTGTGATATTTTCTTCTTGACCTGGAAACTCTGGAATTTGGCTATGGTATTCCTAGAGGTTTTCTTTTTGGGATCTTTTTCAAGAGGTGAGTGGTGAATTCTTTTCATTTCTATTTTGCACTCTGGTTCTAGAATATCAGGGCAATTATTCTGGAGAATTTCTTGAAGGATGATTTCTAGGTTCTTTTTTTTATCATGGCTTTCAGGTAGTCCAATAATTTTTTTTTTCTTTTTGGAGGGCAATTGGGGTTAAGTGACTTGTCCAATGTCACGTGGCTCGGTTTTGTGATAAGTGTCTGAGACTGGATTTGAATTCAGGTAGTCCTGACTCCAGGGACAGTGCTCTATTCACTGAACCACCTAGCTGTCCCAGTCCAATAATTTTTAAATGATTTCTCCTGGATCTATTTTCCAGGTCAGTGGTTTTTCCAATGATGTATTTCATATTGACTTCTATTTTTTCATTTGTTTCGATCTGTTTTATAGTATCTTGATTTCTCATAAATTCATTATGAGCTTCCAGTTGCTCCAATCTAATTTTGAAGGAATTATTCTCTTCACTGACTTTTTGAAATTCCTTTCCCATCTGGGTAATTTGGCTTTATAAGGCATTCTTCTCCTCATTGGCTTTTTGGACCTCTTTTGTCATTTGAGTTAGTCTACTTTTTAAGGTGTTATTTTCTTCAGAATTTTTGGGGTCTCCTTTAGTAGGCTGACTTGGTTTTTATGATTTTCTTGTATCATTGTCATTTCTCTTCCCAGTTTTTCCTCCACTTCTCTTACTTGATTTTCAAAATCCTTCTTGAGCTCCTCCATGGCCTGTGAGCAGTTCATATTTTTCTTGGAAGCTTTTGATGCAGGAGTTCTGATTTCATTTTCCTCCTCCAGTTCCATGCTTTGATCCTTTTTGTCCCCCCAAAAGGATTGTATGGCTTGATTGTGCTTCCTCATCTCACCAATTACTTGACTTTTGAGCTCTTTGCCAAGGTAGAACTCTGCTTACAGAATGGAGAGAGCTTTGTCCCAAATTTCTGGGGTTTTCACAGCTGCTGGAGCTATTAGAAGCGTACCCTCTCTACAGCCCCCACAAGTTTTGGCTCTCTAGCCACACATCCCAGTATCACCACCCAAAAACATGATCCAGATCTAGGAAGGTCAAAGCAAGAGTAATTTCCCTCTGAATGGTTGCTTGGTCCCCCTACAATCTGCATGCCAGGAGCTCTGAAAGCAGTCACACAGCACCTCTTTCCACTTCTCACCCTGGAGACAGGAGCTGGACTGGTCTGTTCCTTCACCCTTGTGGGTTCCAGACTGACCTTTTATTTTCTCTTTGGCTTTTATGGGTTAAAGGGTCCGGAAACCACCACAGCTGCTGGTGATTCACTCTCCTAAAGTCTGCTCTGGCCAGTCTGGGCACTGGTCAGGGCCACCCTGGGGCCATAACCAGGCTCATTGGGGATTGCACTCTGTCCCCAGCTTGCTTCAATAGACCTTTCCTGTCAGCCTGCCAGGTTGCCTTCAAGGGGAAATTTGTTTCTCTCTGTCTCTTTGTGGGTTCTGTTGCCTTAAAATTTGTTTAGAGTCATTTTTTTACAGGTATTTGAGATGGTTGAAGCCAGAGTCTGCAGCTAAGTTTATGCTTTTACTCAGCCATATTGGCTCGCCCCCCCCCCCCCAATTTTTTTCCCCTCAGTTTCCTCAATTATAAAATGAAGATAATAATATCAAGTGCCTTTCAGGGTTCTGAGGATCAAAGGAGATGCTATTTGAAGTGTTATCATGGTGCTTGGCATGTGATGGTGTCCAATAAATGCTCATTCCTTCCCTCCTTTAAAAAAAGCTGCTTTGGTTAGACCTCATTGAAACTGTCTCTGGTGTTTAAGACCTTGAAAAGAAGAGAGACGACTCTGTGCAAGGACAGGCAGCGGGATCGAACCCCCTCTTGGACTAGGGGACGTGCTTCGGGCTTCTGTCTCTATTCTCTGGGTGAGGTTTGGAGCCACGGATCCATCTTCTGAGTTTGGGAAGGCCGGGAGAGGGAGCATGCTGGCTCCCCAGCCTCTGGCTCTTGCAGTCATGTTAGCCTTGGTGCCCAGAAGAGAGAGAACTGAACTTCAGAACCCACCTCAGCATAAAGATTTAAGGCAGCGAGTCCCATTTGAACATAAACTTAGTGAGACCAAGGCTGTGCAGGAAATGAGCTAAGCTTGAACCCGCTCTCCCCAGAGACTGGCAGTTCATAGCAGAAATCTTCCTCTTAAGACCTTTTTTTTGTGATTCTTGGAGCCACTCTCCTAAGATTAGGGAACTAAAGGGAAGCTAAGTGGGGGAAGGAAAATAATGTATCTTATCATTCCAAATATCTAGAAACTGAATAGGCACCAGACAGAACAAAAACAGTTTGTAGACCACTTAGACACACAGATATTTTTAACATTTTTTATTTAGATGAATTATCTAGCCACACCATCACAAACATGTCTTTGTAAAGCTCACATTCTAACCCAGATTCACTTATTTGCATTACATCTCATCTATAATTCACTATTCTTTTTAAAATAGTACTTTATTTTTACATGTAAAGACATTTTTAACATTCATTTCTTTTTAAATTTTCCAAACCTTTCTTCCTCCCTACTCCCTCTCTAAAACCAAACTATATAAGCACTTATATATGTTATATAAGTGTAGTCCTATCAAATGTGTTTCCAAATTTGTCATGTTGTGAAAGAAGAAACAAGTGAAAAGGGAACACACATGCATGCTCTCTCTCTCTCTCTCTCTCTCTCTCTCTCTCTCTCTCTCTAGTCTGCTTCAGTTGCATGCAGACTCCATCAGCTCATTATCTGCAGTTGGAGAGCTCTGATCCACCTCTCTCGCTACTTGGAGTGCTTTGGCTCTGATTGTCACCCAGTGTTCTCCTTTTGCCTCTCTCACTCTTCCATCTGTGTGTCAGCTATACAGTGATAAGCATATCACCTATGTCTTTATACAAGTCATTAATAAAAATGCTAAATAGTCCTGGGACCCATTTCTAGAGATCTCCTCCCAAGTTGACCTCAAACCAATAAGGACTGCTCTTTTGGTCTCTCAGTTTGGACAATTCTAAAATGATCATCTCATCAATATCTCTCCATCTTGTCCATGGATAGAGTAGGAAATATTATGTCTGGGGAGCTCACCTGAGGCACCCAAAAGTGATCTGGTAAAACAAAAATATAAGGTCCATCTTGATGTGAGCATACCAGCTCTTCCCTTATAGATAATCCCCAGCCACCTCTCAGATCAGATAGTTTGTAATCTCTCTGGTAATGCCTATGAAGACTCCTCTGTAAATGGTTTGCAGATTCTCTTCTCTTTGTTATTTGAAAATGGGGACATTTACCTTTCTTCTATTCCCTGGGACCTCTTCTCTTCTAGACAATTGTATGGTAGCTCAGAATCATAGAATTAGAAGGTATCTCAGTGGCTACCTTGACCTACAATGTCCCTCACAGTTGGTGACCTAGATTTTAAAGAAATTTATTCATTTATTGACATATCCATTTGTTCATCCCTTTATTTATTTGTTCATCCACTTATTTATTTAGCACCTACTATGTGCTAAGCATGTTACAAATATTACCTTATTTGATCCTTACAGCAACCCCATTTTATTATAAGGTGCAGAAATTGAGTCAGACAGGTTAATGCATTTGTCCAGGTTCACACAGCTGTAAATGTCTGAGGCATAGTTCAAACTTAGGAGTTCCTGTCTCCAGGGATCAGCACTCTACCCACTGTGCCATCTAGTGGCCTCAACATGACCATCTAAGTCTGCCTTTCTCCAGGCTAGGCACCCCCATTTCATTCAAGCTTTATACATAGGACATGACTTTGAATCCCTTAACTATCCTGAGCATTCTCTTCTCTAAAATCTTGTGGTGCCTAGAACTGAGCACACTCTTTTGGCTGTGGTCTGACCAGGGCAGCATATGGAGAGACTATAATGACCTACATAGCCCAGGACCCTCTCCTAATTAACTCTACACTAAAAACCACAGTTCTGACTTTTAAAAATATTATCTGCTACTTTCTAGCCACATCTTGCATATCCTATACCTGGGCAGTTTGAGTTTTTAATATAAACACATTTTGACTTTATTTTTTATTTATCTGCCTTTTGGAGGGCAATTGGGGTTAAGTAACTTGCCCAAGGTCACACAGTAATAAATCCACGCAAATTTTTTATTTTTGCTTTTTGGAGGGCAATTGGGGTTAAGTAACTTGCCCAAGATCACACGGCTAGGTTTTTGTTTGTGTGTGCGTTAAGTGTCTGAGGTTGGATCCGAACTCAGGTCCTTCTGACTCCAGGGCTGACACTCTACTCACTTCGCCACCTAGCCACCCCTCACATTTTGATTTTAAATGTTACCAAGTTATAATTCATATAAATTGGAGACAGCTTCTAGCAAGGCTGCATCATAGTTAAATACTTAATGATATAGCATAGAAGAAATACATTCTGTGAATGTATACCTACTCTATCTATGGACAATATATTCTGAGTTGGGGCCATTAAAGGATTTTAGGCAAATGAAACTTTTTTTAATAGGAACATACAAACTTAAAATAAGTAAAGCAGTGGCTTTTTTTCTTATTACAATATTTTTCTGATGCATTAAAACTGAAGAATAATATATCACAATCCCTGCAGAGGAGATTCTCTTCAGTACTTCCCAGTAACTCCTGACTCTTTTTCTGCTAAGGCCACACAGACCTGGTCTCCTATGGCCCAGGCCATAGGAGTCCGAAGCCTTGGTTCTAATGAGATTTTAGTGTCTGACCAGATCTCTTTGATCTGCTTAGCATGACATTGGATCTGTGATTGGTACCTTAGAGTCAGATACAACACCATCACATCCCTGTTAAGCAGTTGAAAATCCAATCATTTCATATGGTTAGTTTTCTGTTGCCTAGTCACTGTCTAGAAACCTCAAGGATTGCTCAAAGCAGGGAGTATAGTTCTTTGCTTCACTGAAAGTCAAAGAAAGTCTTCATTTAAGATTGACTCCTCCAAGGAGCTTCCTACTATAAAGGGACAAATAATCAAGTGATCATGAAATGTTTTAGAAAAGATTGAATACTATATTCCCTCTGTTTCTTTTCTGAATAATGCTTGTGGTATGAAGATGAATATGAGATTCTCTTTTTCTATCTGTCTGTCTGTCTCTCTCTCTCTGTCTCCCTGTCTTTGTCTCTCTCTCTGTGTCTTTTTTTCTCTGTGTCTTTTTTCTCTCTTTCTGTCTCTCTGTCTCTGTCTCTGTCTCTCTGTGTCTCTCTCTCTCTCTCTTTCTCTCTCTGTCTCTGTCTCTGTCTCTCTCTTGTGTCTATCTCTGTCTCCCCCCCCCAAAAAATTTAAAAGACTTGGGTTGTGGCCCAATGATAGAACGATCGAACTTGTAATCTACCTTGTGAGATGTGGAGAGGCTTATCACAAAGAGTTGGGTGCCATTTATTTATATTTTTAGGCAATACAACTCATAACCATGTAGGAGTTGCTTGGTAGGGCATGATAGAGTACAGGAGACCTGAATTTGAATCCTGTTTCAGACACAACTACTTTTGTGACTTCAGACAAGTCATTTCAACCTCTCTATGCTTCACGTTCCTTGTAAGTAAGATGAGGACCTTCCAGAGTTGTTGTGAGTCTCAAATGAAAAATGTATGTGAAGACACTTTGCAGAACTTAAAACATGATAATAATATTAACAGTTTTATCATTATTATTAAGAATAATCCCCTTACCTAAGGACTTCAGATCTCTGTTAGTGGAAGCAGACTCCATCTGGGTGAAATTCTGATCTTTGGAAGTATAGATAATCTAGGTGCTCACTGGGGATGGTATTTTAGCCTCTTAGCTAATGATCAGTTGCTGAAATTAGGCAGAGTTGCTAATGCCACTAAAAAGTTGTCAGGCCCCAGTCATTCTTTAGCAGGGATCAGTATGTGACATTGGCCTGACATTTGGTCAGGCGGGAGGGGGAGGGATACTCAATGACAAAGGGGGAAAGAAATGTCAAAATGGGGAGCAGGGACATTCTTGCTCTGTAGTTGGCCTCACCTTGTCTGTACCTCACTCAGTCAGCCTAACCCATGAGCAGCAAAGAAGCAACAGTCAGATTGTGGGGCAGCCATTGTTGCCTACAATGGAACTATGAGTGGAAAAGGGGATGTCTTGGGAGTCAGGCCCTGTTCTTGAGCCCCTCACCTGCCCTCATCCAGCCCCTGACGCAATGATTTGAATGTCATTTGGGAGGTTCTTTGAGTTGTGTCCTGCTTTCTCCACTCCCAGAAGGGGCAGCCGTGGAGAAGCTCATATAGCATATATAGCATATGCATATAGCCACAAGGGAGATGTTCCATTACATTGCTTATTCATTCAATCCAAAATGAGTAAACTATTGTATGTGGTGCTGAAACATGTCTGCTTGCTTGTGTGTAGGGCTGACTCCATTAAACCAAGGTTCCATGATTAGGGTTCATGAAATATGGCATGTTCAGGGAGGATATAGTGCCCACAAATACTGGGGGCCCATCAACTAACTCTGCTTTGGTAAATCCACACTGAACTTAGGTCCAGTGTGAGATCAGACACCCAGAGAGGCAGAGCTGTCTAATATATGGTCTTGCACTCTCTGAGATTCATAAAGAGATTGACATTCTCTTGCCCCTAATTTGGTGGAGTATGAATATAACCATAGGGGTGAGGGTGAGGATGTTCCTTCTTATTGCTTGGTGTTAAAAGAGAGTCACCTAGAAATGTCTCTTAGTATTTAAAAAGAAAATAACTATACAGAAGCCCTTAGCTGGGTAAAAGCAACATACTCCTCTGTATTTTTTGCTAACAGTTCAATTCTTGGCTTGTTCTGAATACACATACATGCATATATGCACACAAATACACATGTGCACATGTACTTATAGGCAAATGAAGGCAATCCAAACACAAATTGAGATGAGAAAGGAGTCCAGTCTTACTTTTCAAAACATTCCTTATGTCAAGCTTTTAAACTTAGGATATGTGGGGAATGTGAGACATACTCCCTTTTCCATAAGGAGGAATTTGTTTTGGGGAGAAGTCTTAGTAGAAGAAAGCCTTCCATGAAGCTGAAGGAAACCTGAAAGGGAAGGGGGAAAAAGCCAGATTCTTTAGCTACAACATCATCCCAGGGCAACAGAAAGCATGCTGGGATAGGGTCTGAGGCTGTGGGGAAGCAGAAGGCTATTGGTACTTGTTATGACACTTGACATTAACACTATTTAAGATAAGGATATTATTATGATATTTTCCAAGTACATGTAGTATTTATATTGATCTGCCAAGTGCTAAAACTGATGAATTGCTAAATTATTTCTTATTACAGTTGATAGCAGCATTTTCTACCTGTTAGAAATAGTCTGCCTTGAACAAATGCTTTTTTGACAAATCTTGGAAGATTTTACCCACCACGTCATACTCTCCCAGGTGCTTTATTGAGAACAGGTTGAACATGGAGGAGCAAAGTTAAGGAGGATTAGAAGCAAGAATCTAAATGAGTAGGTCTCAAGGACAGACCAGACTTAAGGTGAGGAGAAAGGAGAAGGTAGCTGGCAAGGAAAAGTTGGTAACGAGAGAGAGGTAGAATGGAAAAATTAAATGGTAGAATGGATTGGTGGGTGGCTTAAACTGGTGAATTGCTCAGACATTCTTGTGAGGAAGGACCCTAAGAGATGATTACAGTGGTGGAGTTACTGGGACTAAGGAAAAGAGGTTGGTTGGAACAGTCATGTAAATAAGAGAATCGTGGGCTCTAAAGTTCTTAATGAGATACATGGGGGTGAAGTAGTTCAGAAAAAAACAAGACTAAAAATCCCACTAAGTGTAAAGTCCAATAGGAATTTACGTTGCCTTGCATTGAATGTACAATGGTTTTTAAAATTTTTGCCCAAACTAAGCCACTGCTCTGTATGTTCCATTGATAAGATGATTGCCTTCCTACAGTAAAAAAGAAGGGACTTGAGAAGCACCTTCCCACCCTTATGGCATGCACATTGGATATAGTATGTTAGAAAGACCTGGGAAGAAGTATGAAGTATGGAAGTGATGCAGAGTGAAGTGAACAGAAACAGGAGAACATTGTACATAGTAATAGCAACACTGTAAGGATGACCAACTGTGAAAAACTTAGCTACTCTGATCTGTGCAATGACCATCCATGATTCCATAAGACTTATACTAAAATATACTACCCGCCTTATGATAGAAGGTAAAGAACTCAGAGTGTAAATGGAGACTTTTTTTAAGGGATGATCATAAGAGAAATCATTTTAATTGATTACATATAATTCTATATATTTTTTGTTTGTTTTGTTTCTTACTTGGAGAAAGGAGGGAAGAGAGAAGGCATTTTTAAGGCTATAAATGTATCACATTAAACATATTTCCACATTAGTCATGTTGTGAAGGATTGGAACAAAAGGGAAAAACCATGAGAAAGAAAAAATAAAAACAATAAAAGAAAGAGAAAATATCTGCTTCAATCTACATTTCACACTCCATAGTTCTTTTTTTGTATGTAGACAGCATTTTCCATCATAAGTCTTTTCGAATTGTCTTAGATCATTGCATTGCTGAGAAGAGCTAGGTCTATTGAAATTGGTCATCATATACACTGGCTGTTACTGTGTACAGTGTTCTCCTGGTTCTACTCACTTAACTCAGCATGACTACATTTAAGTCTTTCCAGGTTTTTCTGGAGTCCAAAGAAGGCATATGTTTTGCTCACTAAGCAAAATAAAATTAATTTTAAAAAAAGGTTAAAGGAAGAAGAGTCTTGGTGATTTGTGATTCTCTGCCCAAGAAGCTATTTCTTACCCTGAAAAAACAAACAAACAAACAACCCAACAGAGAGGTATGACGTCTTTCTAGAACATTTATTCAAGGTATGACAGAGAACTTCCAAGGACCTATCAAAATGGATAAATATTAGTCTCCTCTGGTGATTCATGTGTCCACAAATAATTCTGCTGGGGAGAGGGAGATCTAACAAGAATGACCAACATGTAAACAGTTTTGGACAGGAAATTGAAGACAAAAAGGCACAGGATGTCTTTATGGTTATTCATTGAAAGCAAGGGATGCAGAAGAGAAAAACTGCAGTGAGAAATAAATAATTGACACAGAAGGTAGTACTTGAGGATGAGATTTAGGCTTCTGGACCCCGGCTTAAAATGCAGGATTGCCAGGTGCCCAGCCAAATATGGAGAATCTATAGCAAAGTTTTCTAAAAGTGTAGTGACTGTGTGTCTTACAAATCTAACCAAAAGTCCTTCAAACTTACGGGATGGGGAGGAAGAAAATTGCTTGTGTATATCACCTGAACTAGAGACCATAGAGAGTGGTTGAAACAAAGGAAGAAAGAAGGAAGCAAGTATTATTACTATTAAATATTAACATTATTTAAGATATCAAATGCCTATGGCATACCAGGAACTGTGCTAAGCTTTACAAAATTTTCTCATTTGAGACTCACAACAACTTGGCAAGGTAGATGTTATTATTTATTATCCTTGGGGCAAATGATGATATATGACATATTCAAGGTCAAACAGTAAATATCTGACAGGATTTGACCTCAAATTTTTCTTACTCCATTCCCAGCAGTCTATCCACTGCACCATCTACTTGCCTTAAAGGAATAGCAATTGAGATACTCAGAAGTTCATAGGGAACAAAGTTCAAGAAAGGATCCAGTGGTAAAACCCATGTCCTCAAAAGTCCATATACAAATGCCCCAAATTTAGGTAACAAGCAAGAAGCCAAAATGACTCTCAGGTTTCACTGAGACTTGGTAGAATGAAACCAGAAAACAGGATATGACTCTGGATGGCTGTGCCTTATTCAAAATAAAGATGTGTAAAATGAGGAGGGGATGATATGCTAGTGTTTTACATTAGGGAGGTATCCTCATGAAGGTGGAACAGGGTCCTGAGTTTTGTCCAGCTGTACCTTTCCTGGTGTCTTGTATAGATCATGCACAGCTAGTTCTTCCTGTTTATTGCTGACCACATGGAATCGTGACTAGAGCTAACTTGCAGCCACTCAGGGGCCCTCAATGGCAAATGACAGAGAGTCTCCAACTGGCTGTTGAGTCAGAAGACCTGGAAATGATGAGTTCCCGGAAGGCCAGTGGTCCCGAAGGGTGATTGGTTCCAAGGCAGCATTAGTGGCTGTCAGCAAAGGCTTGAGAGAGTCAAGGCAGCCACTATCAGGAGAGGGCCTAAATCTGGTGTACTTGACCAGCAGAAAAATCTAAGTAGTGATCAGATGCTGGCCAGATACTTCCCGATAAAATGGGAAATGCCTCGTTGATTATATGTGTGTTGTATGACTTCATTATGCTCTGATGAGGCAGAAGATCATGGTGTCCAGACCCATTCTAAAGGTGGTTGTAAATTATTAGGGAATCCACTTAATCCCATTAATCCTGCTAACATGATTTGGAATTCTTCACTTAGTATGCCTCTTGGTGAGTAGAAATAAACTATGTGTCCTAGACCTGATTCATGTGTGTCCTTTGGGCACCTCTTTTCCAGTGCCTGCTTTTGTGGCAAGCCCTTGACTTGAGCCAAAAAGTGCCACTGTCCCCAGGATTCTGGGAGACTGGAGATTGATGAGCCAAGCAGATTGAGAATAGGGAGCTTAATCCCCTTAAATAGAAGACTCTATATGGACAGCTCATATGGCTGGGTACAAAAGAGGGAATGGTGCAAATGGCCAACCACTGTAAAACCCAGCAGCAGCTTCTCTATGTTAAATTAAAAAAAATACTGTAATCAGTGTGGGGAAGCACGGTGGAGAGCATTTGGGTAAAAATTCTCTCTCTCTCTCTCTCTCTCTCTCTCTCTCTCTCTCTTTTCCTCCCTTCCCCCTCCCTCTTTCTCTCTCCATACACACTTTATCCATTTGGGATAGGTGGATGGATGAAAACTGATGACAGAGAAAGAAGAGCTGCCCAAATATTTTAAGTCCTATGCACTGGAAATGACTGATCAAAAATGGCTCGTGGTGGTTGGCTGCCCAATGTAAAGAGGAAGAGCTATCCTAGTCCTAGTAAGAGCTGACCTCACTTCCATTGGGCAGTTTCTGACCCAGATGAAATTTATCCTTGGGTCCAGGCAGAATACATTGTCAGGAACATTTGTGTATTTCCTGGTTGGCCAATCTAGCAGCATTTTTAGGAGTACTGAAGATGCTGGGGAATATCACAACAACTCAGCGGCCATGTTTTACCTAGAGTTTCTAAGAACCCAGAACTTGACTTTGAGGATGTTGAGAAGAAGGGAGATGAGGAGACTCCATATTGAAAGATAGAAGAGAGTCTGAAAAGTGACTTGAATTGCTTCAGGGTTGTTTGAGCAGCTAGGTGACACAGTGTTTAGAATGCCAGACCTGAATACAGGAAGACTCATCTTGCTGAGTTCAAAACTAGTCTCAGACATTTACTGTGTGACCCTGGACAAATCACTTGACCTCTGTTTGCCTTAATCCACTAGAGAAGGAAGTGGCAAACCACTCCAGTATCTCTGCCAAGAAAACCCCAAATGGGGTCAGGAAGAGTCAGACATAGCTGAACAACCACAATGAAGTTTGCAAGTTGGTTTCCCCATTATACAGTGAGCTCCTTGAGAGTAGGTTCTGTTTTTGCCTTTCTATTGATCCAAAGTATTAAGCAAGGTACCCAGCACATAGTAGGTGTTTAATAAATGCAAGTGCAAAGATAAGGGTTCTGGCCCATTGGGAAGATGTCAGCTTCCTAAGATGACATCATCCACATGGCAGATATAAGGGAGCTGTTTCTGGAGATGGGAGACCTAGAACACAACTGGCTTTCTGTGGTGGAGAAGAGCCTTTTCCATTGACTGTATAGTTGGTATGGTTGACATCTGTAAAAGAGAGGGAGTCAGCTTTGGTCAGAATTTTTGTTGCATTCATGTCTGATAAGTAAGGTGACTCCTCCACAGTAAGTGAGACCTTGGAATGAGGGGGGATTGCAGCTTCCAATAAATTGACCTGGGTCTTTGGCCTTTGTATTCATTCATTTCTGTTCAAGGTGTAGAGAGTGGAGTCTTCAATATAGTCTGAGAGTATGAGCCGTGGAAACCTAGCCAGCCTAGTGACAATACCCCCAAGAGCAAAGTCCTAGAACTCCAGGCCATCAGAAGCCAGTAATGGTGCTGGCTTTGGACCCAGTAATGCTATGAGCATCCTTATATTGACAGCTCCCTCCTCCCCCTAATCATGTCACACTGTTGCCTGACTTCCTGACTGACAGACTGATTAAGGGCAAGGGCCATTGGTCCTGCTGGTAGACCCATCGGAAGGCATGCCAGGCAGAGTTGCAAGCCATGCCAATTCTTCCATTCTCAGTCACTGGCTCTATCCTGTATGTAGTTAGTGAAAGGAACTTTCTGCCACCTCTTGCTTCTACTTTATTGTATGTTTCTAAACAAATTATAAGGAGAGCCAAATGTTCCCATATGGATTCCCAGCTAGCCAATTATAGTGTGTATCTTCTATCTTGGAAAAGCTAGAGTCAGTCCCAGACAATACTGAGATGTCAGAACCCATATCTTTTGGGTCACCAAAGACAAGGGATTCTCTTTCCCATCAATGCTAGTGACTTCCTTAGCAAACTTTGGGTTTGCTGTCATGTAGCCCAAGGGTGGTTAGTCCTTGTTACCTTGTCCAAAGAATCTTGACCATTTCATAAGTGCTCATGGAATTTTTTTTTCCTAAAGTGTCCCTTGTAGAAAACCTGGGATACATCTGGCATCCACTGTCCAGTATAGCAGTGTATTTCATATTTTCAATCCTTATTGTCATTTGTTTACAGGTTCCTATGAGTCTGGGTAGAAGAGACCACTGAGTTGATGTCAAATTTAGATTTTGGGGTTCAGTGAGACTTCCCCCTGGGCCCCATTTCCAGTTCCTGCTAGTGGTTCTCAGGCATTCAGCCCCTCAGACACCAACTCTGCATTTTAGACTATTGAAATGCTTCTTTTTAGAATTAGCCAATACTTTAGCCCAGGGGTGGGGAGCTTGTGGCATCGAGGCCACATGTGGCCCCCTAGGTCCTCAAGTGCAGCCCTTTGACTGAATCCAAACTTCACAAAACAAATCCCCTTAATACAAGGATTTGTTCTGTAAAACTTGGGCTCAGTCACAAGGCTGAACCTGAGGACCCAGAGGGCCACATGTGACCTTGAGGCCCCAGACTCTCCACTCTTGCTCTAGCCTGCCTGTCACAGTCTTTGTGAAGCTTTCCTGGCACATGAATGCTTCATGAATGCTCGCTGGTTGGCTGATGCTGACATCCAGAGCATTAGCTCTCCCCTCAGCTTTGGATTGATTTACTGTGTACTTGTTACTTTCCCTAAAGGAAGGATCTTCTGGGCCTTTTCCCTCCTGAAGCCTCCCATATGTCCTCTCAGCTGAGGACCAGGCCTCATCTTTACTGAGACAGGAGAGGCTGTTCTTCTAGAAAGCTCACTCTTCTGGCTTCATCTCCCCCCCAAACTCCTTGATACCATCCACCATTCTCTCCTTTCCTCTAATCTCTGATGAAGAAGCTTATTTTTTCAGTCATTCAGTGCTGTCCAGCTCTTCCTATGACCCCATAGACTATGTTATGCCAGTGCCATCCATGGAGTTTTCTTGGCAAAGATACTGGAAATATTTGTCATTTCTTTCTCTAGTGGATTAAGGCAAACAGAGGTTAAGTGACTTGCCCAGGGTCACACAGCTAGAAAGTATCTGAGGTTGAATTGGCATTCAGGTATTCCTGGCTCAGAGTTCTATCCACTGAGCTACCTGACTGTCTCCTCATCCAGGCCTAGCCCTCTACAATCCCCTTCTCCTTCACCAGCAGATCCTTCCACATCTTTGGTAGGAGCTCAGGTTACTGTTTCTCGGGCATTTGGTAAATGAGACTCTCAGTAGGGCAAGTCTGCCTAGCTGGCCTCTTAAGGCTCCTTACCTTTGGGAATCTCTTATTCTCTGGGTGCCACATTTCAAGGAAGTCTGATAAGTAAAAATGTGTCTAGGCAAGGATGATCCAGATTTTGAAAGGACTTGAAAATATCCCTGGCATGTGAGACTCCAGAGAAGGGATTGTGTGCATTTAGCCTGGAGAACAGAAGCTTTAAGATGTTACACTCCAGCCATTTTTTACTACCTCAAAGACACATCACCAGAAAGAAGAGTTAGGTTTATTTTGCTTGACTCCCTCAGGGAGAAGAATCAGAAACAAGAAGGTGGAAGTAGTAGACAGGTAGACTTTGATTCTATGGAAGAAAAAAATGTCTGGACAATCAATCATTTAGGGTTCCTTTCCCAAGGTGAAATGTGTTCCTTTGGGGTGTGTGTGTGTGTGTGTGTGTGTGTGTGTGTCTGTGTCTGTGTCTGTGTCTGTGTCTGTGGCTTCCCTCTTATGAGAGGCCACTGACTGGGGTCTTGTCACCATGACTCCTATTCAGGAACAACTTGGAATAGATGACTTTTAAAATTGTGGAGTGAGTTCAATGGATCCTGGGTCACATCTAATCAAATTTAATTTCATAAGAGAAAATTCTGAAGTATTCTTCTTGGGTTCAAAAAATCAGTGCCTGAGAACAAAATGGTGACTGTGAGGTTCACCTGAAAGCATTCTCTTGGCTTTCTAGCACTCCACTACAGGCTGGCTGAGTGCTCCTTAGGGATATTGGCTGGGGGTTTCTTGGTTGGGTCTGGATCAGCCTCAATGGCCTTTAAAGTGCATTCTAGCTCTGGCATGGTGGGATATGCTGTAGTTTTCCCTTCAAATGTGACTTCAGTTCCCAGGAACCTTTTTGGGAACAGATTTGCTTCTTATGGTGAGGTACATATATTCAGAAAGCAAAATTAAAGAAAACTCAAAGTTGTTTTTGCATAGAACAATCTCTTCTTTTTTCTTTGTGTTATGGATAAGCTGATTTGGGGTTATTTCTAAGAATTAATTCTTTTATATCAGAGATAAATAATTTTGGTTCCTGTAATTGCACCCCCCCCAAGCTAAATTAAGATTGTTAAATCAGCTGAGATTTTATGGGTAACATCTAATTTTAAAGTATTTATGAATCAATTCCATGATTAGACAGAGAGGCAATATTTATGTACGGAGAGGTGCAAACAAGTCTCCAAATGCAATGGTGTTTCTTAATAGATCAACAGATGCTGATAATGAGGTAATATTTGTAAACATTCCCTTATACATATTAATAACACCAATATGAAGCTAAGCTATAATTCTTTGGATTGGTGCTATTTTCATAAATTATAATATCCTATCAACATTAGCTAATGGTTCTATATCAAGTACCATTAATTAAGAGCATGTTCATATAATTTAGGTTCATTTCTTAAAGTCATCTTAAGGCAGATTCTTGTTTAGAATAATAGAACCTCGCTAAACATTCTGCAAAGACTATTAAAATAAATCTACCCTAAGAGAAAACAAATAGTCCTCCTCATTAATTCATTGCTATGCTTACAATTCTTTTCTTGTAATTGCAAAAATTCATTTTTCATATTGTTCCTTTTTGGCTCAAGAACTTTGAGGGAAGAGGCAGTGTTGTAAATTTGAATATAATATTGCCTAAGTAAGAAGTTTGTTAATGGTGAAATTTTCCAGTGAGTCAGCCTCAGGTTTAAAAATAAGCACAATGAATTGTTCTTTCTCCCCTGCAACTAAGTCTTTTGGTGGAGGGAAAATTGCAAGAAATATGGCCAAAGAAGACACAAGATCTTCCTTGGTCTATTGTCTAGGTTAAGGTTAGTGTTATTGTGATCAATGGTCTAGTGCCAGGGCTCTGAAAGTGTGGGCCAGGGGGTGGTAGTAGTGGTGGTATGGTTCCCAAATCCTTTGGAGGAGGTCTGTGAGGTCCAAACTCTTTTTAAAATACTAAGATTTTTTTCTAATATGGTAAATATTGAAAGATATAACCACATAGACAAATGTTCTTTGCTAGGGGTGGAATCCTCCATGATTTTAAGAATACAAAAGGGTCCTAAGACCAAAACATTTGAGAACCATTGGCCTAGTAGGTGATATACTGGATTTGGAGTCAGGAGACTTAAGTGCTTGTCTAAGCTCTGACACTGATATGCTGTAGATAAAGTTGGGCAAGTTACCCTCCCTTTCTGAGTCTGTTTTCTCATCTTTCAAATGGGTATAATAATAGCACCTCAGAAAGTTGTGGTGAGAAACACATTTTATAAACTACATAACATCATGTAAATTTGAATTATATACACAAAGAATAATAAGATAAAATAAAAAAAAACCCTCCTCCAGGTCTATCAGATGTGACCATCTGGCCTATTTGCCTGGAGTGTTTTAGGAATTCCTTTTTCTTTCAGTTTTACTACCATGTTTTTACTACCTTCTTGCTTGCTACCTCCTCTACCACTGAGTGCACTGTCCCTTGTAAAGAGTACAGAACTCCAAAGAAACCCCAGGTCCCACCTGATTGGCTGATGACCTGTGGTGATGCTTCTCACTCTAGGGCAGGGTTGATGCATAGAGATGGAATGACAATGTATGGGGGTGGGGGAACATTACAAGTAACCAGAGCTGGTCAAAAGTGGACCCCAGGCTGCCTCAGTGATGGGACTCCCCATCCCTGGGCACCTTCTAGCAGAAATTGGAGGACCTGCTTGTTGCAGATGGGATCCCCATTCGGATGGAGCTTCATCTATGTAGTCCTGAAGGTCCCTTTCACCTCTGAAATCTCACCATTCTGAGCATCGCATGGTTGATCCATTTGTTCTGGCCATATTGACCACCATGCAGGACCACACCTGATGGTATTGGTCATTGAAGCAGTCCAAGTGAATCCATGGGCTTCTCTGAGGCTCATAGGTGACTATTTCATGCATGCCCAGCCTGAAGGCTGTAGGATCAGTTCTGTGCAGTATAATTAGTATCCTTTCCTGATTAATTAACCTATATTTGCCTTAGTTTTTTCATCTGTAAAATGGGGCTAATAGACTTATTCCAGTTTACTTCTAACAAGCAGCTTCCAGAGTTCCTGGCTCTGACAAGAACTGCAGAGAGGGACCAACCTCATCTGAGCAACTTCATGCATCTTTGTTCTCATCTCTGCATTCAACTTGTAGGAGAATTTTTGGAGAGCCCCACCCCCCCCCCAAGAGGGAACTGATCAAAGAAATGCATTTCTCCTTGTAATTTTTCAGATTATGTTACCGAAATTTTCCAGATGCAGTTAATAAAATTGAATATTTGTGTACCAGGGCTACTGGTTACCAGGCCCAATTGACAAGGAAGGCTTGCTAGCTCCATTTTCACCCTAACCTCTTCAGCAATCTGCTACGGGGCTCAGCATTGGGGGACCCTGCTCTGTTTGTGCAAGAAACCCAAGACAGCCTTGAAGAAAGAGCCAGAAATAATTATTACCAGAAGGCAGAGCAGACATTTGATTAGGAACTGATCTTGGAAGGGTTGACCTACTTTTCACTGGATTAAATGCAATCCCCTGAAGGTATTTGCAACACATACTGTGCTTTCAAAAAAAAAAAATCACTTTTCTGTGATTTTTTTCCCTTTAAAAGATGGAATGTAATTCCCTTAAAATGCTCTATTTTCAATTCTATTTATTTGAGATTTTTAAAAATCCCTGTAGTTATGTCCCAGAAAAGATATTATTTAGAGTTGGGTGAAAGGGGATATTGCATTCTATGGAAGCTGGATGTTGTAAAGGGAAGAAGTGGGTCAGACATCTTGGTCAGAGTTGTTGCACTCTCCCTCCTCTTTCTCTGTCTCTCCACTGTCTGCCCCCATCCCATCTGCCTACTAGATAGGTGTCCTGAGAGGTTGGCAGGGGATGCTGTTAGCCACAGCATCAACAACAGCCCTAGACACCCTTTGAGTCTTTGTGGTTTCTGGAGCAACCAAGGACACTTTGCAAAAGGTATCAAATTATTTGTATAATTCCAAATGGTTTTCCAGAAGAAGAAGCCCCAGGTTTATTGTCAACAAGTCCCTCCCAGCTAGTAGGAGGAAACAGTTGTCCAGGGTCCTAAAGCTAGTGTCTGTCCAGGGTCCTAAAGCTAGTAAGTGTCTGGAACCCAAGCCAGAGGTCACAGAATGATAGTATTTTCGATCTGGTAGGAGCCTCTGAGGCCCTGGTCTAGCCTGTGCTCACCAAAGAGTATTTAGGAAGCCCTCATCCAGCCTTTGCCTTCCAGCTTCTCAAAGCTGCTCAGGCCTTTTCTGGACAGCTTGAATTACTAAAAGTTTGTTTAGTGGTTTGTGGTTTTCTTGACCTCCAGCCCAAGTTGCTTCTTTGAAACTTCCTCCTTTTGGAGCTCCACGTTTTTCCCTCTGGGGCCAAACAGAAAAAAAGGTGCCTGTCTCTCCTAGGAAATCCTTTAGAGACAGCCCCCCACTTCCCCTCTCCCCTCTCCCCTTCTCCCTCCTCCCTCTTCCCTCTTCTCATTTCCAGGATCCTCAAACGAGGTGGCATCAAGGTGCCTTCCCATCCTGCTTGTCCTCTTCTGGACCCTCAAAAGCCTGTTGGTGGCTCCTGAAAAAGATGCAGACAGATGTTTGTGGACTGGGGCAGACTGACAGCCTCCTTCCTGACAGCTCTGTCCCTCCTCCTCCTTCTGCAGCCCAAAGACTCTGGGGGCTCCCATCTTCTACTTCTGACTCATAGCGAGTCCACAGTCTACCCCTCACCCCCCAGACCTTGGAGAAACAAGCTGCTTCCTGCTCCCCTAGAGACTAGAGGACCTCCAAGGTCATCACCAGCTCCAAGACTGACTTGGTTTCTTTGGAATTTCATTTTCCCCAGCTTTTCCTCCTTCTTGGCCTGACAGCCCCCTCTTTCTTCCCCTAACCATGGCAAACTCTCCCTCTCCAACTCCTGAGTGCCCAATATACCGTGCCAGGCTTTCGGCACTTCCCCCACCAGCAGGTTCGAGATTTACTGGGCACTTGGCCCCAGGGCTGCCGGCATCTCTACTTCAGCAGCCCTTCCTTAGCACGAATTAGCTCCTGACCCTGAAAAGTGTTCCCTTGTTAATGACTCTGCTGTTTGGAGGATGAAGGTCTAGTTAGGGCCACCCAAGACTTTATGAGATGAGCTGCCTTTGGCAGATGTGTGGAGTCTGGGCATCAGGTCTTCCTCCTGAATCCTGTCTCTGGGGCAGGCTCCTACCCTTTCCTCGCTCCTGCCCTCTAGTAGAATTTCTCCCTAGGCCCCAATAGCAGGGAGCAGCACATAGTAGGTGCTTAGCACATGCTTTTTAATTGGTTCTTGATTGAACAATGAGGCATGAGGGATAGTCAGAGGGACTGGGCTCAAATTCTTTCTCTGTTACTTCCTGGTTATTTGACCTTGGGCAAACCATAACCTCTTTGAGTCTCATTTTCCTCATCTGTAATAAGGGTCTTTAATTAGAAGCCCTAAGGTCCCTCTTCAGTGGCAGTGGAGGCCCCACCCTTAGGGGTGGGATTGGGCACAGACCTAGAGTCCCTGGATGCCTCTGGCTGCTGATGTGGTCTTCGCTGACTCTGCCCACCATGACGAGTAGTTTTGAATAATGGGTTTCCAGCCCTTGTGAATTTAGGAGGTCCAATGTCTTGTCTGGTCTCCCTCAGGCCCTCATTACCTCTCCCCTGGATGGGGCAGGATCCTCCTCATTGGTTTTTCTGCCTCCTATCTCCCCTCTTCACTCACCCTCCACACAGCTGCCTGTCATTTCCCCAAGGCAGAAATCATACCCCCTCTGTGCTCAGCAACCTCCAGTGGCTGCCTAGTTCTTCTGGTATCAGATACAGACTCCTGTGTGGGGGCCTTTAGAACCTTTACCATCTGGCTCCAACCTGTTTTTCCAACCCTATTAGACTCCCCTTCCCTTGACTTGCTGCATGGTTCAGATAAACTGGCCTTCTTGCTGTTCCTCTCACCTGACCTTCCATCTCTCATCTCCATGCATTGGCACAGTCTGCCTCCATGCCTGGGATGACCTCTCTCCTCACCTCCATGTCTCTGACCCTCTGGCTCCCTTCAAAGCTCAGTGCATGTGCCACCTTCCAAAGCTTTCCTGAGTTTTCCTCAGCTAGTTTCACAGGGGATAAAGTGCTGGGCCTGCTGGAGTAAGAAAGGTCCAGCCTCAGATATTTCCTAGCTGCATGACCCTGGACAAGATACTTAATCCCTGTTTGCCTCACTTTTCTCATCTATAAAATGGGGATAATAAAAGCACCTACCTCCTGGGGTTGTTGGGAGTATCAAATGAGCTAACAGTGCTTGGCACATGGTAGATGCTATATGAATGGCTATTCCCCCCTCACCCACCCCTTGGGCCACAGGGGCAGCTCCATGTGCTCCCTCTCCCCCAACCACCGAAAGTTATCTTACAGCTTTCCTAGCATGCTGTTGGTACATTTGGTAAATTCCCTGTCCGTCTTACCCTGTTTCTTCATGGTCAAGATGAGGGGAGTAGATCAAGGTGATCTGTGTGGTGAGTTCCTACAGGGAGCCTTCAAGACAATCCCATGTGAAAGGAGCACATGGATTTTCTGAAACAAAATATGAGCATTTCTCTTTTATTTGGTAACTTCCCAGAAAAATGAAAAGCATGTAAACAGTCATCTTCCTGCTCTCTGAAATCCCATGAACTGTGCAAACACTTCCCTGAGTGGTGGGAGCTGCATGAGCTCCCTCAGGACTTTGCGCAGCAAATATTGGCTGATCGTGTCTGAGGGCACAATCTGTTCCAAAAATTCTCACTGCTTGGAAAAGGACAATCCCAAAAGCAACAAGGCTTGCCCTGCTCATCCTGGCAATGGATTCTAATCACCCCAAAAGCAAGGCCACTCAAGGTGGCAAGGTGGGGATCGTTAGGACACTATTTTATTTTTAATGATCATTATAAAACCAACAACCACCATGCATCAGCAGGAGTTTCCTTCACTCTCTCTCCCTAACCAAACCATTCCTTTGAGGTTGAGACTTGCCTCTTGTGCACATAAATGTGCTCATGTAACAACTGCCCACAGTTCTTCAAGCTCCCAATTACCTTCAGTTCAGTCATTTTTTTCAATAGTGTCTGACTTTTCATGACCCCATTTGGGGTTTTCTTGGCAGAGATGCTGGAGTAGTTTTCTATTTCCTTCTCCAGCTCATTCTACAAATGAGGAGACTGAGGCAAATGGGGTTAAGTGACTTGTCCAGGGTCAAGTAGCTAGTTAGTGTCTGAGGATAGATTTTGAACTCAGGAAAAGAGTGTCCCAACTCCAGGCCTGGCACTGTATCCACTATACCACCTAGCCACCCTCTGGCCTAGTGTCATTGAAACTCACCTGTCTGTTTTTCTACAATGCCATCACAAAATCTGGTATTGCCTGCCCTTCCAAATGTTCCTCTCTCTCTAGCCCCCTGTTCATACACCCTGTTTACACTCTATGCCAGGCCTTCACAAGCTGCCACCCATGGGCCACTTATGGCCCTTGGCCCATTTGTAGCATGCCAAAGGATTTTCGATGGCCTTTGAAAAATGTAGAGGAAAACATCTTTTGTATGTAGAGGAAACCCTTTGTGCCTCATGAAACTGTGGTCTGGTCATAGGCTGTGCTGGTGTGCTCTATGCTCTTGTCCAAATGGTATTATTTATGTATGCCCTTTCTCTATGTACTCCAAAATATATCACCTGTCTGAAATTCCCACAGTCCCCCTCCCATTGCCCACTGACTTCCTGCGCAACCTGTAGAGCCAATATGCTCAAAAGATTTTTATTGAAATTTGGCATGTTCTCTAGTAGCCATTACTGTTCTCTGCACAAAAATTGGTTTAATAAATGTTTGGTGAATTGACTTGAACAATTTTAATTAGTTTAATATCCTGCTGCTGAAGCACTTATCTTGACATGAATTCCCAGGTATGATTCTGGGGGTGCTGTTCATGAAATAGCTTTTACTTACTCTTCCACTAAGAAAACACTGGGAATTTCAAGGGAAGGCTAATTTTGCTTCTAAATGGGGCCCAATTTCCCCTACAAACACTCAAGCTAATCATCTATTAAACATAGAAAACTGTCTATACACAACAGAGATAGAAAGACTTCAGACCTGAGCCCACAGAGAGTAAAGAAAATACTTCCACTTCCCTCATTGAAACTTAAAGCATCAAGGATGTGGGAGAATCCTTCTCAGCATGTCACAGTGAACTGGTGGAAGGGTCTCTCTGTATCTCCAAACTAGGGCTTTGTATGTGGGAGGAATCCTACCTTTCATCACACATCTCAAACTGAACATCCGGTAGACATCTCAATATGTCTAAGACAGAGTCTATTATCTTCCCCCCAAACTCTACCCCCGCAATTTCTATGTTACTATCAGGGTCAATGCCATCCTCCTGGTCCCTCAGGATTTCCAATTAGGGGTCATCTGGGACTGCTTGCTCTCCCTCACCCTCATATCCAATTGTTGCCAAAGTTGTCAGTTTCATCTTTTCAGCATCTCTTAAATGTCTCCTTCTTTCCTCTGACACTTCCCCCACCCTCTGTAGGCCCTCCTATCCTCATGCCTGCTGCAGGGTGAGGGGTGCCTGCCTCGAGTCTCTTGCCCCATTTTAATACATCCTCCATTCAATCACTAAATTCCCCACCCCTCCAAAATTTTTTTTCAATGTCTTCCTGTCATCTCCAATATCAAATACAAAACGCTCTGTTTGGCATTCAAAGCCCTTCATGACCATGTACCTCTAATTTTCCAATCTTCTTCACTTCATTCCCCAATATGTATGACTTGATCCAGTGGTACCAGCCTCCTGACTCTTTCACCAAAACCCTCCATCTCTGATCATTTTCTCTGGCGGCTCCCCGTGCCTGGAATGCTCTCCCTCATTTGCTCTGACTATTGACCTCCTTGGCTTCCTTTAAGTCCCAGCTCAAATCTCACTTCCTACAGGAAGCCTTCCCTAACCCCTCTTCATTCCAGTGCCTCCCCTTTTAATTATTTCCTATTTATACTTGTTTTGTTTTTATTTGTTTTCATGTTGGTTTCCCCATTAGAGTAGAAGTTTCTTGAAGACAGGGACTATCTTCTGCCTTTTTTTTTTCTTGTATCACTAGCACTTAGCAAAGTTCCTGGTACATATTAAATACTTCATAAATGTTTATTGAATCGAAAGGACAGCAGACACCTGCCAGTCATGAACAAAACGTCACTGGAATGATGAGAGTCATTTTCTCATGGGCTGGGATTGGGATGGGATGACTAATTCCTTGATATATTTTAAAATTATATTTCTATGGATCCCTTTGGTTTTTTACATTACCTCCATTTCCCAATGGCTGTTAGGGTCCATTTCAACTCTAACCCTATGGTATCCTCTGATCTATGCCAATATGCTATGACGAAGCCCCAAATGTCTCAGGAGCTTTGTCTTCCAATAGATGTCAATGTGGAGTACTTCATACTTGGTAAAATTTTCCATTAGGCTGAATGATGATGGATGTGATGAGGTTGAGTTGGTAGAGCTGGTTCAGGGGGGAAAGAATTCACTTAGACCTTCTTTGTAGCCATTGGGAGCTTTATTGATGCAAAAACAGTCCGGGTCTCCTAGCCCTAGAGAGTTAAGTGAGACCCTGATATTTGGGGGAGTTATGCTTATATAGAAGTTTCTGAAAGATGATGTAGTTTTAGAGGTTTTATGAGGGTTGAAGATTAGGTACAGGATGAGGAAGACAGATGCCACAAGATAAGGAGATGGGAAATTTTCTGACCCAGGATGGGGGGAAACAAGGAATTCCATGGTCCAGAACAAGGGGGAAGTTTTATGGTATTTCAAGATAAGGCAAGAGACTTTAAAACACCCTCAGGATAGAGAATAAACTAGGGGCTTCACAAGGTACTGGAAATGCAACCCTTAATATTATTTTTAACCGTAGGGCACTGTTTGTATCCAAAGCAGATGGAAGATGCAAAGAAATAGGTTTGAACTCCAACAATGATCACAATCCCCAAACCTACGCTGACTCTGGGGGTGTAAACTTCCCCCTTCCCAAGAGTCTTTAAGGAAAGGCTGGCTAACCACTTGCTGGGAAGGTTGTTGGAAGGCATCTGAGGCTGGGGGTTGAATTAGGTCATTTCTAACATAATTTCTGATTCCACCATCTAGGATTTATAGTGGGCAATGGCGTCTGCTTAGCTGCTTCATTTCGCAATTAGGACATTCCTTCCAATCCCTAAAACAAGAAGAAGCCTTTCTTTCAAGCATGCAGGGGGGTCAAGTAGATAGACAATTACAAGGGTAATTAAATCTAATTAACCTTATTTCTTCTTTCTGCTAAATTACTTGTGGCTTCTTGCTTCTCCTTGGACCACTCTTTTCAATCAACTAGTACCTACTGTGTGGATACTAAGTACTTACTATATTCTAGGCTCAAAGGCATATTCACACATTGGAGAATGGACTAATGAGCTCCATTAAGGTGGGTGAATCCCAAGTCCAAAGGAAGGCTTGTGCATAGGAGCCATCATTCTTTTCTTGGAGCAGCTAAATGGCATGGCAGACAGTGTGTTGGATCTAGAGTCAGGAAGACCAGAGATCAAAGGCAGTCTTGGACACTTCCTAGCTGTGTGACCCTGGGAAAGTCATTTAACCTCTTTGTCAAAGGTTACCTCAGTTTCCTTATCTGCAAAACAGAGACAATAATAATTGCACCTTCCTTCCTGGGTTATTTTGAGGAATAAGTGAGATGGCAATTTTAAAGCACTTTGCCAACCTTAATGTGGGAGAGAGAAATGCCAGGTATTTTTGTTATGGCAGCATGGAGAATGGTAGAGTATGAGGTTCTTAGTGTAGAAAGCCTCGTGGATTGGCCATACAGAGATGATAGCACAGAGATGCACTTAGGGGCAGTTCATTGGGAAAGTTCTTACTTGCTTTTTGTTTTGTTTTTGTTGCAGATTTCGTGGTACTCCAGCTTCCCATCTAGGCTGCCTCTTTTCCCCTTCATTCTTTTCAGCTGTCAAGCTCTCATCTCTCCACCCCACCTTTGGTTCTATCCCACCTTCTTACAGAGTTCTTGTGAATTTTAACTAGCACTCATCTCTCTCTCTCTCTCTCTCTCTCTCTCTCTCTCTCTCTCTCTCTCTCTCTCTCTCTCTCTCTCTCTCTCTCTCTCTCTCGTCTTTTTGGATGGGGGGAGGCAGGGCAATTGGTGTTAACTGACTTGCCCAAGGTCATATAGTTAGTAAGTGTTAAGTATCTTAGGCTGGATTTGAACTCAGGTCCTCCTGACTCCAGGGCCAGTGTTTTATTCACTTAGCAGTCATCTCTTTCCAGAGGAGTGGGGCATCTCACCGAGGTGAAGGGAGGAGCAGATTTTCACCGTGTGGCCAAAGTTGGCTATAAGGATTCGGGCCCCCCCCCAAAAAAAATTGGGCACAACAGCAACACTACAAGGCCTGGCAGGGGAAGCTAAACTTCTAAAAGATGATTTGTTGTTGTCGTCTATTGCTCATGTCGTTGTAATTTCTGGATAGACCCTTCTTAAAAAATAATTGTGGTTGATACCTTTTATTTAATATTGGCTACATTTTCCAATGTGGCTCTCCATTTTCCTACTCCCAAAGAGACATCCCTTATAGTAAAAAAATAAAACAAGAGGGGCGGCTAGGTGGCTCAGTGAGTAAGAGTGCCAGCCCTAGAGTTGGGACGACCCAGGATTGGATCCGGCCTCAGAAAATGAGCACTCCTACATAAATAACGACTGGCCGTGTAACCTTGAGCAAGTTACTTAACCCCAATTGCTTAAAAAAAAATAAAACAAGTGGGGAACCACCTAGCATATGGAAAACAGTTTGACATGATGTGTCACAGCCCCCACCTCTAGGAGGAAGGTCAGGGCCCATCTTTTTCTTTGGAACCGACCTTAGCCATTATTTTTCACAGAGGCTTAACTTTTAAAAGATTCTTAAAAGTTGCTCTTGGGAGAGAGACTGGGAGAAAGAAATCCCCCCCCCCCCCCCATTCCCTACTTCCTCTGTTGTTGGCTCTTGGCCTCAAATCCCTGCAGGACAGTAAGTCAGACTTCTAATGCCCCTCAAAGGGATGGCCACTTTTCTGGCTAGCCTATCCAGTTGCCCATTTTGATTGGCCCAGGGCCTGTATAAAGGGACCTAGCTGCAATTCTAGTTCATTTCACCTTTTGTGACCAAATTAAAACTTCACTGTCTGTGACTACATCAGCTAAGATGGGGAAGAGCTCACAGATGCCTTCCCTTACCTCCAGGTTTCTCCTCTTGTATTCTATTATTCTCCCACCTCAAGGCTTACAAGGGACTAAGAACCCAGATCAAGGAGAACATGTCAGAGAAATAAACAATTTGTTCTACAAACATCAGTCTGGAGAAGGATTGTGACAAGATGGTTCAATAAGGCAGGAATTCACCTGGCTCACCCCAGTCACTTAAAACAACGCCCCAAAGTGAACTTTGGAGTGGCAGTCAGGGTGAAGCAGGCATCCATCCTAAGACATTAGGGGTGACTGGACCTGATTGAAGTGTACACTGAGTCAAGGAACACAGTCCCTGGGGGCAGCTGGGTGGCCTCAGCCTCAGCTTCCAGAATTTTGGGATAGACCATGTGGGGTCAGGGCAACTATTCTTGGGAACATGAGGGAAGGGGAGTCCTCTGCTGGTGCTGGATGCTGAGCCAGCTGTACTGACCAGATGTGGCCCCAGGTGGGGCCCACAAAGGAAAAGTGAGCATATGCAGGTGAGTGGTCCCAGGGGTGTGGGGCCTGGCTGGCTAGGGGTACTCTGATGACCCTACTTTCAGTTCCAGGATAGAGGGGTGAGCAGAAGCTTGTAGCCATGGGAGGGACTGTAGAGAGCAAGAATTTTGGTGGTGACAGTGTTTCTGGGGGCCCTGGTTGTAGCTCAGGGCAGTGAGGAGTGCCTGAGGTCAGGCCCCCACAGAGGGAGCTCAGAAAATAGCACAAAAATCCTGAAAGTTGAGATATCATCCCCCACATCCTGGGAGCAGAGCCCACCCCTAACAAAAGTTAACAGCCAGGAAATAAGGGGCTTTAAAAAGGAGAGTGACAGTAAATAAAAGAGAAAGAACCTGACCATAGATAACTACCAATAGGATGGAGAAGATCAGGGTTCACACTCAGAAGAAATGAAGGCAAAACAGAATGGAACCAAGCCCAAAAAGAGTTCTTGGAAGAGCTTACAAAGAATTAAAAAAATCAAATTAGAGAGTTTGAGGAAAAATTAGGAAAAAATAAGAGTGATACAAGAAAATTACGAAAAGAAAGTCAACCAACTAGAAAAAGAGATCCCAAATAGTCCAGATGTGGTATGATCAGAGCAGAGTGCAATGAGATTTTCCCTTTGATAATCATTGCCTCTCTCAATGGACCTGATCTATCATAATGTTTTTGGACTGCAGTATAAAACTGTTAACTCAAGTTTGCTTGCCCCTTATTCCTGAGATGGTGTTTACAATCACCTAGCTCTGCCTCTCTCTTCACAACCTGGTGAAACAGAACTTTGAAACCAAATTTGGGACTTTTTTAGTGTTAGTGATTAAATTTCTTTTTATTAGGTCTAACATATCATGGTAGCCTATAAAGACTTTACATGTTCTGTCTGTCATCTAGGGTGTTTGTTAGGCTGAAGGCATACTTGCCAACATTCAATATAGGGAAGTTTCTGAAAGTGTGTGATGCCTTTCAAATCAATTTTGTATGTTTTTGGTTTCACTGTATCATTATATTACTATGTAAAATGTGCTGTGTTTTCCCTCAATATTAAGGTCACAGTTAAATTCTGTAAGTGGAAACCCTTATATTCCCATTATTATTATGAATAAAGATAGAATCTGACATTTTTTTTAATGTCATAGCCTGAGAAGGAACTCTTTAGAATTGTGTAAGGAGGATCTTAAAATGTGTCACATCAGTATTATTTAAAAGATAGAAAAGATCCTAAAAGAAAATATGATTATTGGGGAAACTGTTGGGAGAGATTTATATCTAGATGAATTGTGCAACATATTTACCTTGGAAAATGCTCTGAAATAGCTGGAGGAAGAACCATGCAGAGTAAAGGTGGTACTATTGATCCATGTTGCCAGATGACAGGTTTGGCCATCAACCATCTCTTTCCATACCTTTAAAGGATTGATATTTGTTAGTGTACATGGCCAAGAAAATATTTTTTCCTATCTTAATTCTCAAGGGAATTTTAATTTCTAAATTGAGAAATAATAGTGGAAAAACACTCTTGCAGAAGGGACATCTATGATTCCTAAGGGTTTCCTAAGCACCTCAAAATCCCATTAACATGGAATCCAACTTTTTAAGTTAATGATGCAACAGCACCATGTGTTTGGAATTTTAGGATTCCCAATCCCAATTTGCTGCCATGTTATAGTAATAACAAATAATGAATCACTTGCAACCTTTTTCCTAAGAGTGCCAAATGACTTTGTAGATAATTATGTAATGTCATTAATTTTCAGAAAAATCCCTTTGTGCTATAATAAAAATGTCCATTTTTTCCAATAGTAAAGTTGGCATTCAGTTTATGGTGGAGTTTGAGACCAACAAATGAAGCTTAGGAAGCCCACGTCAAATGGGGTGGTAGAGTGAAATAGAAAGGCCTCTGGGTTTGGAAGTGTAACGTTGTCATATGTAAATCTTGTCTTTACTCTGGGTTCTCTGGGCAAGTCACTTAGTCTAGCCAGGCCTCTGTTTCCTCAGCTGTGGAATGAGGCAGCTGAATTGTTTCATCTCTGATATGTTTTCCCAGTAAGTGCTTTCTGGTTCTTTCTCATGGAATATGGCATAGCCACTTTAGGGAAGATAACTCAACAGTAGACAAGTTTAAACCTAGCCCCTCTTCATCATCTCAAAATTTTAAAAAATGTAGTCATAATTTTAGGAAAGAATAACAATAACCAAGGAACCACAACCACAACCACCCCAACAGCAAAGCCAAGGGGATAGGAAAGTGCTGATTACATGGAAATCTCACAGAGAAGCCCCAGGGCCTAAATTAATCATTTAATAAATCAAGCAGCATTCATTAAGCCCCAGGTCTAGATGTTCCAGGCTGGTGGGAGATGGGGATGTATAGACAGAAATAAAATAGCCCCTGTTTTTTGTTGTTGTTGTTGTTTGTTTGTTTGTTTTTGACTTTTGCTTTTTGGAGGGGGGAAGGCAGGGCAATTGGGGTTAAGTGATTTGCCCAAAGTCACATGGCTAGTAAGTGTTAAGTGTCTGAGGCCAGATTTGAACTCAGGTCCTCCTGGCTTCAGGACTGGTACTCTATTCACTGTGCCAACTAGTCATCTGGACAGCTCTTGTTTTTTTTTTTCTTTTTTGGAGGGCAATTGGGGTTAAGTAACTCGCCCAAGGTGACACAGCTAGGTTTTTGTTTGTGTGTGCATTAAGTGTCTGAGGCCGGATCTGTACTCAGGTCCTTCTGACTCCAGGGCCGACACTCTACTCACTGAGCCACCTAGCTGCCCCAAAAGGACTGATTTTTTTTTTTTTTGCTTTTTTGGAGGGCAATTGGGGTTAAGTAACTTGCTCAAGGTCACACAGATAGGTTTTTTGTTGTTGTTGTTGTTTGTGTGTGCATTAAGTGTCTGAGGCCGGATCTGAACTCAGGTCCTTCTGACTCCAGGGCCGACACTCTACTCACTGAGCCACCTAGCTGCCCCAAAAGGACTGATTTTTTTTTTTTTTTGCTTTTTTGGAGGGCAATTGGGGTTAAGTAACTTGCTCAAGGTCACACAGATAGGTTTTTTGTTGTTGTTGTTGTTTGTGTGTGCATTAAGTGTCTGAGGCCGGATCTGAACTCAGGTCCTTCTGACTCCAGGGCCGACGCTCTACTCACTGCGCCACCTAGCTGCCCCAACAGCTCTTGTTTTTAAGGAGCCAAGATTCTGTTGGGGAGAACAATGTGTGCACATACTGTGAGCCTGGGCTAGAGCTAGCTTCAGCTTGTTCCAAAGATCTGATTGTTAAATTTTCAGTGTGAGCATTATCACCTCAGAAATCAGCAAACTACAAATCAGGGATTGATTTAGTTTGTGGATTATGTAGACTTAAAATGATGAAGAAAAGGCTAATAAAGCAGAATAAATCTAGATGTATCTTGTGGGTATTTTTTCCTGGAGAACTGATTTGTTAAACATTCACCAGCATACCACTGAGTACAAGTGATACAAAATAGATACCTTGGAGCTTTGGAGAGGAGATACCTGCAACTGAAAAGATAAGAAAAACCTCATGGGTGGAGGAAGTGTTTGGGCTGAGCTTTGTAATGGCCTTGGGATTCTAAGAGGTGAAGAGGATGGCAAGGAGGGAATGCATTAGTGTAAAGGGGGAAAGCTTGTACAGTTATATGGAGACAGGGATGGGATGTCTTATGTGAGCAGCAGCAGGAAATCCCTTTTAGCTGAACTGAAGGCTGTGGGAAGGAGAATAATGGCAAATAAGTCTGGAAAGGTAGATTGGAACCAGGTGAAGAAATACGGATTTGTTTGTTTACTTAAGAGTACAATACAAAGAAAAAAAATGTTGTGGGAAAATAAGGGGGAAAATCCAGAAGAAAAGAATAGAAAACAAATAAAAGATGTCTCCCCAAGGAGAATGTAACTTGTGACACTGTTTTAAAGTCCAATAAAGAAGGGAAGGAGGTGAGGTGTCACCCGATAATAGAACTGATAAGTTAGAGCAAACTGTGGAAAATCTCCCAGAGCAGGGAGAAAAAAAAATGCGAGCATATTTGGGAACTCAGCTATGCAGAGATGGTGCTGGGAATAGTGGAAGACCATCAGAAGAGAAAGTTGGAAGCATAGGTGAGGTCGCTTTAAGGCAAAGCACCTGACCTTGAAAACAGACCTTAGCAAGCCAGTGTGAGAATGTTTGCCCTTCTAGAAATACAGGATGCTTTTCTACAACCCTGAATCTGGTATTTCAGGCAATTGCCCAGAAGCATCAGAGGCAGAGGACAGCCTGTCATTGGAGGAAAACAGAAAGGCAGCATTTTGCTCTGCTGAATACTTTTTTTAAGGTTAACAAGCAATAAGCAGGGGAGAGGGGAAGAAGGGAACAAAATTTTATTAAGCACCTACTATGTTCCAAGCATACCTCTAAGCACTTAACAATACTATTTTGTGGGATCCTCACAACAACTCTGTGAGGTAGGTGCTACTGTGATCTCCATTTTATAGATGAGGAAACTGAGGCAGCAGTTGAGTGACTCACCCAGGGTCACCCAGCCAAAAATATCTGAGACAGAATTGGAACTCAGAGCTTCCTGTCTCCAGGCTTGGTTCTCTGTGTATTCTGGTGTCCCCAGCTGCTATCAGACCTTATGGTTTTTCCCCTATGCATTTCAGTCAAATGTGAGACTTTAAAGATGAGTTCTACTGTAGACTGTAATCTGAGCAAGGCTACTGGACTCTTCTTGATTTTATTTAAAAATTAAATTCAACAAAGATTTGTTAAACACTTGCTGTGTTCAGATCTCTATGCTACATGGGAAGTATACAGTTTGGAGCCTATGGTCCAAAAGAGTTTTAGGAAGGGGACTCATTCAGCTCAGACCTCTGGTAGCTTTAGGCTAGACACTGGAGCAAAATGAGACACTTGGAGGGCAGTCAACAATTAATCAGGCTAGTACAAGGAGGATCCTGCAGGAAGGAAGGCATTCAGGAGCTATCCAATTGATTCAGCTGAAGCTGAAACTCCCTGACTTGAATTGCCCATGAGTTTTGTTACTGTTGTTGGGTTTGTTTGTTTGCTTGTTTTATTAGTCAAGGCATCAAAGCATGGGATCCCTTTTACTTCTATCAAGTACATTCTGTGTGTGTGTGTGTGTGTGTGTTTATTTGTGTACTTTTTTGCATTATCCACAATTTTATAAAGATTGGAAAAATTTTATATGTATATATCAGGCAAGTCCAAAATGTTTTCCATGTTTTTGTTATACCTGTTCCCCCTTCAAAAACTCTGATAGCCCAAATGCAATAAAAATTCTGCTGCTTCCAGCATGCATCTACTGGCTAGTTTTTATCTGACCCAGTTTGAGTCCCATATTTTCTGTCCTTAGAACCATCTCCAGTTTCTTCTATAGCATATCCTGATTGATTATTAGGCATGAACTGCATGCATTTGTCAGAGTTGTCTCCTCTGCTTGGAATGTTCTCCCTTCTGACTTCCACCTCTTAGCTTCCTGAGAGAGAGGAATCATTTATTAAGTGCTTAAAAATTTTCCAAGCATTGTACCAAACTCTAGACATACAAAAAATAAAAATTAAAAAAGAGAAATGGTAGCTACTTTTAAGAACTTCCATTGGAATAGCGGAAGACAAACCACAAAGGAGAACTTTGTTGGAGAGAGGGACAAAGGAGGCCAATATCTTGAGCAGGGCGAGGCTGGCTGGGTGCTGAGATGAAGGTGAGCTGAGCTGCACAGCTGAGGCTCCTCCTCTGGGCAAGCTGACTCCCCAGTCAGTGAGCAGGCTCTGAGGGAGTCATCTTTAGATGGACCAAGCAGTTGGTGGGTGAAGTAGAGCTGGCTGGAGAGGGAGCTGGATGGGAAGTAATTTTATCTATCCCTTGTTTGTTTAAAAACTCTCTCCCAGACAGGGTAGGGTAAACTATCTCATGTAGAAGAGGCAAGGGGAAGTAGTTGCAGGGGAGGGGAAGAACAGGAAGGCAAAAAGGCAAAACCATATTCTCATTGAAGTTGGCTCAAGGAGAGAATCACATACATACTAAATGGGATATTTCACTCTGCAGGAGAGTAGGGGAAAAGGGGATGAGAGGGGGGGTGATGGAGGGGAGGGCATTCTAGGGGGAGGGGAGGTTGGAAGTACCCACTTTCGAAGAGGGACAGGATCAAAGTAGGGTGGGAGGTGAGATGGGTGGGAGGGAAATATAAGCAGTCTTTTACAATACATCTACTATGGTAATGTTTTGCATAGCTATACATGTACAACACATACTGAATTGCTTATCTTCTCAGAGGGAGTGGGTGACAAGGGAGGAAGGGAATGGATCTAAAAATAGAAGTTTTAAAATTAAATCATCATAAGATGTCCAGGCATTGGGGCTCAGAGATTCACCCTGCCCTAATGGTGAAGTCGAAGGGGGTTCAGGAGAAGATATGGGAGAGAGCAGATTGGATGAGGGGATATCTAGTGGGACTGCTATTCTGGGGTAGTGGGTAGGGAAAATGGGGGAAAATTGTAACTCAAAATCTGGCAGAAATGAATGATGTAAACCAGAAGTTAAATAAAAAAAAAATAAAAATTCTCTCCCTAACCAGTGTTGGAAAAGATATCTGCTCTGGTTCTTCTTTGTTTTTTTTTTTTAATAGCTTAGGGCGTTTCAAAAATTGTTTATTAAGTGCCTACTATTTGCCAGGCACTGTGCTAACACTGGGACATAAAAAAGAAAAGGAGAAATACTTCCTGCCCTCAAGGAACCTGTAACCTAACTGGGGCAGGCAGTGTACAAGAAGAAGCTGAGGGGGGTGGGACACAGGAGCCTCCCAGTGTGGGCCATCTGTGGAGTACAAACCCAGCAGAGCTGCTCATGGGATACAGACAGTTAGCTGGAAAGTTCAGATGGCAGCCCCTTATAAGAGAAAATGGGGTGCCCATAAGCATATCTGTTCTGAGCAAATTGTGGGCTATGTTCTGAAGCACCGGTCTGAACCTAATTTCTACCAAGTGGCTTTTTTTTTTTTTCAGGTTGTCCAGCAGTTCTTGTCAAAATGGTGAGTTATTGAGTTTTCCCTCCAATTTTTCTGACATAAGTTATTAGTGAAAAACTCAGAGGCTTATTAAGTTCAATCATTCCTGGTTTTGCTTCTTCTAGTATTTTCCACTAATTTACTTCTTTCTTTTTTTAACTGGTGGCCAGGTAGTTTTGATGATAGCTTCTTTACGTATAATTTTGAAGTCTGGAAGGACCATTCCTCTGTCATTCATACCTTTTCTCCTTATTTCTTTTGAGATTTCAGACCTGTTTGTGTAAGGTATCTTTGTAGTGTACAAACTTTGAACAGCTCTCATTTCTCCTAAATCATATTATAGAACACATTTTCACCCTTGACCTTGATGTACTATATATATACATATATATATGTATATATATATATATATATATATATATATATATATATAATTTTTAAAAGCAATTGGTTAAAAAGTTAAGTAACTTGCTCAAGGTTACACTGCTAGTCATTATTTATGTGTGGGTGCTCATTTTCTGAGGCCGGTTTTGATCTCGGGTCATCCCAACTCTGAGGCCGGTGCTCTTACTCACTACACCACCTAGCCGCCCCTCTTGACCTAGTGGAATATATGTTGATTTCTTCTGGAGGGCCTTATTTGGTTCTTTACAGAATTTTCTCTGCATCCTTACCCATTGTAAGTAATGTTGGTTCATAAATACCTTAAGATATTCTCTTGGTGTTTATTTTGTAATCACATCCCCTAAAATCAATAGCAGTCAGCAACTGTCCCCAGAAATGTCTTTTCCCCCAGCCTCAGCCCTGCCCTTGGCTCTTTTCTTTTGCAGAAGTCTTCTTGGGGTCAGTGTCATTGCCCTTTGGGAACTCTACATAAATATACCCGCCCAACTCCCAGAGTTACTTTCCTAACCCTAAATGTTCATGGTGACACATCCATAGATGGAGTAAAAGTTACACGGTTACTGATTTTGTTAACTCTCTATGCTCTTAGGGGCTCCCACCTGAATTCTCTGTCATTGGCAGACCACTGGATCAGGCAAAAGAGAAACGGGTACAAATCACACATAATTCTGATAGGAACTACGCTTGGGAGGGACTATGCCATGGGGCATTGGTGCTTAGTAGCAGGAATCTGTTTTCGTTCCCTCCAGTATGGATAGGGAACAGCTTCCATGTGTCCTTTGGCAATTCTCAGGAAGAGTCAACCCCGGGAGCATCCTGTATATTCGGAGAATGTGGCTCAACATGCCACATGTGCTCCCTACTCATGGGATAGGCCTAGGCATCCTGCTTATATATGATCCCTGATTCATCATTTGTTTTCATAGTCTTTTTCTTTTTACAACTATTATTTCAAGTTGATACATTGAACTACTTTCTTACTTTTGAGGATGTTGGCAACTCCCAGATTATAGATCTCACACTGGAAGGGGCCCCATACACCCTTCTGTTAGAGAGAAGGAAACCCGAGGAGTTAAGTGAGTTGTCTAAGGTCACACAGGCAGTCCATGTCAAAGGTTGGATTTGAATCCCATTCTTGGACTCCAGAGACAATGTGCATTTTTACCTAGCTTAAGCAACCCTGTGACTGTAGCTTTGAGAAACTACCCCTTCCAGGATCCCCCAGACTCACATGAAGTGAAACTTAGGAGAAACACAGGCTGGGTTTTTATCAGAAAAGTTTTTTTATGAGCCCAGGACTAGGAACTATGATTCTTTTGCCCCATCCAAGCTTACCAATTCCATGATCTAGTCAGTGACCTGAGGTTAAAAAGGACTGATCTGGTCCAATATCCTTATTTTACAGGTATAGAAATGGACCAAAGTTCATGTGAGTAGTTACAGAAGTAGGAATGTGAACCATGGGCTTTTAAGCCCAATTACACATTCTTTCCATTGTACAAAAAAGATGACCACCAAAAGGAGGTATTGCTTTAAGAGAACAAAATAAAAATTTTAAGATACCAAACTCTAACCTTTAACCTGTAAGTATACAACTCTGACTTTCTTTTTTTCTTTTTTTCTTTTTTGCCTTTTGGAGAGGGGAAGGCAGGGAAATTGGGGTTAAGTGACCTGCCCAAGGTTATACAGCTATTAAGCTATTAACTTAACAAAGTGTCTGAGGCTGGATTTGAACTCAGGTACTGTTGACTCCAGGGTTGGTACTATATTCACTTGCTACCTAGCTGCTCCAACTCTGAGTTTTTCACTAATAACTTATAAGTCAGAAAATTTGGAGGGATGACTTTGGATTACATAATTTTCTCCCAGTTTATGCCTTTGTCATCTTGGTTAAATCAGATAAGACCAAAGTTTGAATCCATCTGATCTCACCAATCCCATAAATATCTGACCCTAAAGAGATTGGAGGGGGGTAGGGGAGTTAAATTATGGGGAAGATAAATATAAAGGATTAGATCTTGTGATTTCTCAGTATTTACATGCCTTATAATACAAATTTCATTCAACATGCATGTATTGTCTCAGCGATAATAAACATTTTAATTGTCTTTGAGATGGTCAGGATTTGTCATCATGCTATAAAATCCATTTTATCCTGATGTCAAAAAGCCCTGAAAACCATTGTTGGATAAACTGAAGAGGTTTTCCATCCATTCAATTTCCATATAGAGAAATTATATTGGGAATATATATTGGGAAAACCCCATATCTTTAATGGCTTATTTGAAGCATGGGCTATGATGATGTATGCCATAAAAATGGCAGTCATTCCACCAAGGGGAAAGTAATGTTCCATTGTCCCTGGTGTTGCTTCACCTGGAATGAATATCATCCAGTTACAGAGAGATATGGGCCTGTGTATGTGTTTCTCCTTGGGAGACAGGTCAGTTTTGAAATAGAGAGGCCAGAGTGGAGACTGACCAGAAGCATAGAAAAAATATTGACAGAAGGGATCGAATTCTTTATTTCAGAGGTCAGCACATTGTCCCAGAGGCTTGCCATTTAAACTGAGCCCAGTCCAGCCCAGACATTAGGGCAGTGGTTCTGTTACATCACAGGAACGGACTGTTCTGCTTTGTTCTGTCTTGAGGTCTGTCTTCTCCTTCGCCATGGAAAGAATGAATTGTTGGGGGGAGGATACCTATATCCCCTGTCTTTCCTACTCTATTTTGAGGTCATGATTTGCTCTGAGAGAAAAGGCTGTGCTTATCTTCATAAACCTGTCATATTTTTGCTTCTTCTGCCCTCTGTTAATGACAAAGAAAAAGAGAAAAGAATAAAATTCTCCTGATTTTTGAGACAAAAAGAAATGAAAGTCCATTGGGCTAGCACTCCCATGGCACTTCATTGAGTTTCTTTCACACTCAGATCAGGTGGGTTTTCTTCCTGCTTCCTTAAGTTGTTAGAACCCTCTCCCCAGAATGATCTCTGCTTCACTTCTCTGTATATATGTTGTCTTGTCCCAGTAAAGCATAAGCTCCCTGAGGGCGAGACTGCTTTGTACTTTGTCTTGGCATCTCAGAGTGCCTGGCACAGTGCCCTGCTGTAAAGAGTTGCTCACAGGATTTACCAAAAATAGAAAGGGTTGGAGGAAGGACACGGTAGGTTACAGGATGCTTTTCCCTTTCTGAAGTCGCTATGTGGGCTTTATTTGTTTTTGTGTGAGAATATTAATGACTGCTCTCCAGACTCCCGTGGAGTTTATAGAAGGGTGCCATTGTTCTCTCCTCTATTACCCACTAGTAGAGCCTGGCTGACTGACTCCTGGTAGGAGGGAGCAGGCTTGCTGGGAGGACCTCTCACTTTTCTTTCTTATTGAACCTTTGGATCTTCCCAAAGCACCAGGATCCAATGGCTCTAGGCTCAGTCATTAATTCCTCTTACAAACACATGGACTTGTGAGGCTTATACTTAAAACAAGAGCAAGTTTGTTCCAGGGCAAAATGAACCAGTAGGGGTCTTTTAAGTTTTCACAGAGAATAGACACACAACTGATCCCCAAATGACCCCTCCTAGCAGCCTGAATCATGATAAGCACCAACTTGTGTTGGGCTTTGGCCGGTGGTACTCAAGGGCTGTTTCTCTTTGGATAATACTTGTAAATGCTTATAACAATTCTTGACATATTGTAAGTATTTTCTAAATACTTCTTCCCCCCTTTGCCCTCCTGCCTTCCGTTCTCTTCTCTAAAGCTTCTGCACCTTGCAGTTCCAGCCTCCAGGCACTGTCAGCAGAAGGTCAGTGAATACTTTCATCCAAGCTTTCCCCAGCATCTAGCAGATGCTGGGTCCCCCTTATAGTCTCCTGATGCTCCTCTCGTAGCTCTTTGTAACTCCTCCTAGATGGCTCTAGATCTCTACAGATTCATCAGATGGGTCATGATTGCTGTCTACTTCTTCTCTGGGGCCAGTCTGCTGGTGGGAAGAGAGAAGGTGGAGGGATGGCTGGAGATGCAGTGTCATCTGGGTAGATCCAGGACTTCATGGGTGAAAGGAGAAGGCAGGTAGGAGGAAATGATTTAAAATGAGGAAAATTGATGAATTGTGGAACAGGAGTTGGAGAGAGAACAGTGGAAAACTTAAGCACATATGGAATAAAACTGTGATTGTGTAAGGAAGTAGTATGGATTGTGTGTGTGTGTGTGTGTGTGTGTGTGTGTGTGTGGTGTGAAAGAATAGGTAGGGGATATGGAGGAGGTGTTTGGCTCTTTGGTTGCCATTTATTCAACAATACTGAAGTTGGAAAGTATGAATTCTAACCATGGGGAATGAGGTTGGGAGACAATCAACAGATGGGAGAAGTCTCACTGGTGGGATCTAGGGATGGCCCTGACTTAGGTGCAGTGATGACTCCTGCATAGACTGTTTACAGTAACAAGACTCAGAACTGACCACTTTGTGTCAGCTTAGCCTGGCCTCCTTGGTCACTTGGAAATTGTGTATTTAGCATGAAGACATCTATGGAAAACATTATTCTTAAATGTTTTTTGGTCAGAGTTATGACTGGGTGGTTGGGGGAAATGCTTTTTTTTCTCTAACAATTCTTTGGTTCCAGCACAGTTTCTTTGATGAATTTCCAAAGTATTTTTGGGTTTGTATTTGTGGTGCCAAGATTTTTCATCTGTTAGCTGATGAAGGTTAGAGAACTACTGGTGGATTATTCTGGTGATTGGATCATGGCTTTCCAGGTAGTCAGTTAATGCTAATGTTTTGTAACTCATTGATATGTTGCATGGTTTGCATCATTTCGTTGCATAATATACATTAATCAATAACTGTATCTCCTCCTTTAGTGTTATTTCTGGTCGCAATCATCTGATTCTGAATCAGTAGATAAATCTTCTGTTGCTATAAACAAATTTGCAAGGCTCAAGTTTCTTTGTTAACACATCATGGGTAGAATTCAATCAACAAGAAGGGAGGGGGTTCCATAAGCATTTATTAAGCACCTACTATATGCCAAGCACTCTCTCCATCTTCCTGGGCCTGGCCTTAAATTTCTGGACTTTAAAACAATACCTAGTTTAGTGCTAGCTCATTTCAGAACTCTCTTTGGTCTCTGGGACCTCCTTGGCCTAGAACAATCTACCTGCCTCCCACTCCTATGGCCTTTTACTCTGGAATATTCTCCCCCAAGGCCAGCCCCACTCCTCCCCTTGGCAAGCTCCTCCCAGAGCCCCAGGCCACCTGTGGAAGGCCCCAGGTCAGCTTGACTTCATCGGCTTCTGGCCTCAATTTCTGACTTTATGGGCTTCAGCTCCATGTCCCCTTTCTCCTCCTCCAGGGACTGTCTTGATTGTATTTGTAGCCCCAGTACTTACCACAATTTCCAGTACATAGTAACTGCTTAATAATTATTTGTTCTTGTTGATTATCATACTGAGATTGGTGCTTCCAGCATGTTCACAGAAATGTTGATCTCCCAGCAGTTTGATGAGATTGTAAAACAGAAGCCATTTTATCTACTTGTGTCCCAGGATTCAGAACTGGAAAGATAAAAGAGCCTTAGGCTAGTGACCTGGCCCAGAACCATTTCTACCTGAATTCTACTGCAAAAGGCTGGAGTGGGGTGGCTAGGTGCTTCAATGAATAAAGCACTGACCCTGGAGTCAGGAGGGCCTGAGTTCAAATCCAGCCTCAGACACTTTAACACTTACTAGTGATGGGGGGTGGTAGGTGTTTCAGGGGCTCCAATGACCAGAATCCTTGAGTGGGCAGTCTGGAAGGAATTCACTAGGCCCAAGAATCTTTTGAGTCTGGATTGTAAGCTTATTATTACGCTTTACAGTGGGCAGGTGTTCTTAGGGAACCTGCAAACTTAAAGAAGGCATAGGAATAGTTTATGAGTCATAATAGTAAATCAGATGTCAACTATGCTAACTAGGTGAGTAAGGATGGGGTTAGGGAGGAGTTAAGAGTGGTCAGTGCTTAAAGGGACATGCACTTTTAATATCAACTGCACAGGCATATTGCCCATAATTCACTGGGAAATAGCTCAAGGTGAGGGGTGGGGGGAGTGCTGCATATAGGTATGGTTTTAGGCTTGAAATGTCACTAAGTCAGCTAGTGGTCAGGGCTGACTGAGAAGTTCCGAGTCAGCCACCCATCAGTGTCATGTTTGACAAGATGGATGTTGGGAACCAAAGCTAATGGAGACTCAGTATGTGTATAATTAGCTGAGGAATTAATTTACAGATAGTGCATTGAAAAATTCATAGGTGCAGCTGGCCATTATACTAAAGAGTGATAAACAGTTCATGAATTGTTGCTAGGCAAAGTGCTGTCAGGGGGAAAAGGCAGAGTTAATGCTCTGAGGCTGGGGGGATGTGGTTTTACAAATTAATTTTACAAACTGATGTTACAAACTGATATTACATACATAGATCCCAAGCACCCCATCACTAGCAGTGTGACCTTGGGCAAGTCGCTTAACCCCAGTTGCCCCCCAAAAAGCAAAAAAAAAAGTCTGGAATGGGGAGCTAACAATTACCACCCAAATCTGTTATCCTGTCCTGGGTGAGGCCCATCTGGATTCTCTCAGACCCAGTGGAGACCTGGGGGAGCATGACCCCCAAAGAGTTGCTTTTCAGAACAATATGCAACAGGAAGTCAAGTCATGTTGAGTCAAAGAAGAGTCAACAAACATTCTTTAAATACCTACTGTGGTAAGTGTTGGAACTGCAGTGAATGGCAAAACCAGCACCTGCTCTAATGGAGCCCAGGTTCTAAGGGAAGGAGCATGTAAACAACTATATACAAACAACCTATATTCCCCCCTTAATTGGGAGATAATTAAGAGAGCCAAGGCCCTGGCATTAAAGGAAGGATTCTTGTAGAGGTATGACTTTAGCTGGGGCTCCATGGAAATCAGGGAAGCCAGGAGGTTAGGCTCAAAGATGAGGCAGCCTGGCATTGGTTCAATACTGCTGTCCTAAGCAAGGGAGAGCCAGAAGCATAGGGTCACAGAATCATGAAAAGAGTGAGGTGTGAAAGACTTGAGGGCCAAGGAAGGGTCAGGTGACATAGGACTTGAAAATTCAGCAGAAGATTTGGTTAAATATAATCCTGGTGATAACAGGAAGAAACTGGAGTTTATTGAATATTGGATAGCTATTTACTTCCTCCCTTATAAAAAGAATGCTTAAAACACAAAAAGCTGGAGGGATAAAGAGGGCAGCCCATGGGGAGATGGGAACTAGGAGGTTTGCAGAATCTCCTATGCCCTTTTGTTCTGACCCAGTCTTGCTAAGCTTATGAATGCAGAGGCAGAGGGGAACACAGCCTGCTTTTTAGGATTCCCCTTCCTCTGAGCTCTTTCCTCTCCTCACTGGAAAATTAAGTACCCATAGAGGAGAATAAGACTTCTCTCCCTAAGGGCTCTAGGAGATGATTCAAAAGGACTAGGCCCCATCTGATATGCCTCCCAATATGAACTAACCAGTTGACATCAATTAGCTTTTCTTTTTTTTTTTTTAAATTTATTTATTTATTCTCATTTTCAACATTCACTTGCACAAGAGATTGAATTCCAGATTTTCCCCCTCTGCCTACCTCAGGACTGGGTGCATTCTGATTACCCCTTCCCAAAATCTGTCCTCCATTCTGTCACTCCTCACCCATTCTCTTATCCCTTTTTACCTTCTATTTTCCTGTAGGATAAGGTAAATTTCTGTACCCCATTGCCTGAGTCTGGGGTGTGAAAACTTGAAAACTTCTCAGAATGCACTTTATAAATTGGTGTCAGTTCTAATTGTTGTCTTCCCCCTTTGCCCTCCCTTAACTTCTTCTGTCAATCAGCAGCAAGGCCTTTCAGGAGTCTTTTGACCTCCACCCTTATTGGCTACACCCTTATTGACATTAGGCCTTTTAGGGTTTTTCAACCTCCAACCTTGCTGGCCTCTTTAGTCCCTCCCTTCTTCACTATGGCCTTTGCCAAATAAGGATTGATACATTTGAATTGTCTATCCCCCATTTCCCTGTTCTTTGTAAGCCCATCTCCCAGCCACTAAGAGATAGTGGCCAGCTTCCCAGCTTCCCTGTTATTTGACATTGGGGTGGATTTTCGCACTGAGACTTAAGCCTACCTCTCAGCCAATGGGAGAAGGGACAGCCAGAGGAGGGGTTTGACTTCTTTAGAGAATAAATTATTGTTCTGTCTTTTGTAACACACCTCCTCCTCATGACCAGTCATGGGGAAGACCACCCTCTTCTCCTGGGGAAGAGAATAAATTCCTGTTCTTATCCTGAGAAATCTCTGTGTTCTTGAATAAATTTTAAATGGGGTTTTTCATCCCAAACACCTGTGTATCTTATTTCCCAGTTGTGTGTAAAAATATTTTTTCATTCTTTTTAAAATTTATTTTTAGTTGTCAACATTCATTTCCACAAGATTTTGAGTTTCAAATTTTTTCCCTGTCTTTTTTTTCTGTCTTTTCCCTATCCCCTACCCCAAAACAGCGAGCCTACTGAATACCCCTTCCCAAAAATCTGCTCTCTCTTATATCTTCCCCCATACCCCCTCCACATTTCTACTAGGGCAAGATGGATTTCTATACCCCCAGTACCTGTATATCTTATTTCCCAGTTACGTGTAAAAAAATTATTTAACATTTGTTTTTAAATTTTTGATTTCCAGATTCTTTTCCTTCTTTCCTCCTCACCCACCCCTACTGGGAAGATAAGCAATTCAATATAGGTTGTGCATGTGTAGTTATGCAAAACGTTTCTATAGTAGTCATATTGTGAAAGACTGGCTATATTTCCCTCCATCCTATCCCGCCCCCCCACCCCACTTATTCTATTTTCTCTTTTGACCCTGTCCCTTTTCAAAAGTGCATGCTTCTAACTAACCTTTCCCTCAATTTTCCCTCCCTCTTATCATCCCCCCCTCTTATCCAATTCCCCCCTACTTTCCTGTAGTGTAAGATACCCAAATGAGTATGTATGTTATTCCCTCCTTAAGCCAAATTCAATGAGAGTAGGGTTGACCCATTCCCTTTCGGCTTCCTGCTCTTCCCCTCCATTGCAACAATTTTCTCTTGCTGCTTTTATATGAGATGATTTGCCCTATTCCATCCCTCCCTTTCTCCTTCTTTCATTATATTCCTCTCTTGCCTCTTAATTTTATTTTTTAGATATCATCCCTTCCTATTCAACTGATCCTGTGCCCTCTATGTATACATGTACACACATATACACACACTCACATATATATTTATACACACACACCCTGCTTTACATACATATTTGTATGTATATATGTATATATACATATGTGTATGTATGTGTGTTTATATATTCCCTTCAACTGTCATACTGAGAAAAATCTCATTAGTTTCAATTATCATTTTTCCATGTAGGAATATAAATAGTTCAACTTTAATAAGTTCCATATGATTTTTTTTTCCTGTTTCTCTTTTCATGCTTCCCTTGCTTCTTGTATATGACACTCAAATTTTCTGTTCAGCTCTGATTTTTCATCAAGAATACTTGAAAGTCCCCTATTTCATTGAATGACCCTATTTTCCCTTGAAGCATTATACTCAGTTTTTCTGGGTAGGTGATTCTTGGTTTTAATTCTAGCTCAGTTTGATCTCTGGAATATTATCAAGCCCTTCAATGCCTTAACATAGAAGCTACTAGGTCTTGTGTTATCCTGATTGTGTTTCCACAATACTCAAATTGTTTCTTCCTGACAGCTTGTAATATTTTCTCCTTGACCTGGGAACTCTGGAATTTGGCTATAATATTCCTTTTTTTTTTTTTTTAAGCAATTGGGGTTAAGTAACTTGCTCAAGGTTACATGGCTAGTCTTTATTTATGTGTGGGTGTTCATTTTCTGAGGCTGGTTTCCATCTCGGGTCATCCCAACTCCGAGGCCAGCGCTCTTACTCACTGCGCCACCTAGCCACCCCTATAATATTCCTAGGAGTTTTCTTTTGGAGATTTTTTCAAGAGGTAAGTGGTGAATTCTTTCAATTTCTATTTTGCCTTCTGGTTTTAGAATACAGGACAATTTTACTGGAGAATTTCTTGAAGGATGATTTCTAGGTTCTTTTTTTGATCACGGATTTCAGATACTCCAATAAATTTTAAATGATCTCTCCTGGATCTATTTTCCTGGCCAGTGGTTTTTCCAATGAGATATTTCACATTGCCTTCTATTTTTGTCGTTTGTTTGGATCTGTATAATAGTATCTTGATTTCTCATAAAGTCTTTAGCTTCCATTTGCTCCAATCTAGTTTTGAAGGAATTATTCTCTTCATTGAGTTTTGGAAATTCCTTTTCCATCCATCAAATTTGGCTTTTTAAGGCATTTTTCTCCTCATTGGCTATTTGCCATTTGAGTTAGTCTATTTTTTAAGGTGTTATTTTCTTCAGTATTTTTTGGGTCTCCTTTAGCAAGCTGTTGACTTGCTTTTCATGATTTTCTTGCATCATTCTCATTTCTCTACCCAATTTTTTCCTCCACTTTTCTTACTTGATTTTCAAAATCCTTTTAGAGTTCCTCCATGGTCTGAAACCAGTTTATATATATATATATATATATATATATATATATATTTGGAAGCATCTGATGCAGGAGTTTTGCCTTCGTTGACTTCTTCTGGTTCCTTGTTTTGATCCTTTTTGTACCCACAAAAGGATTCTATGGTCTGATTGTGTTTCCTTTGCTTGCTCATGATGCCAGCCAATTACTTGACTTTTGAGCTCTTTGCCATGGTAGAAATCTGCTTCCAGAGTGGAGAGCTTTATCCCAAATTGATGTTTTTTTTTTTTTTTTGCAAATGTTGTCAGGAGTCTAAGGAGAGCACCCTCTCTACAGACACCCCAAGGTCTGGCATAGGGGCCACACATCCCAGACCACCACCCAAGACTGCAATCTATATCTGAGTAGGTCAAAGCAAGAACTATTACCCACTGAATGGTAGCTTGATCCCCCTATGATCTGCAGGTCAGGAGCTCCAGAGGCAGCCATATGGCAGCAGCTACAGCCACCCTGCCCCCATCACCTCTCACCCTGGGGGCAGGGGCTGGACAATGCTCTTCTGTCACCTGGTTCCAATAGAGTTCCCCAGTGACCTCTTACTTTCTCTTTGGCATTTATGGATTGTGATTCTAAGTTTTAAGCCTCACTCCTTTGACCTCTGGAATGTCATACTCCAAGCCTTCTAATGCCTTCCTGTAGAAGCTGGTAAATCTTGTGTTATCCTTATGGTGGTTCCACAATACTTGAATTTTTCTTTTCCACTGCTTACAATATTTTCTCCTTGACCTGGGAACTCTGGAATTTAGCTATAAGATTCCTGGCAGTTTTCCTTTTGGAATCTCTTTTTTCTTTTCTTTTTTTTTTTATCAATTTATTTGTTTATTTTTTCGTTTACAAGATTCAATTTCACAGTTCCTTGAGTTTCAAATTTCCCTTCCCTAACTCCTCCCACCCCCTACAACAGCATATAGTCCAGTATAGGGTCGGAAAATATTTTCACAATAGATATTAGTCAAGTTACAAAGGCGTATTAGACTACATGGGATGAAAAAAGGTAAAGAAGAAATAAAACCAAACAATGAAAAGAAAAAGATCAATTAGTTTTCTTCCATCAGGATTCAAGCTCAGTTCTTTCTAGTGATTTCTCTGGATGTAGGCATCACTCTCCTTCATGAGTCTTTCGGGATTGACTTATATCACTGCATTGCTGAGAAGAGTCCAGTCTGTCATAGTTGGTCATCACACATATGTTGTTTCTGTGATTGTATACAAATTTCTCCTGGTTCTACTCTTCTCACTCAGCATCAGTTTGTATAAGCCTCTCCAGGTAAATATAAAGACCGTCTCCTCCTTGTTTCTTATAGCACAATAGTATTCCATTACATGCATATACCACAACTTGTGTAGCCATTCCCCAATTGATGGGCACCCCTTTAATTTCCAATTCTTTACAACCATGAAAAGAGCTGCTATAAATATTTTTGTACATATGGGTCTTCAGTCCTCTTCTATGATCACTTTGGAATATAACACTATAAGTGGTATTGCTGGGTCAAAGGGTATGAAATTATTTATAGTTCTTTGGGCATAATTCCTGATTGCTCTCCAGAATGGCCGGAAAGTTCACAACTCCACCAGCAATGCATTAGTGTTCCAATTTGCCCACTTCCTCTCCAGCACTTGTCATTTTCCTCTTTTGTCATCTTAGCCAATCTGACTGGAGAGATGTGGTACCTCAGAGTTGTTTTGATTTGCATTTTTCTAATCAATAGTGATTTAGAGTATTTTTTCATATGCTTATACATAACTTTAATTAATTTCTCTGAACACTGCCTGTTCATATCATTTGACCATTTATCAATTGGAATGACTTGTATTCTTATAGATTTGACTCAATTCTCTATATATTTTAGAAATGAGTCCTTTATCAGAGACATAGGTTGTAAAAATTCTTTCCCAATTTCACACCTCCCTCTTGATCTTGGTTACATTGGCTTTGTTTGTACAGAAACTTTTCAATTTAATGTAATCAAAATTATCCATTTTGCATTTTATACTGCTGTCTAATTCTTGTTTGGTCCTAAAGTCTTTCCCTCTCCACAAATCTGACAGGTAAACTATTCCTTGTTTTCCCAGATTGCTTACAGTATCATTCTTTATACCTAGATCATGCACCCATTTAGACTTGATTTTGGTATATGGTGTTAGATAATGATATATGCCCAGTTTCTGCCACACTATATTCCAGTTTTCCTAGCAGTTTTTGTCAAATAGTGCATTCTTATCCCCAAAACTGGGATCTTTGGGTTTATCAAACAATAGATTACTATGCTCATTAACTGTTGGATCTCTTGCAGCCAGTCTATTCCATTCATCCACTACTCTACTCCTCAGCCAGTACCAAGCAGTTTTGATGACTGCTGCTGAATAATACAGATTAAAATCTGGTACAGCTAGTCCACCTTCCCTAGCATTTCTTTTCATTAATTCCCTTGATATTCTAGACCATTTGTTCTTCCAAATAAATTTTGTTACTATTTTGTCTAACTCTATAAAGTAGTTTTTTTGGTAAATTGATTGGTATGGCACTAAATATATAACTTAGTTTGGGTAAAGTTGTCATTTTTATTATATTAGCTCAACCCAGCCACGAACAATTAATATTTTTCCAATTAGTTAGATCTGATTTTATCTGTGTGAGAAGTGTTTTGTAGTTGTGATCATATAGGTCCTGGGGTTTGTTTTGGCAGGTAGATTCCCAAATATTTTACAATGTCTACAGTTACTTTAAATGGGATTTCTCTAACTCTTGTTGTTGAATTTCATTAGAGATATACAGGAATGCCGAGGATTTATGTGGGTTTATTTTATATCCTGCAACTTTGCCAAATTTATTTATCGTCTCAAGTAGTTTTTTACTTGATTATCTAGGATTCTCTAAGTATATCATCATATCATCTGCAAAGAGTGATAGCTTGGTCTCCTCTTTTCCTAATTTTATTCCTTTGATTTCTTTTTATTCTCTAATTGCTCCTGCTAACATTTCTAGTACCAGATTGAATAAGAGGGGGTGATAGTGGACACCCTTGTTTCACTCCTGATCTTACTGGAAATGCTTCTAGTTTATCCCCATTGCATATAATACTTGTTGATGGTTTAAAATAGATACTATCTACTATTTTAAAGAAGGCTCCATTTATAATTATACTTGCTAGTGTTTTTAATAGGAATGGATGTTGTACTTTGTCAAATGCCTTTTCTGCATCTATTGAGATAATCATGTGGTTTCTGCTAGTTTTGTTGTTGATATGATCAATTATACTGATGATTTTCCTAATATTAAACCATCCTTGCATTCCTGGAATAAATCCTACCTGATCAAAATGTATTAATTTTGTGGTAAGTTGTTGCAGTCTTTTGGCTAATATCATATTTTCAATTTTTGCATCTAAATTCATGAGGGAAATTGGCCTATAATTTTCTTTCTCTGTTTTATCTCTTCCTGATTTAGGAATCAATACCATATTTGTGTCATAGAAAGCATTAGGTAGGACTCCTTTTTCACTAATTTTCCCAAATAGTTTGTAGAGTCTTGCTATCAGTTGTTCTTTAAATGTTTGATAAAATTCACTAATAAACCCATTTGGACCTGGAGATTTTTTCCTAGGGAATACATTGATGGCTTGTTTGATTTCTTTTTCTGAGATGGGGTTATTTAGGCAATTCACTTCCTCTTCAGTTAATCTGGGCAACTTGTGATTTTGTAAATATATTCATCCATTTCACTAAGATTGTCATATTTATGTGCATACAATTGGGAAAAATAATTCCTAATTATGGTTTTGATTTCCTCTTCATTAGAGGAAATTTTGATTTTTGATGCTCATAATTTTGTTTTCTTCTTTTTTTTATCATATTGGCTGTCTATCAATTTTATTGGTTTTTTCGTAAAACCAGCTCTTTTATTTATTAATTCAATAGATTTCTTAATTTCAATTTTATTAATCTCTCCTTTGGTTTTCAATATTTCTAATTTCGTACTAAATTAGGCATTTTCAATTTGTTCTTTTTCTAGCTTTTTCAATTGCATGTCCAATTCATTGACCTCCCTTCTCTCTGCTTTATTCAAGTATGCACTCAGGTATATAAAAGTGCCCCTAAGAACTGACTTTAATGCATCCCACAAATTTGGTATGTTGTCTCATTACTATCCTCTTTATTTCACTCAAAGAAAAACAAAGTTTATTAAAAATTCACAATATTGGGAAGATTCTTTTTTTATCTTATTAAACAAATGCTTTATTAACTTTTGGTTTACATCATTCATTTCCACCAGATTTCGAGTTACAATTTTTTTCCCCATTTTCCCCCTACCCACCACCCTAGAATAGCAGTCCCACAATATATCCCCTCATCCAATCTGCTCTCTCCCATATCTTCTCCCATACTCCCTTCGATTTTTTCCATTAGAGCAAAGTGAGTCTCTGTGCCTCAGTGCCCGCACATTTTATCTCCCAATTACATGCAAAATAGTATTAATAATAGCATTTATATATATTTGAAACATTTAATTTTAAAGCCTCAAGTTTCAGACCCATTCCCTTCCTCCCTTGTCACCAATTCCCTCTGGGAAGATAAGTAATTCAATATGTGTTGTACATGTATAGCTATGCAAAACATTACCACAGTAGATATATTGTAAAAGGCTGCTTATAATTCCCTCCCACCCATCCCACCCCCCACCTGGTCCATTCCCTACTTTGATCCTGTCCCTCTTCAATAGTGGGTACTTCCAACCTCCCCTTCCCCCTACTCTCCAGCCGGGTGAGATATCCCATTTAGTATGTATGTCATTCTCTTCCTGAACCAACTTCAATGAGAATATGGTTTTGCCTTTTTGCCTTCCTGTTCTACCCCTCCCCTGCAGTCACTTCCCCTTCCTTCTTCTACATGAGATAGTTTACTCTACCCTGTCTCTCCCCATCTCCTCTTGCCACTTTCCTCTCTCACCTCATAATTTCATCCCTTAAGTATCATCCCTTCCCACCAAATTCAACCTATGCCCTCTATCCATGTATAACTGTAAACATATATACACACATTCACATATGTATTCATATGCCCATATACCCTTCTTCCATTATTATCATACTGAGAAATGTTTCATCATTTACAGTTATTGTTTTTCCATGTAGGAATATAAATAGATCAACTTTGATAAGTTCTTTTTGATTTCATTTCCCTGATTACCTTCTCAGGCATCTCTTGCTTCTTGTGTCTGGATGTTGAATTTTCTATTCAACTCTGGTTTTTTCCTCAAGAATGCTTAAAAGTCCTCTATTCCACTGAATGACCATATTTTCCCCTGAAACAAAATACTCAGTTTTGCTGGGTAGGTGACCCTTGTCTTCAATCCCAGCTCTTTTGCCCTCTGGAATATTATATTCCATGCCCTTTGATCCCTCAGTGTAGAAGCTGCCAGGTCCTGTGGTATTCTGATTGTATTTCCATAATATTGAAATTGTTTATTCCTGGCTGCTTGTAGTATTTTCTCCTTGATCTGGGGATTCTGGAACCTGGCTATAATATTCCTGTGAGTTTTCTTTTTGCGATCTTTTTCAGGAGGTGATTGGTGGATTCTTTCAACCTCTATTTTGTCCTCTGGGTCTAAAATATCAGGGCAATTTTCCTTGAGAATTTCTTGAAGAGTGATTTCTAGGTTTTTTCTTTGATCATGGCTTTCAGGTAGTCCAATAATTTTTAAATCATCTCTCCTGGATCTATTTTCCAGGTCAGTGGTTTTTCCCATGAGATTTCTCATTGCCTTCTATTCTTTCATTTGTTTGGATCTCTTTAACAGCATCTTGATTTCTCATAAAGTCATTAGCTTCCATTTGCTCCAGTCTAACTCTGAAGGAATGAATCTCCTCAATGAGCATTTGAGATTCCTTGTCCACACGGCTAGGTTTTTATTTGTGTGTGTGTTCAGTGTCTGAGGTTGGATTCAAACTCAGGTTCTTCTGACTCTAGGGCCAACGCTCTACTCACTGTGCCACCTAGCCACCCCATTGATAATTTCTTGTAAGAAGATGCCTTGTTTTTTTTTTTTATCATGGCTTTTATTTCAATAATTTTTAAATTATCTCTCCTGGACCTATTTTCCAAGTCAGTTGTTTTTCCAATGAGGTATTTTATGTTATCTTCTATTTTTCATTCTTTTGGTTTTGTTTTATTATTTCTTGATTTCTTATAGAATCATTAGCTTCCATTTGTTTCATTCTAATTTTGAAGGAATTATTTTCTTCTGTGAGCTTTTGGACCTCCTTTTTAATTTGGCTGACCCTGCTTCTTAAGATATTCTTCTCCCCATTGGCTTTTTGGACCTCTTTTGCCATTTTGTCTAGTCAATTTTTTTAATATACCTTTTTTTTTTTCATTTTCTTTTTGGTTCTCCCTTAGCAAGCTGTTGGTTTATTTTTCATGATTTTCTTGTATCACTCTCATTTCTCTTTTCAATTTTTCTTCTACTTTTCTTGATTTTTGAAATCCTTTTTGAGCTCTTCCATGGTGTGAGACCAATTCATATTTTTTCTTGGAATCTTTGGATATAGGAGCTTTGACTTTGTTGTCTTCTCTTGAGTGTATGTTTTGATCTTCCTTGCTACCAAAGTGAAATTTTATAGACTTTTTTCCCATTTGCTCATTTTCCTATCCAATTATTTGACTTTTTAACTGTTTGTTAGGGTAGAGCTTTGCTTCCAATGTGAAGGATGTACTGTCCCAAATTTCAGGAGTTTTGTGCAGCTGTTTTCAGAAATACTTCTAGGGACACACAAATTTTCAGTTCTTCCAAAGTGGTGTGATTTAAGGAGAGGTATTTACTCCTCTCCTGTCCTGTGTTCTTGTCTGTGAATGACCACAAGTACTCTTTTCTTCCCTGGAACTGTGAGGAGGGTTCCCTGAAAGTGCTGCTACAGGCTTTGCTATGTCAGTGCTCCTCACCTCAAGACTGCAACCCAGATCCAAGCATGGACAAAGCAAGGGAATCCTATTTTAGTACCAGCAAAGAGATCCCTGTAATCTCCTTATGATCAGTTGTCAGATGCCCCCACCATCTATGGATGGAGAGTTCTGCAAGCAGCCACTGCCACTGCAGCCACCATCATTGCCTCTGCCCTGGGACTGGGACTAGACAGCACTCCTCTCTCTTCCAAGTCGAACAGACCTTTCCCACTGACATTCTAAGTTGTCTTTGGTGTTTGTGGGTTGAGAAGTCTGGAAATCTCCTCAGCTGCCAGTGATTCTGTCTCCTGAGGCTTGCTCTGGGTTTGCTGGGGCCAAGTGTGTGCTGGGAAAATCCACACTGGACTGTGTTCCTCTCCAAGCCCAGTGCAACAGACCTTTCCCATTGTCCACCCAGGTTGTCTTGGACTGGAAGGTTGTTTCACTCTGTCTTTTTTGTGGGTTCTGCTGCTCTAGAATTTGTTTAGACTCATTTTTTATGAGGATTTGGAGGGGTTTTAGGGAGAGTTCAAACATTTCCCTGCTCTGACTCTGCCATCTTGGCTCACTTCTTGCCTCTACCCCGCCCCCCATTAACTTTTGAAAAGGGATATTTATTGAAAATGTGTAGTAAGGATGAAAATGACAAAAACAACATAATATTCCCCAAACCAGGGATGCACTCTCTCTTCACTCTGGTGGTTTAGGTACATGTCTTGCTCACACACAGACACACACACAGACACACAGACACAGACAGACACAGACACACACACAGACACAGACACAGACACACACAGACACAGACACACACACACACACACACACACACACACACACACACACACATGCACACATTATCCCTGGCATGAAAGGACTAAGATACAAAGCTTGAAAAGAATAGCATGTATATGTGGGGAACAGTTAGGATGATGGAGTGGCTTGTACCTCCTTGCCTTTGAGCCTTTTCCTACCTTTCTGAGAGCACTCATCAGTTTGCTTTAGGCTGGGGTCTTGGCAATGGCCTCTTCTCTCCCTTGGCCAGCCGGGCTGGCTTCTTTCAGGTCTTGGTAAATCCATTGTTGGCCCTTGTGAAGCACAATCACTCAGCTGCACTGCTGGCTCCTCCCTAGACTCAGCAAAAATGATTGTGGAACCTTGGATGACTTTGATGGATCTTTTAGGCTCATTGATCACATGAGTGCTCCTCTTTCAGAATTTTGGTTTGGAGAAAAACCTTCCATGGGTAATCAGATTCCCCTTCCCTCCTTCCCTCTCTTCTACATATCCAAAAATCAAACACACATCTACATGAACCAGAGAACCCTGTTGTTCCTTCATGAACCTTGGAGGAAGACTGATAGAAAACAAAATTTTATGCAGAGAAACTTTCATGGTAGGATCTCTTGAGGAATAATACTTTTGTGCTTTGAAGGGAGCTACACTTCAATATTTTAGAGGCACCCACCCCACCATCATGCCAGGAAGATAGTAGGTAAATGAATCATGTGCCATTCCATGGAGCCAACAGAATGCTCCTAACAAAGAAAGTTCATCTTGGTTCCAATTTAATTATAAAAGCTCCCTTTTTTGGATATTACTATTGATTATCCATTGTCAAGTTTTATGAGCAAAAGCCAACAAAAATCATAAAAATGCTAGAATGAAACTAGCCTTTTGGGTCTTCCTGTTTGTCATGAACTATGGTACTCTGAGCTGTTTGTTTAGAAAAACTTCAAAGATGCTTTTGTAGTTGATTGAAGGAAAAATGTTACAAGGTGATTCCCCATTAGAAGATTAAACAAAATGGCATATTTCTGCATTTTAAAAATTATTTTTATTTTTTAATGCTCTTTTTTTTTTGGAATTCCATTCTCTCCCCCATTCTGTCCTTCCCTCATTCATTGGGAAGGCAGACAACATCATATCATTCTACATGTGAAGACATGCAAAACATATTAGCCAAAATGGCATGTTTCTAGACTTTATTTCTTTAAAGAATAGGACCTTGATGGGGGCAATGAGAGACTACCGTGGTCCTTGGTATGGGTATATTCATAAAAAATAGATGAATTTGTTCCTTTGATACCGGGCACATTGCCCCACAGATAGGAGGTACTTTTAAAAACTAAAACCTTTTAAATCCTTTTAAAAATATTTTATTTTGGGGGTGGCTAGGTGGCGCAGTGAGTAAGAGCACTGGCCTCGGAGTTGGGATGACCCGGGATCGAAACCGGCCTCAGAAAATGAGTACCCACACATAAAATAATGACTAGCCGTGTAACCTTGAGCAAGTTACTTAACCCCAAGTGCTTTTAAAAAAATATTTTATTTTTCCCCAATTACATAATAAAACAATTTTAAACATTTTTTAAAGTTTTGAGTTCCAAATTCCATCCCTTGCTCCCTTCCCAACCCCAAGGTGGCAAGCAATCTGATATAGGTTATACATATGCAATCATGTAAAACATTTCCATATTAGTCGTTCTGTGCAAGAAAATTTTAACAACAAAAAAAATTTTTAAAAAAAGAAAGGAAGGAAGGAAAGAAAGAAAAAAGAAAAATAGTATGTTTTGGTCTGTATTCAAACAGAATCAGGTCTTTCTCTGGAGGCACAGAGCTCCTTTAAATTCTAAAAAAAATGATTAAGCATTATTAGTTGTTTGTTTGTTTGAATTTTTTTTTTGCTTTTTGGAGGGCAACTGGGGTTAATTGACTTGCCCAAATTCACATGGCTAGTTTTTGTGTTAAATGTCTCAGGCCAGATTTGAACTCAAGTCGTCCTGACTCCAGGGCTGGTGCTCTATTCACTGTGCCACCTAGCTGCCTCAAGCATTATTAGTTATTGACGAAGATTCCTTTCATAAGATCCACATATACCTTTGGGAATTATGGACAATTAGCATCACCACCATCATTAACTAATTGTTCCCTAACACTCAAAGCTTGGAATTGGGGTTGGAGCAAGAATCTTGGGCTTTGATGAAATCGCACTGCATATCAAAGCCTGCCTAAGCAAGAGTGTTGGCTGCATCTTTTCCCATTTATTTTTTGTAGGAACAATTGGGTAATGACTTGTTATCTTGTGCACAATTTTTACATTTATGCCACAGCTGTTCTTGAGGTTCTTAGGATGGGTTGATGACTGCCTCTCCACCTTTTAGATGGTCAGGGAGGACGAAGGGACCTTTAAATTAAAAGAAATAAAGGTCAGTGGGGGACAAAAGGGATCTCAGGGTTAGAAGGAGAGATTTGAACTCTGTCAGGAATGGAAAAATATTGCCCAAATGAGAAATGGAAGGAAATGAAAAGCTAAGCTATTAGCTTCAAATAGATTTGTGGTTGTTTCAGAGAAGGAAGAGTTGGATGCTCTGAAATGGAAGAAGCTTCTTGTCCTCCTGAAAATGTTATAATTGAGCCACTGGAAGGATCAGGTGAGACTCTATCTATCCACTAAGAGGCTAAGGAAAAAGAGGAGTAGAAGTTGGCTATTTCATTTCAGGGACCTTCAAGTAATCTGAATATAGAAAGAAAGAAGTCTGATTTCTTCCTTGGCATAGATCCAAGACAAAGAATTTTCTAAGGCTTGTTAAAATGGATGACAGCTATCCATTTCTGATGATTCCCATGGGTATGAGTGACATTGCCAGAAGGAATTTCAACTATTTTGAAGCCTGAGTCAAGAAAATAAAGATGACAGGATCTCAGAGTGTGTTTTCCTTAGTGTGGTCCATTGAATGTAAGGGATACAGAAGAGAAAAAAATAATCTAGGAAGTAAACAGCTGGCCAGGAAGGTGGGGTTTGCAGGTTATAACCTGAATGCCTTATTTATTTCCTTTTTCATTAATATACTAGCAATTTTGCTTGTTAGATTTATTCAAGGAAAAAGTAGGAATAAGTCCAAACTATTTTATTCAAATACTTTATGCATGCACATATATAGATGTATATATGTGCATATATATTAATCTCAACATGAAAAATGAGATTGTTGAAGGATCCTTGTCTCTGGCCAATCTTGTTCATATGTTACTTCCAATGCTGATCACTGGAAAAGAACCTGGTGACAACTAATTTAGTGAGTTATTCATTGCTCTATTTTAATGAACTGTGGTAAATATTTCCTCCAATGAATCATTTCAGAAGGCTTAACTAAAATCCATGGAGTGAAGGAGCCCTCCCATTGGGGGCAAGGTAACTCAAGAGTAAGACTCTCAGATTCCCCCCAAGGAGTGCTTCCCCAGTCTCTAGTGTGTCAAGCTCAGAACAGGGTCATGATGGAGACCACTAGCTCTTCTCAAATCAGCTTCTTCGCAGAGACTTATTCTCCTTTCGGCTACCTGAAGTGGGGTTGGCACTGCTCTCAAAGCTAGAAGCCAGAAGTGTCCTAATTAACCCTGGAGCCCAAAGAGAGTCAAGAGACCCAAGGAGTCTTTAGATATTCTCCTTTCTCTTCTCTTTAGCTCGACCATCTCCTTTAAGGGGAAGAGAGTCCCACCCCAGTGGGCCTTGGGCCTCAGATTTACAAAGGCAAGGAGACAGTCCTTGCCCCATGAAAACAACTATGCAATTCAATTCAGTAGCTTATTAAGGCACTGTGCTAAGCATTGATGGCCTGGTCCCTGCCCTCAAGGAGCTCACAGGCTAATGAGGGAGGCAAGAAAGCAAACAACCATATACAAAGAAGGTACAAATATACAAACAGGACAAATTAGAGATAACAGAAGGAAAGCACCAGAATTAAGAGTGATAGGGACATCCTACACCTGAGGGATGACCAGTAAAATTGCCTAGAGTCGAGAAATGGAATATGTTTGAGGAACAGCAAGGATGCTGGTGTCATTGGATTATGAGGTTCTTGGGGGGAAAGGAAAGGGTATAAAGTTTAACTAGAATGGGAAGGTGTGAAGCTTTGAATGATAAATAGAAGATTTTATATTTGATTTTAGAAGTAATAGGGAACCATTGGAGTTTATCGAGTATAGGAGTGACAAGGCTAAACCTGGCTTTAGTCAGGGTCATGAGTTCAAATCCATCCTCAGACATTTACTAGCTGTGTAACACTAGACAAGTCATTTTACCTCTCTCAAGCCTCAGTTTCTCCAACTGTTAAAAGGGGATGATCATAGCACCTTCCTTCCAGAGTTTTGAAAATAAAATGAAACAGGATTTGTAAAACATCTTTGCAAATCTTAAAGCATTATATAAATGACAGTAGCTATCATTGTTAAGCAAAGTGCTTTGCTAAGACAAAACATAGTGAATGCTTGATAAATGCATACTGACTTGCCTTTGTAAGCTTAAAGTGCCAGAAAATTGTTAGCTATTATTACTGCACTCTCTTCAGTTGGAGTGCTTCAATGGTCTTTGAGCAAGGCTAATGACCCTCAGCCTAGGACTGGCAGAAGTCTCCTCTTTGACTCCCTCAAAGTCTTGGACATGAAGTTTGTCACCTCTAAGCAGAACAGAGGGAATTGCTTCCCACCAGCTGTCCTTCCTGGTTCAGAACCAGTTCCCTCAATCAGGGATTCCACTTTTAGCTTTGGTTATCAGCCCCAGTCTGACCAATGACTTTGTGACTGGGGACATGTGTATATGTGCCTACCCTGTACCCTAGAGGCAAGTTTTTGGCCTCTCTGGCCATTTCTAAGATGTCGGACCTAGATCCTAAGGCTGGAATGTGTCCATTATATCTGGAGTGGAGGGGCTTAACATCTTCCATCTTCCATCTCTTTCCCTTCTTCCCTCCTTCCAATCTTCAGCAGAGCAATAGGAAGCAAATTGGTATGTTCACTGAAGAGCTTAGAATTCCCCAATAGGTTCTACAATAATAATCTCATTAAATGTATCTCTTTCTGAAGCAAAATTGTAGTTAACTTTTTTATTATTAATAATAATAATATTTATTATTTATTTATATATTTATATATTTTTAAATTTATTTTTATTTATAGATTTTTAAACATTTGAATTTAAAACTTTGAATTCCAGATTCATTTCCATCCTCCCTTGTTACCCACCCTTACTGGGGAGATAAGCAATTCAGTATAGGTTGTACATGTGTAGCTATGAAAAACATTACCATAGTAGATATATTGTAAAAGACTGACTATATTTCCTCCCTCCTATCCCACCTCCCACTTGTTCTATTCTCTAATTTGATCCTATCACTTTTCAAAAGTGTGTGCTTCCAACTTCTCTCCCTCCCCCCCACAGCCTGCCCTCCCTTCCATCATCTCCCCTCTCATCCCCTTTCCCTCTACTTTCATGTAGGGTGAGATATCCTGTTTAGTATGTATGTCATTCTCTGCCTGAGCCAGATTCAATGAGAATAAGGTTTTGCTTTTATGCCTTCCTGTTCTTCCCCTCCTTTGCAACCATTTTCCCTTGCCTCTTCTATATGAGATAGTTTACCCCATTCTAACTCTCCTCATCTCCTCCCACCATATTGCTCTCTCACCTCTCAATTTCACCCTTTAAGCAACATCCCTTCCATTAAAATTGTCCTGTGGCCTCTATCTATGTATAGCTGTAAACATATATACATAATTCACATATGTATTCCTATGCCCATATACCATTCTTCAACTATTTTCATACTGAGAAAAGTTTCATAAGTTACAATTATTGTTTTTCCATGTAGGAATGTAAATAGTTCACTTTAATAAGTTCCTTATGATTTCTTTTCCCTGTTTACCTTCTCAAGCTTTTCTTGCTTCTTGTATCTGAATGTCAAATTTTCTATTCAACTCTGTTTTTTTTTCATCAAGAATACTTGAATGTCCTCTATTCCACTGAATGACCATATTTTCCCCTGAAACATGATACTCAGTTTTGCTGGGTAGGTGATTCTTGGTTTTAATCCCAGCTCCTTTGCCCCCTGGAATATCATATTCCAAGCCCTTTGATCCCTCAGTGTAGAAGCTTCCAGATCCTGTGTTATCCTGATTGTGTTTCCACAATATTCAAATTATTTCTTCCTGTCTGCTTGTAATATTTTCTCCATGATCTGGGAATTCTGGACCCTGGCTACAATATTCCTAGGAGTTTTCTTTTGGGGATCTTTTTCAGGAGGTGATTGGTGCATTCTATCAACCTCTATTTTGCCCTCTGGTTCTAAAACATCAGGGCAATTTTCCTTGAGAATTGCTTGGAGGATGATTTCTAGGTTCTTTCTTTGATCATGGCTTTCAGGTAGTCCAATAATTTTTAAATTGTCTCTCCTGGATCTATTTTCCAGGTCAGTGGTTTTTCCCATGAGATATTTCACATTGCCTTCTACTCTTTCATTTGTTTGGGTCTACTTAACAGCATCTTGATTTCTCATAAAGTCACCAACTTCCATTTGCTCCAATTTAATTCTGAAGGAATGATTCTCCTCAGAGAGCTTTTGAGATTCTTTTTCCATCTGGCAAATTGGGCTTTTTAAGGCATTCGTCTCCTCATTGCCATTTTGAGCCTCTTTTGCCATTTGAGTTAATCTATTTTTTAAGGTGTTATTTTCCTCAGTCAGGATGTTGACTTTCATTTCATAATTTTTTTGCATGGTTCTCATTTTTCTCCCCAATTTTTCCTTCACTTCTCTTATTTGCTTCTTAAGGGCCTCTATGACCTGTAACCAGCTCATATCTTTCTTGGAAACTTTTAGTGCAAGGGTTCTGACTTCACTGTCTTCCTCTTGTTCCATGCTTTGATTCTTTTTGTCGCCAAAGTAGGAGTGTAAAGTTGGGGTTCTCTGTTTATTTTGCTTCCTTTGTCTACTCATGTTGCTACTCAGTCACTTGACCCTTGGGCTTTTTCCCACACTAGGGCTCTGCCACCAGACAGGAGAGTTTCCATCCCAAACACTGGGGTTTTCTCAGCTGCCAGAAGTATTAGTTGGGTGGCCTCTCTGAAGCCTCTACACGCTCTGGCAAGCTGGTCACACACCCCAGGACCTCCACCCTAGACTGAAATCCAGATCCAAGTAGGTTAAAGCAAGCGCTATTACCCCCCAGACTCCTCTCTCTGTCCCCCTACAGTATTCAGGCCAGGAGCTGATGTTGCAACGTGGTGCCAGCTGTGCCTAAGCATCCCAGCAGCTTCTCACCCTCGGGGCAAAAGCCAATGTATTCTCCCCACTACTGGTCCCAAAGTCCGCAGTGCACTGACCTCTCACTTTGTCCTTAGCATCTATGTGTTGATAATTCTGGAAATACCACAGTTGCTGGTGTTTTGGAGTCCCTCCAGTCAGCTGCTGGTCAGGCTGCCCTGGGGATAAAACTTCAGGCTCATGTGGGGCTGGGGTTGGCTCCCAGAGTGCTGTGCTGGTCGCTCCCTGCTGGGCTGCTGGACTGTCCTCAGCAGGAGGTTAGCTTCCCTGTGTCATTTTGTGGGTTCTGTAGCTCCAAGTTTGTTCAGAGTCACCTTTTACATGGATTGGGGAAGTGGGGAGCTGGAGCTGCTCGGAAGTCCTGTTTCTACTCTGCCATCTTGGCTCTACCCCCCAATTTTAGTTAATTTGAGATTATGCTATGACCAAAGCCTATACAAATTCAGATATCCCGGCACCTCCAACAGATTTGGGAAGGCAGAAAATTCAACAGTCATTGTTGGGGGTGGGTTTTCTATTCTTCTGTGTAATGAAATTTTAGCAAGACATTTGATCAATGGGAGGATGTCCAGAGGAGAGCAGCAGGGATGTTGATGGACCTTAAGGAATTAGGGTTATTTGGAGGAATTGGGGGTGGTGAATCTGGAGAAATCTTGGGTATAGGAGGATAAGGATACACAATTGTTCTCTTGGAAAAGGGAATTAATGTTCATTAGTGGGGCCATGCTGGAGAACCAGGAGTAATGTGTGTAAATTGCAAAGGGCAGTTTAGCGTGGCATCTTGAAAACTTCCAACAGTTACCATCATCTCAAAGTGGCCCAGCCTGCCCAGGAAGGGCTCCCCATCACAGGGTCTCAAGCAAAGGCTAGATGGCCACTTGGTACACATGTATGTTTTAGAGAGGTCTTGTTCAGCTCAGGCCCCTTCCAACTCAGGGCCTTGGGGATTCCAGGAAGGAGCCTCCCTGCTTATGTTAAAGCTCTGTTAGCCTGAAAGGCTCCCTCTAGTGAGCCTACCATCTGTTGGATTTGGTGAACAAGTCCTGAGCATGCAGGTTCCATGCACATGCTCCACGGAAGGGCTTTCAGATGTTGGGGGAGATATGCCACAAAGCCTAGACACAGATCCCCTGACTGCTGGCCAAGAAATCTAGATGTTCTATTGCTGATGCTCCTGTATTCATACCATTGAAAATCAGAAAATGACAGTTTCTTCAGGGAAATCCATAGTGGTGAGAGAATTCTATCTAACCATCTATACTTCCCAAACAAAGTGGATTCCTTTTGGTTTTAACCAGCATCCATCTTTCTTTCCTGAAATGGCTTTGTCCCACTTTATACCTTAGGATAGGTTGTACTCCAGTAGAACAAATGAAGAAGCTTAGTTCATCACCTACATTGTTATAGATGTTAGGGACACAAATAATCCTAAGAGAGTGTGAGAGGTAGCAATCCCAGACTTTTAAGAAATTTCATGGGAGGGGTGGCTAGGTGGCACAGTGAATAGAGCACTGGCCTTGGAGTCAGGAGGACCTGAGTTCAAATCCGACCTCAGACACTTAACACACACCCCTCCACACATACAAACTAGCCATGTGACCTTGGGTAAGTCACTTAACTCCAATTTCCCTTCAAAAAAGCAAAAAAAAAAAAAAGAATTTGCATGGGAGGGGATTTGAGGTCTTCACTGTAAGCACTTTTACTCCCAGAACAATAGAATTACCTTTGTGGGGAGGATTTTCAGTCCTCCTCCCCCCCACCCCCCAGACTGAAAGCTGAGGAAATTTAACTTCATTGAAGGAGATGGTCCTTAAGCTGAGGCTTTATGGGAGCCAGGAGGCAGAGGGGATTCCAGGCATGAGGATCTGTTAGTGCAAAGGTGCAGCTGTGTAGGGTGACAATGAGCTGCTCTTCGCTGGGGGGCTCTTCAAGGGGAATCACAGAGTCACAGGAGGGAACTTGAGTGGCCATCCCTCCCATCAGTGAAAAGCTGGAATGTCCTGTGGCTCATTTCTTAGTATGGTATGTGTGACTTCTTGTTAGGGATGTGGAGGGGAGGGAAGAGAGAGCTTTTTGCTCTTTGATAACTTTGCTAACAAGTGGGTGGCCAGATTTCTGTCAGTTCTCTTCCCTCTCTGTAATTCTCAGACTTGTGGCAAATTATAAAAAGAAGTCATAGACTATGAGAAGGCAATGGACGGGTTGTGATCTTCCCTGATGGGGGCAGCCCCACTCTAAAGTGACCATGGAGTACCTGCTGTACCAGCTGAACACGGCAGGCACATGTGCTAATGCTCTTGGTTCCTTTTCTGTCCCCACACAACCAGCCATGCTGGGTCGCTGAGTGGCCTGTCTCCTGCAAGCCTCCTGTTTCGATGCTTTTACCTTCTTTTGGAGAGGTAGCAGAAAAGATGCAACCACTGGATTTGGCAAGCCCTCATTGGCAGTCACTGCCCAAAGCTTAGGAGCCAGGCCTAAAATATGATAGCTGTGTTCTTGCTTCTGGAAATGTGGTTTCTGTGGCAAATGAGGGTCTGTGGCCAGCAAGGATCAAGTGTACTGAAGCTGGTTAAAAACAATCCCAAACAGCATTCCTGCATTCCCCTGCCCCCTAGCATTCCTCACCTGGGGGAGCTTCACCCTTCCACTTCCAGCCATCTCAAAGAGAAGAGGAGGAGGCAGTCTGTGGTACCAGGAAGGCAGCATCCCTGTGTCCCCCTACCCGCCAGCATTCCTCACTTGGGGGAGCTTCAGCCTTCTACCTTCCAGCCATATCAAAGAGAGGAGGAGGCAGCATCCTCCCAAATGGTTATTTACCATCCTGGAGTGCTGTTCTTCTTACTGAGAATCAAAGAGTAAATGTGTATGTTATACGGACTTTGCTGAGCACCCCAGTGACAAATGGATGTTGCCATATGTGCAAAACCTTCAATTTTTCTTATGCCATGACACATGTGAGCACCAGGGGAATAGGCCTGGCTATGTGTGTAGCTATATGCATGTTTCCCAGGTAAAAACGGAAGCAAAGGCCTCAGTGTTGTTGGGGCTGCCCTGTTTGTGCAGATGCTCACCTGCCTGGCCAGGGTTTCATAATCTGGAGCCAGGAGATTGTTAAATCAGACTAGGGACTTCAACTAGCTAGTATGTCTGTCTACAGATTCCTCAATAAAGAAGCGCCTACCCTCCATAGTGAAGGAAAAAGTGGGGCTTAGGAAAAAATCGAAGGTGGTAGAAAGCCCCTACAGCAATGTGCTGTTCTTTTTTTTTTTAACAAATGCTTTATTAACTTCTGTTTTACATCATTCATTTCCTCCATATTTTGAGTTACAATCATTTCCCCCCCATTATTCCCCTACCCAACCTCCCAGAATAGTAGTCCCACAGGATATCGCTTCCTCCAATCTGCTCTCTCCCATACCTTCTCCCATACCCCCATCGACTTTTCCATTAGGGGAAGGTGAATCTTTGTGTCCCAATGCCTGCACATCTTATCTCCTTATTACAAGCAAAAGAGTATTAATAATAGTATTTATATATATTTGAAACATTTAGTGTTAAGACCTCGAATTTCAGATCCATTTCCTTCCTCCCTTGTCACCCATTCCCTCTTGGGAGATAAGTAATTCAGTACATGTTGTACATGTCTGGCTATGCAAAACATTATCATAGTAGATATATTGAACAAGGCTGCTTATAATTCCCTCCCACTCATCCCACCCCCCACCTGGTCCATTCCCTACATGATCCTGTCCCTCTTCTATAGTGGGTACTTCCAACCTTCCCTCACCCCAAGGATGCCCTCCCATCCATCATCCCTCCTCTCATCCCCCTTCCCCCTATCCTGCTGCAGGTTGAAATATCCCATTTAGTATGTATGTCATTTTCTCCCTGAACCAAATTCAATGTGAATGTGGTTTTGCCTTTTTTGCCTTCCTATTCTCCCCCTCCTTTGCAACCACTTCCCCTTGCTTCTTCTACATGGGATAGTTTACCCTACCCTGTCTCTCCCCCTCTCCTCTTGCCACTTTCCTCTCTCACCTCATAATTGCATCCCTTGAGTATTCTCCCTTCCCAACAAATTCAACCTATGCCCTCTATCCATATATAACTGTAACCATATACACACACATTCACATATGTATTCATATGACCACACACCCTTCTTCCATTATTTTCATAGTGAGAAAGATATCATCAGTCACAGTTATTGCTTTTCCATATAGGAATGTAAATAGTTCAACTTTGATAAGTTCCTTTTGATTTCTTTTCCCTGATTACCTTCTCAGGCATCTCTTGCTTCTTGTGTCTGGATGTCAAATTTTCTATTCAATTCTGGTTTTTTTCTCAAGAATGCTTGAAAGTCCTCTATTCCACTGAATGACCATATTTTCCCCTGAAACAAAATACTCAGTTTTGCTGGGTAGGTGACCCTTGGGTTCATTCCCAGTTCTTTTGCCCTCTGGAATATCATATTCCATGCCCTTCGATCCCTCTGCGTAGAAGCTGCCAGGTCCTGGGCTATTCTGATTGTGTTTCCACAATATTGACATTGTTTCTTCCTGGCTGCTTGTAGTATTTTCTCCTTGATCTGGGGATTCTGGAACCTGGCTATAATATTCCTGGGAGTTTTGTTTTTGGGATCTTTTTCAGGAGGTGATCGGTGGAGTCTTTCAACCTCTATTTTGCCCTCTGGATCTAAAACATCAGGGCAGTTTTCCTTGAGAATTTCTTGAAGGGTGATTTCTAGGTTCTTTCTCTGATCATGGCTTTCAGGTAGTCCAATAATTTTTAAATTGTCTCTCCTGGATCTATTTTCCAGGTCAGTGGTTTTTCCCATGAGATATTTCACATTGCCTTCTAATCTTTCATTTGTTTGGATCTGCTTAACAGCATCTTGATTTCTCATAAAGTCATTAGCTTCCCATTGCTCCAGTCTAACTCTGAAGGAATGAATCTCCTCAGTGAACTTTTGAGATTCTTTTTCCATCTGGCAAATTCGACTTTTTAAGGCATTCTTCTCCTCATTGCCCTTTTGGGCCTCCTTTGCCATTGAGTTAGTCTATTTTTTAAGGTGTTGTTTTCCTCAGTCAGGCTGTTGACCCTCATTTCATACTTTTCCTGCATCCTTCTCATTTCTATTTCCAATTTTTCCTCCACTTCTCTTATTTGATTTTTAAAGTCCTTCTTAAGGTCCTCTATGGCCTGCAACCCGCTCATGTTTTCCCCTGGGGCTTTTGGAGCAGGACTTCTGACCTCACAGTCCTTTTCCTGCTCTATACCCCCAAAATAGGAGTCTAGGGTTGCATTTTTCTGTTTCCTTTGCTTTGGCATGTTGCCACTTAATTACTTGACTTTTGGGCTTGTTGCCACACTATGGCTTTAAGTCCAGATAGAGGAATTTTCGTCCCGAACGTGTGGGGGGGCAACTTCTTTTTCTGGCAAGTTGTAAACCCACCCACGACTTCCACCCTAGATCACAATCCAGATCCAGGGAGGTTAAAGCAAGAGCGATTACCCCCCAAGACCCCCCAAGACTGATCGCTGGATCTCCCTACAATTTGCAGGCTGGGAGCGGGAGCTGCCTCTGAAAACTACAAAATGGCGTTTCTCCTCAGCAGCTTCTAGCCCCCAGGGGATGGAGCTGATGCATTCCCTAAACACTGGTCCCAAAGTCCATAGGACACTAACGTCTTACTTTGTCCTAGGCATGTCTATGTTGATAATTCTGGAGTCGCCACAGCTCCTGGTGTTCTGGGGTTCCTCCAGCTGCCTGCTGGCCCTGCCGCCCTGGGGCTAAAACCTCGGCTCACGCGGACCTGGACTCCCCTGGTCTCCTGGTCTCAGAGAGCTGCCAGCTCCCAGAGTGCTGCGCTGGTCCTTCCTGCAGGGCTGCTGGGCTGTCCTCAGCAGGAGGTTAGCTTCTCTGTGTCGTTCTGTGGGTGCTGGGGCTCCAGAAGTTGTTCAGAGTCCCCTTTTATATAGTTTGTGGGGAATCTGGGGGCAGAGTGGCTTGGAAGAGCTGTTTCTACTCCGCCATATTGGCTCCCCCGCCAATGTGCTGTTCTTGGTGTAAAACTATAAAAGCAACATGAGAATGCCCAACCAATGATCTCATGAGATGGGGGCATGGCAAGGCAAGAGAAAGAGAGAGACTTCCAGGGGCATCACACACACACACAAGAGCATCACGACAACTCCAAATCTAATGCTAAGGGCAGAGAGGTCTCTTAGGCGAATGCAGATGCCTCTAACACTTCTATACTAAAAAGGGGTAATTTCCTGAGAGTCAAATCGCCCCCAATGGACCCCCTGCTACCCTGGAGACAAGTAGCCTCATTTTACAACCTCCCTTCAGGAAACAGATAAATGGAAATAGAATGGGGGGGTGGTTTGTGGCTGCATGGAGATGGGTAGGGAATTGAGGCATTAACTGTCCCTGCCGCCTCCCCTCCAGCAAGACCCTGCCCCCATCCACAGAAGCAACCAAACAGTTATGTTTGTGGCACCACACCGAAGGATGGACACTCGCGTCAACAGATTCTCTCCCCACTGCCCATCAGTCTAGTGGAGCAAGAGGGCCACGAGAGGGCGGTCTCTGAGACCCAGCTGGCGAGTTCGCTAGCAGAGGAGGTTCAGCCTTTCGGCAGCTGTGTACAGCAGTCAACTCTGGGGTGGGGGTAGGAATGAGGGGAGGGGGAGGCCCCAGCCAGGGAGGAGAGGAGTGCAGCTGAGCTCAGCCCATCATCCAAGGGGGCGAGGGCCTGGCGGGCTGGCAGTGGGAGAGGGAGGAGCCATCTAGTTCGCTCTTCCTGCTGCTTCCCCTCATCTCCCCTTTGCCCCACCATCAGCAGAGCCTGCCTCCCAGGACCCGCCTCCTCTCCCCCGCCTCCCCACCTGAAGGAGGACCTAGTTTCTCTTGCCCAGAGATGGATTGCCTGGCGGCCGCGGGCAATCAAAAGGTGCGGGGGCTGTGCCATCACCTGGAGAACCTGTGAGGCAGCGGTCGGAGCTGGAGTGCTGGAACCGGGGCAGCTCGTGGGCAGGCGGGTCCTTGGCGCCTCCTCACCGCCCCCATCCTCCTCTTCTTTCTCTGCTCGGACCCACCTGCCGGGCCTTTGCCGCATGGCGCTGTCCAGGGGAGCCGTGGCGCTGCCTCCTCCTTCTTTTTCTTCTCCTCCTACTCCTCTTCCTCTTCCTCCTCGGGATGCTGCAGTTAGCCGGGTGCGGGTCCTCGGCTGCTGGTAGCAGCGGCGGTAGCATCGCGGTGGCAGCGTCTCCGGCAGTGGCATCCCAGGGTGCCGCCGTCTCCAGGCGACCGCGCGGCTTCCCAGGGCTGCTCGGACTCGCTTCCCCTGAGCAAGCTTTCCCTGGGTTCTTGGGCGAGTACACGGGCTGCGATCGTAGGCCACTTCAGCTGGAGGAAGGAGAACCCTAGGGCGGTCCAAGGGCTCTCGGTGAATGAATACGAGGGCTTCGAAGCTCATGGCCACGGCCCCAGCGACTGGGGCGCCCTGAGTGCAGAGGATGTGCTCCGGCCAGGCGGCCGCGCCTGGGAGGAGGACTAGACTTCCGAGTCCAGCTTGGCAACTTAGACATTAACTTGACTGGGTCCAACTTCCCGGCTCCGGCACCGGCTCCAGCTCCGGCTCCTGCTCAGCCGGAGCCCCGCTCTATGGCCTCAGCGGGCGGCGTGGACCCCGCGGCGCCGCAGGTAGGTGAGCCAGGGGGTTCCCTCCCCGCCATTCCTCTCCTTTCCTCCTCCTCCTCCCCCTCTGCTTCTTCTTGCCCCTTTCCCCCTTTCCTTTCTCGCCGCTGGGGCCGCAGAAGGCGCGCAGGGATTAGGGGTGCTTGCTTAGGGTGCACCGCCAGAGCGTGTTGTTGGGCTCGTCTTGCTGGACACGAACGTGGGGCTGAGGCCGCGGGTACTACCCAGGGAAAGAAGGACTTCTGGAACCCTGGCCTCCCTGCCCTGAGCAAACAATGAACCGAGGGGCGAGTCTGGAGCACAGGTGGTCAATGCCTTTGGTCCAGGTGGGGCGGGAAGCAGGAGGCTGGGTCCTTCCCTCCTCGGGCGGACTCCACACAAAAGTTCCCTCGGTGCTTACCGGCCCGAGCCTAGGCTGTGCTCTCTAGCAATGGCGGGGACCAGAACGGAGAGCAGCATGTCTCATCCTCTGCCCAGGAGGTGGCTGGTCAAGCTGCCCTTGTCTGGAGCACCTGGGGCCCTGTGCTACCTTGTATTGCCCAGTGGTACCCAGTGCCCGCTCCGTTTCAAGCAGCTGGATTCTCTCCTACCCCTTCAGTATCTCCTCATTGTCAGCTTGGCCTCTGGCCGGCTGCCCTGAACTTGCCCCATGGCTGGTTCCGAGGGCTCCTGGTCCCTGAGCAGAACCCTAACCCTAATTGCGCTCGTGTGTTGGGGGGAGGGGCGGGGGGACAGGGATCTGCCCTGTCCTGGCCCTGAGCTCCTGACCCGTAGCGCCGTCCTGTGGTGGCCAGAGGAGGTACGCCGATGAGCCCTCGTCCCCACCTTAGGTCTCCCGGCTGCTGGTGGATGGACCAGAGTGGGGGGGGGGGGGGGGCGGTGCGGTCAGTCCTGGAGACCGCAGCCTATCCTAGCCCTAGGATACCCCTACAAACCACAACATGCATCAGACACTCAGAATAAGCACACTCTGGCGACATTGAAAAGGGTCTGGAGCCCACTGGGAGTCCTGCCTTTGGCTAGGGCTGGCTTTAAATTTCAAATCGCCCCCCACCCCTCCCACAGGGGCTTCGGAGTCTTCAGGGTGACTGAACCCCAGAGAGGGTACTCACCCAGGGGTTATGAGAATGGGGGTGGAGAGTGTGATGCAGAAACGCTGAGATAGTCATAGAATCAGAGAGGCATACGGCCCGGAGATCAAGGGAGACTCTGAAGCTGAGCGACAGACACATGGGAGGTCAGGGGCTTCCTCAGGGCCAGGCTGTCTCTGCCTCCCAACGCACTGGCCTCCTTGGGATCCTTACAAGCAGAAACAGGCCGTTCAGAGGGCCCCAAAGAAAGGGTTTCTTAATGAATGGCCCTCTCTGACCCCCAGTCCCTAAGTTATTCAATAAACTATTAAGCGATTCTGCGACTGGGGTTGGGGGGCAGGGGAACAGATGCTCTCCCCCTTCCTGCTGGGGGAGGTGAGGTGACCTTGAATAGGTCAGACTGGGCCACGCTCCAATCAGTCCATTCCCTGGAATCCTCCCTCTTTGCTGGATCCCACCTTCCCAGGTCTTGTCCCAAAGCCCCTGCTCCCACCCACCAAGGTGATATTTGTGATACACTTTGCCACTCTGGTGGAAAGGGGAGTGAGGACTCCTACTGTCTGTCTATGTCCAGACTATCTGTTGCTCTGTCCTGGGTGCCCTGGGGGACTTGGCAAAAGAAAGCTTTTGGCTTTTCAGCATCAGTGGTCAGGACTGCCCTGGCCCAATGGCCATTTCCCTTGTTCCCTCTTCTGTTTCTTACTGCCCCCCTTATGGCTGCACACCTCCCAAGGGGACTGGAGTTAATACCTGAGAACAGGAGCCTGTTAGAAAGGTTTCTTAGGATCCCTGCTAATGGTTGGGGGCTGATGAGAGAAGGAAAGGGAGGGCAATGAGATGCTTTTTATCCTTGAAAGCCAGAGGGGCTAGCCCAGGTGGAAAGACCACCAGGTGAGGGCTCCAGAAGAGGACTGGCCAATGAGTTTAATTTAGGATATTCTGTCTGGGAAATAGATTCTGATGTCTATTTCTGACCACTGCGCCATGTGCTGCTGGATCGAACCAAATCTATGCTGTTCACCCATTGGGGCCATTATTTGTAGAGACTAGCACATGTTCCTGGAGTCCACTGAACTGGGGAGACTGGGAAGGGAGCAGCATCATGGGAGATCCTGTTGCTTTTGCTTTGCTGTGGTCTCTGGGAATGTTTCTAGGTTGACCAGTGCCTTCTGGTCTTTTGGGGTTCTTTCTTCTCATCCCCCCATTACTGAACTCAGGGAGTCAGGCTTCAAAATGAAGCCAAAGAGATGGTGACACCTCCTTCAAAGTGGAGAAATGGACTAATTGAATTGTCAGGACCCCTCTAGGCTCAATACATCTCTCCAGTGGTCTGTGCAGAGGGACCCAGAGGACATGGACAAGGTCTAGATTTTAGATTGATTCTCAAGGCCTTTCCCACATAGAGTGAAAATCTTGTCTTGGGCTGGACTACCTCTTCACTGGGGTGGGTCTCAGAAGAATGTCCACCACATAAAACAATTATTGCCATGTACACTGGAGATAAAGTATTCTTGCAGAACTTGTTAAAGCCCAGAGGAAAAGGAGGGGCCCTGAAAGGAAAGTAGAGAGGACAGAGTTGCCACATTTTTGATTTCCCTCCACAGTGAAGTGCATTTTGGTACAAAGGAGCATAGGGACTTCATTTCACTGAAGCAGGGACCTTGTAGGTTATGCTCTTTGCAGTTCCTAGTCTGAGAGTCACCTACAGTTCCACTGGTGAAGTGACTTGGCCATGGTCACCTAGTAGGATGTTGGAGGTGACCCACATCTGCTGGAATCTCTTTCTGTCCATTTCACCAGGCTGCTACATGTACCAGTGGATTGTTAGAAGCCCAGCATCATTGGTGGAAAGGTCCCTCTTCTTTGGACCATGAACATGCATGGTGAACTTGACCATGTGGTCTTTTCCTTGTTGTATCTCAAGGAGCCTGGGCCTGACTAGACTGAACATCTGGACTCACCCAGGCATCATGGGCCGAGGGATCCTACTGGCAGCTGCATTCAAGCAGAGAGAACTGAGACCCTTGCTCCTGACTGACTGATAACAAGCAGGGAGGCTTCCCCTTCTTGGTCCAGGCAGATTCCCAAGGGAATAAACTGATACTATCTGAGATGGAAGCCAGAGAGTGTCAGGCAGAGGCTTCTGGGATGCTCTGCTTTTCCTTTGATCTAGCCCATTCTCCAATGTTTATGTGAACTTCTAGTTCCCCATCCTCTGCTCTGTGGTGGGTGTTACAAAGAAGAGGCTTAGAACAAGGGAATATCCCCTGGGACCTGGCTGCCATGGAAGTCATAATTTTGGTCTTGATTGATGCACCTAGAGACTGATTTTGGGCAGCTTGCTTGACTTGGGGAAGGAGAGGTGTGTGTGTGTGTGTGTGTGTGTGTGTGTGTGTGTGCATATGCACACACGCACACATATAAATGATAGATGAAGTGATTGCTTTGGAAATCAAATTGGCTTTGGGGATGTACTTGGGCTTTTGAGGAGATGCCTGTTTTCCCACAGGGAAAACATTCTGGCCACTCAGAGAAGTTAGTGAGTAGGAGGCACCAAGCCTAGGAGACATCACTCTTTTCCTTGTATGGTGAAATCCAGTCTGTCATGTTAATTTTGCAACAAAGCGATACTGATTTCAGAGAGTAGAGGTGCCTTGCTATGAGGGCTTTGAAATCCAAAGGACAATGCTGAGAGGAGGTGCTGAAAAGTTGGGTAGGGTTACTGTCTCCCAGGCTGCTTGCCCACCAGTATCTGCTCTCTGGTTGACACATGGCTAGTAACAAAACTGGGATGTCCCCATCACCACAGAATGGAAAGAGGCTGTTTCTGCAATATCCTTTAATTATCTTTGTGGAGTAAGCAAGGATCGTTAATTCATTAAACTTGGGGGATTATTTTTGTTTCCCAGCTACTATAATGGTGTGTCTTTGGGGCTCCTTTCATGCTCTCCTAAAGAGTATTTGCTTTCTACCTTTCTAGATAAATTCATACTGAGAAGTAAGTTCCTCTGAGCAAGGGCCTATAAACCCTTTCTCCCCTCTTTTAAAAATAGATAATTGTGTTTCAATATAATTGGTTTCCTTTGTGCTTCTGTGTATTTTATTTTTAACGTTTACAAAAAGTTGCAAGAACGCCGTAGACTTTCCTCGATTGCCAGAAGGGTCCCTGACAGCAAAAAGGCCAAGAATTTTTATTCCAGATCAAGGGAGAGGAGGAGAAAAACTTTTCCAGACCAGACAGGCCATCAGGGAAAGGAAAACAGACAACTTTGTCTCTAGCCCCTAAATGAATCTGGCCAGCAAAGCTGGGAGTTTGACTGAGCACTGGGTCTGGGGTGCTGTGATGTGAGAAGGTGATCTGAGCCTTTTATCTAGGGAGGTGGGAGACTCAGGGAGAATGTTCAGCTGAGGAGAACCAGGACTTGGACAAGAAGGCAGCACTGGGATGAGCTGAAGTAGATGTCAAGTCTTTTTTAAAATTTATATGTTAGTCATTCCATAGTGGAAAAAACATCAGAAGCCGGTGATTTTCTGATTTTAGCCCTTGCTTAATTTAAGCATTTCTTGGCTTCATTGGAGGAGAGAGATTTGCAAAGTCCCACTTATGACTTCTAAGGAGACTTCTCCTGTGCTTTCCTGGACTGTAGCACCCCCCTCTGGACTCCTGGCCCTCCTCAAATCCTGCTCCCTGTAGTACTTTCCAGCTAGCCTGCCTTTGCTTATGAGCCCAGAATCAGAAAATGTAGTTGTTTCTGGGCTGTTGAAGCTAACACAGCAGCTAAACAATATTTGAGGGGAAGGGGCCCTCTGATGGAATTTGAAGGAGTCTGGATATGTATACCTCTAGTCTGACTGGCAGGAGAGCTGCAGGATGTTGGTACTAGATGTCCCTTGGTGACATTTTCCCCAGGAAAGCCACATTCCCATTAAAAACAAACAAACAAAAAAAATCAAAATACAAAACTGAAATCTTTCTTGTTCTAACTACCATGACCAAGACCAAATCCAGGCTCTGGCTGCCTCCATGCTCCAAAACCATTTTGCTTCCTCCTTGCTGGTCTCTGGATTTCCCCATGACAGCGTGGTTGTGGGGATCAGATGAGGTGTAGACATATTACAGGTGCTTTACAAACCTTAAAATGATCAAAGCAAAAGAAACCAAACCAAATGCTGGTTCTACTTGTAGCCATCTCTTCTCTGTCAGATGACTTTCCTGCCCTGACCTCTTCCCACCTCTTCTATCATTTATGTTCTCCTACTTTCCTCTCTCCATTCAAACTGTCATGTTCCAGCTGGTCCTTGAGTGCTGCTCTCCATTTCCCCTCTCTGGGTCTTTGTGCAAACTATTCCTCATGCCTGGAGTGCCCTCCTTCCTTCCTGTGGTAGTTCTTCTATTCTTCATTCTCAAAGAGGACCGCTGACATCCCATCACTTCTAGGGTGATGTCTTGACTTACATCGCATTGGTTTTCAGTGAGGCAGAGCTACCCAAGGTCAGCAGCCTCACTCTCCTCTAGTCAAAGAATCCCTGATTTCTGTAAGATTCACATCCCTTAGTGGCTTTTCCAGGAGGTCTTTCTCCAACACCCCAGATGCTAGTGCCATTTTCCGAAAGGTCACCTTCCTCCAGTCTGTATTGATCCAGTATGTCCTGATTCAGATGTTCATCCGACTCCCTTAGTGGAAGGTGAGCTCCTTGAGAGGAGTGCCTTTGATTTCCCTTTCGTCTCTAGCACTCAGCACAGTGCCTGGCATGTAGGAAGCACTTAATAATTGCTTCTTGACTGATTTTTTTTAGTTAAAATAATTCACCTGGGGGTGGAGCCAAGATGGCGGATTAGAAACAGCTCATCCAAGCCACTCTGCCCCCAGATTCCCCCCAAACTATGTAAAAGGGGACTCTGAACAACTTCTGGAGCCCCAGCACCCACAGAACGACACAGAGAAGCTAACCTCCTGCTGAGGACAGCCCAGCAGCCCTGCGGGAAGGACCAGCGCAGCACTCTGGGAGCTGGCAGCACACATTGCACAGGGTGCGGGGAGCCGAGCCTAGCGGAGCCCAGGTCCCTGTGAGCAGAGGTTTTAGCCCCAGGGCAGCAGGGCCAGCAGCTGGCTGGAGGAACCCCAGAACACCAGCAGCTGTGGCGATTCCAGAATTATCAACATAGACATGCCTAGGACAAAGTAAGAGGATAGTGTCCTATGGACTTCGGGACCAGTATTTGGGGAATGCATCGGCTCCCTCCCCTGGGGGCTAGAAGCCACTGAGGAGACACGCCATTTTGTAGTTTTCAGAGGCAGCTCCAGCTCCCGGCCTGCAAATTGTAGGGAGATCCAGTGATCAGTCTTGGGGGGTAATCGCTCTTGCTTTAACCTCCCTGGATCTGGATTGTGATCTGGGGTAGAGGTTGTGGGTGGGTTTCCAGCTTGCCAGAAACGGAAGTTGCCCCCCACACGTTCGGGACAAAAATTCCTCTATCTGGCCTTAAAGCCATAGTGTGGCAACAAGCCCCAAAGTTCATTAAATTAAAATGAATGCAAAAAAAATAATTCACCTGGAAAATGTGGCTTTGAAAGTGTAACTCTAGAAGAGTCGCATGTTGCTGTAATTCCCCAAAGCATTGTCAACATCCCAGTAGCTGTAGCCTTTTAGAGGGTTTGTCTAAATAACATTTACTGAGGTTCTCCTCCTGCTGTATTGTACCCAAGCTGAAGCCTGATTCCATCTGCCTCCCAAAGGCAAGATACAGCGGAGCTGGAATGAGTGGCTTTCTTGATGATCAGAGCATTCTGTCTTCCATGTTTGGCTGTAAATATGGGATTCTACCTGTTAGATCCAGGGCTTCCAAAGCCCTGGGGGCTAGTGTTTCTGAAGTAGAGCTTTCTCCCTGTCACTGGTGGAAAAATCTGCAGGTTATGTAAATGATCCAGGCATCTTTCAAGCTAAATGTACAAGTTTTAAGTGTGGTCTGCATTTGACACACTTGTTGAGATGTAGTGAGGACTAAAATGAATTTAGTTTACTCAGTCACCTTGCTTTCCCAAGCATTGATTTCTAACAGTACTTTCCCTCCTCTCCAACCCCCTCCCCTCAAATCTCGCCTGGATGTATCTGACTGTAGAGCTATTGCCCAATGCTCAGGATAGACACATTTCAAGATTACTATATATTCATGAATGTAACAAGTTGGTACAAGTAGATTTTGTTTTCTTTTTTACTTTTATTCATTTAAAATATATTGTTTTATCATATACCAACATTAAGCTCTACCTTATAATTAAGCCTGTCATCCCACCTCCACCCCCCTCCCCATCAACACAATTATGCAATGATGTCTGAAAGTGTATGCATACTTCTTTACAGGTATTCCTCAATTTTCTGCCAAGAGTGGTAGAAAGGGGATAGGGCCCAAAGCTGGCAATATGAATTTTACATTTGGCAGGGGACTCTAGTTTTATTTTTCTTTTTGGAGGGCAATTGGGGTTAAGTGACTTGCCCAAGATGGCTAGTTTTTGTGTTAAGTGTCTGAGGCTGGATTTGAACTCAGGTCCTCCCTATTCCAGGGCCAGTGCTCTATTCACTGCCGTCCCCAGCAGGGGACTCTGACTACCATGAGAGAAGAAGGAACTAAAGAGATGGAAGAGATTGAAAGATGCCAATTCCTAAGTTTTGTTAATTCATTATGGAAAGTAGATTGGTTGGAGGTTGCAAGTGAAAGTACAAGTTGTGGACCCCAGTGTTTCTGTCATTAAAAAAAAAATTCTTTTATTTCTCTACCATACCACTGTCAGTAAACCACCAATGGGAGTAGCTCTCAGAATTCCAGTTGGAATTGTCAGTAGACAATAATTGCTATGGTAACATCCATCAGCACATGGAAGATTTCATCTCCAAGCTTAGATATTCATCAGAATAGTCATTCCTCAGTGTTCTGGAATTTATAAGCAGTTAGAATCCAGAAGCAGTGGGGTCTGGAGCTATGATGAAGAGGGAGTAATTGAAGGAGACACTGGGTTGTTGTGAGGATGCAAGAGCTACGAGTCATGGGATTTAGGGCTGGTTTTCTCATAACCTAGCCAGATGACCTTGGGATAGTCATTGGTACTTCTTGAAACCTATTTAACTATGGCCTCAGACACTTTCTAGTTGTGGTAACCCTGGACAAGTCACTTAACTTTGTTTTACTCAGTTTCCTTGTCTATAATATAGGAATAATATCACCTACCTATCGGTGTTGTTGTTAGGATTGAATGAGATAACCTTTGCAGTGTGTTTCAAATCTTAGTGTTTTACAAATGTTAGCTATTTAATAATCTATAAAACAAGCTCTAAATATCAATACAATCTTCCTTACATTCAGCTAAATCTTCCTCTTACTGGTCCTGACTTTTGCCTCTGGGATCCACTGGAACAAGTCTCATTTTCTTTCCAAATGACCAGCCTTCATCTTCCCTCTCCATCCCCACCCCACCATTTTGGTTGCTCCCATTGGATCAGAATTAGTTTGAAGGTATGTTAGAATTCATTGGGTCCAACAATGTCCTCATTTGGCAAAGGAGAAAATTGAGACTCAGGGAGGTTAAGGGAGCTGTCCAGAATCTTTTGATTTGTTGGCTCTCCCACCTCCTTTACAGACAGCCCTCTTCACATATAGTCCTTTGGACATTGTCCAGCCTGTCAATTCCAAAGGGGTGCTCAGAATAGAAAACAGTGTTCCAAATATCTCCTGACTAGGGGGAGAGTTCCATCACAATGCCAGAGGTATATTTATTTTTTTCTATCTATCTGTCATCAGATTCATTCACTCCAACCACCTTATACAGAAATAAAGATCCAGATAAAGGAAGGGACTTATCCAAGGCCACAGAAATAGTAATAAACCTCTTATTATGACTTATACAATAAGATGAATGTGTTACCATCATAATCATCCTTTATAGCTGTTGTTATCACATTGTTGACTCAAATTGAATGTCTAGTACTCCAACTCTGAGGACTTTTCTTTTTGTACTATTTTCCAGCTTTGCCTCACCTTACCTGTAATTTATTTTTTGACTCCACACAGAGGACTTGATATTAACCTAATGTATTGTTGGGCTACATTGTGAAGCATATTATTCAAGTCTAAGGATATGATATCCCTGCTGTCCTGCCCTGGTCAGAATATAGTGTGAGGATTGTTGTTAGCTCTGGGAAATTTGAGAAGAGTCTTGTCAAGATGCAAAGTATTTAGAGGATGACAACTTGTTTGGAAAAGTACCTTAAGGCCATTCTACAAGAGGATTTATGGAAGGAACTGGGGCAGTCCTTCTACTGTCCCCAGTGGATGGTCTAGCCTTCTGCTCATAGAGGACTCCAAATCTTTTCTCTTTTTAAACATTTCATGTTATCCCCAACCTGAGCCCTCTCTGCTGAGGACCATTGCAAATGTGTCCCCTTTTCTTCTTCTCTTAGCTCCACCACCCCCAATCTCAAAATCTCTTAACATTGTCCTTTTGAGGGGGGCGGAGCCAAGATGGCAGAGTAGAAACAGCTCTTCCAAGCCTCTCTGTCCCCAGATTCCCCTCAAATTATGTAAAAGGGGACTCTGAACAACTTCTGGAGCCCCAGCACCCACAAAACGACACAGAGAAGGTAACCTCCCGCTGAGGACAGCACAGCAGCCCTGCAGGAAGGACCAGCTCAGTGGTCTGGGACCTGGCAGCTCACAGAGCGCAGGAGCCGAGCCCAGGTCCTCCTGAGCCGAGGTTTTAGCCCCAGGGCAACAGGGCCAGCAGCCAGCTGGAGGAACCCCAGAACACCAGGAACCCTGGCGACTCCAGAATTTTCAACATAGACATGCCTAGGACAAAGTAAGAGGTTAGTGTCCTATGGACTTTGGGACCTGTATTTGGGGAATGCGTCAGCTCCCTCCCCTGGGGGCTAGAAGCTGCTGAGGAGACACGCCATTTTGTAGTTTTCAGAGGCAGATCTGGCTCCCAGCCTACAAATTGTGGGGAGATCCAGCGATCAGTCTTGGGGGGTAATCGCTCTTGCTTTAACCTCCCTGGATCTGGATTGTGATCTAGGGTGGAAGTTGTGGGTGGGGTTACAGCTTGCCAGAAACGGAAATTGCCCCCCACACGTTCAGGACGAAAATTCCTCTAGCTGGCCTTAAAGCCATAGTGTGGCAACAAGCCCAAAAGTCAAACAATTAAGTGGCAACATGCCAAGGCAAAAGAAACAGAAAAATGCAACCCTAGACTCCTATTTTTGGGGCATAGAGCAGGAAAAGGACTGTGAGGTCAGAAGTCCTGCTCCAAAAGCCCCAGGGGAAAACATGAGCAGGTTGCAGGCCATAGAGGACCTTAAGAAGGACTTTAAAAATCAAATAAGAGAAGTGGAGGGAAAAATTAGAAAGAGAAATGAGAAGGATGCAGGAAAAGTATGAAATGAGGGTCAACAGCCTGACTGAGGAAAACAACACCTTAAAAAATAGACTAACTCAAATGGCAAAGGAGGCCCAAAGGGGCAATGAGGAGAAGAATGCCTTAAAAAGCCAAATTTGCCAGATGGAAAAAGAATCTCAAAAGCTCACTGAGGAGATTCATTCCTTCAGAGTTAGACTGGAGCAAATGAAGCTAGTGACTTTATGAGAAATCAAGATGCTGTTAAACAGATCCAAACAAATGAAAGAATAGAAGGCAATGTGAAATATCTCATAGGAAAAACCACTGACCTGGAAAATAGATCCAGGAGAGACAATTTAAAAATTATTGGACTACCTGAAAGCCATGATCAAGGAAAGAACCTAGAAATCACCCTTCAAAAAATTCTCAAGGAAAACTGCCCTGATGTTTTAGATCCAGAGGGCAAAATAGAGGTTGAAAGACTCCACCGATCACCTCCTGAAAAAGATCCCAAAAAGAAAACTCCCAGAAATATTATAGCCAGGTTCCAGAATCCCCAGATCAAGGAGAAAATACTACAAGCAGCCAGGAAGAAACAATTTCAATATTGTGGAAACACAATCAGAATAGCCCAGGACCTGGCAGCTTCTACACTGAGGGATAGAAGGGCATGGAATATGATATTCCAGAGGGCAAAAGAGCTAGGAATGAACCCAAGGGTCACCTACCCAGCAAAACTGAGTATTTTGTTTCAGGGGAAAATATGGTCATTCAGTGGAATAGAGGACTTTCAAGCATTCTTGAGGAAAAACCAGAGTTGAATAGAAAATTTGACATCCAGACACAAGAAGCAAGAGATGCCTGAGAAGGTAATCATGGAAAAGAAATCAAAAGGAACTTATCAAAGTTGAACTATTTACATTCCTATATGGAAAAGCAATAACGGTGACTGATGATATCTTTCTCACTATGAAAATAATGGAAGAAAGGGGTGTGGTCATATGGATACATATGTGAATGTGTGTGTATATGGTTACAGTTATATATGGATAGAGGGCATAGGTTGAATTTGTTGGGAAGGGAGAATACTCAAGGGATGAAATTATGAGGTGAGAGAGGAAAGTGGCAAGAGGAGATGAGGAGAGACAGGGTAGGGTAAACTATCCCATGTAGAAGAAGCAAGGGGAAGTGGCTGCAAAGGAGGGGAAGAATAGGAAGGTAAAAAGGCAAAACCACATTCTCATTGAATTTGGTTCAGGGAGAGAATGACATACATACTAAATGGGATATCTCAACCTGCAGCAGAATAGGGGGAAGGGGGATGAGAGGAGGATGATGGATGGGAGGGCATCCTTGGGGGGAGGGGAGGTTGGAAGTACCCACTATAGAAGAGGGACAGGATCATGTAGGGAATGGACCAGGTGGGGGGTGGGATGAGTGGGAGGAATTATAAGCAGCCTTGTACAATATATCTACTATGATAATGTTTTGCATAGCTAGACATGTACAACATATACTGAATTACTTATCTCCCAAGAGGGAATGGGTGACAAGTGAGGAAGGAAATGGATCTGAAATTCGAGGTCGTAACATTAAATGTTTCAAATATATATAAATACTATTATTAATACTCTTTCGCTTGTAATAGGGAGATAAGATGTGCAGGCATTGGGACACAAAGATTCACCTTCCTCTAATGGAAAAGTCGATGGGGGTATGGGAGAAGGTATGGGAGAGAGCAGATTGGAGGAAGCGATATCTTGTGGGACTACTATTCTGGGAGGTTGGGTAGGGGAATAATGGAGGGAAAAGGATTGTAACTCAAAATCTGGTGGAAACGAATGATGTAAAACAGAAGTTAATAAAGCATTTGTTTAAAAAAAAACTTTGTCCTTTTGCTTCTCTTTCATTGTAGGTTCTAATGAAAAGGCAGCTATGTTCTTTGTCAAGATCTTCCCCTCTCCCAGGTCCCTGTGAATATCTCTCATCTTCAGCAGATCACCCTAGGCCACCTGGGACCCAGGCTCCTATCATCTCCTTTTTACATTCTTAATCTTAAAACTCGCAAGTCAATAAACATTTATTACACGTTTAATATATGCCAGGCATTGCACCAAGTACTGAGGATACAAAAAGTAAAAAGACTGCTTTCTAGGAGCTCACCATCTACTGGGGGAGACAATATGCAAACAGCTATGTGCCAACAAAATACATCTGGGACAAACTAGGGCTAATTTAAGGAAAGTACAAAGAATAAGAAGTGGGCAAGTCTTCTTTCCCAAAGTGAGCATTTAGCTGAGACTTGAAGGAGGCCGGGGAAGTGCCCAGATCCTCCCTCGTCCCTCCAAACATTCTGATCCCCTCCCACACCCTAAAGTACCTCTTTGTACTCTACCATCTTCCTGACATGGCATCTCATGCCCCCACACCTTTTCACAGGCAAAATTATTGGGAAAATTCCTCTTTTTTACTGAGTATATCATCACCTTCATTTTCTCTCTTGCTTCTGACTTCATCCATCATTCAACTGATACTGCTCTCTCCAAAGTTACCGAATGAGTTTTTAATTGCCAAATCTGGAAGTTTTTTCTTAATCTTTATACTTCTTGCATTTCTTAGAGCATTTGACACCATAGACCACGGTCTCCTCCCGGATAATCTCTCTCCTCTGAGTTTCATGGCAGTGTTTCTCTTGGTTCTTCTCCCTGTTTCCTTCTTTTGCTGGAAGCCTTCCCCAACCTCTCTTAATTCTAGCGCATCCCCTCTGTTAATTATTTCCTATTTATCCCCTATCTAGTGCATGCTCTCACTCTCTCCATGTTGTCTTCCCCATTAGATTCTAAGCACTGTCAGGACAGGGATTGTCTTTTGCCTCTTTCTGTATCCCTATTTAGCACAGCGCCTAGTGCATAGTATAGGCCCTTAATAAATATTGATCAGTTGGTTGTTTGGTCCCTCCTATGTTCCCTTTGCCAGGTCCTCATTCATGTTCTGTGCCCCAACAGTGAATGTTCCCCATCGCCCTTTACAGGGTCCTCTCCCCACCCCCATACCTCTTTACTTGGCCACCAATTTTGCTACCATCGGGTCAGCACTCACCTCTTTTAAGATGACACCAGATGTCCATATCCAGCCCATACCTCTCTCCTAAATTCTATCTTCACATCTCCTAATGCCTATTGTACATTTCAAGCTGCATCTCTCACAGACATTTTAAATTGAATCTATCCAAAATTGAATGGATTATTTCCACCTTCAAACCAATGCCTAAATTCCTTGCTGGTTTTGAATGCACCATGGTCATTCCAGTTGCCCAGGTTCTCAATCTCATTGTTATCATTGGTTCCTCTTACTCATGTGCTCCATCCATCCAATCCATGACCAGGTCCTGTTTTTTTCTACATCCGTGACACCTCATAGAACTCTCCCATTCTTTCTAATCCCTTACCTCCCACCCAACTTCAGGCCCTTAGCACTCCTTGCTCGGACCATCATGGCAGCCTCAGTAGTAGTGACTCTCCCTTCCTCATATTTCTTCAAAGTCCAGCTTATCCTCTGCACTGTGGCCAAAGTGACTTCTCCAATCACAGTCTAATCATGTTATTCTCCTAATTAACCAGCCCCTATGAATACTTATTTCCTTTAGAATAAAATATGAACTCCTCTGTTCAACTTTTAAAGTCCTTCACAAATGGCCCTAGCCCTTGCAGCCCTATAATGCTCTCCTTACCACACTCTGGTTAACTTATATTGGTCTTTCTCTTCCTCTGGCATGCCATTCCATCTCCCATATCCACAGACTGACTGTCCCTGAATGCCTAGAATGCACACCCTCTACCTGTACTGCAGATGCTCCTTACTTCCATGTCTTAGAAGCTTTTGTTTCCTTCAAAACTTAGCTCCAACACCCCCTTCTTCATGAAGTCTTTCCTGGTTCCCCCAGCTACCCATACCCCTTCCGTTTCTTTGTGTTCATTTGCATATTTTCTATGTGTTTGTGTTGTTTCAGTCAGTAGAATGTAAGTTCCTTATGGGCAGGGGCAGGTTCACTTTTGTCCTTATGTCATCATCCCCCAGCAGTGCCTGGCACATAATAAAGTCATAATAAATGCTCATTGATCAATTGGCCAGATGGATGCAAAGAAGTGGTTGACCCACAGCAATATGGGAAATTCTCCAGTAGAGTCTACCAGGGATCTGTTATTGGTCCTACACTGTCCAGCATTCTTGACCTTGAGTGATTAGAAAGGGAGGAAGAAGGGAATGGGCATTTCTATATTATCTGTTATGTGTGAAGCTTTGAAAAATATCACCTCATTTGATCCTCACAACAACATTGTGAGGGAGGACAGGCACACACACGTATTTATACATACCTATATATAACATACACATGTGCATATACACATATATGTACAATGTTGGGCCAGATGAAATTTCAGAAGCCTAAGTCTTCCTATAATGGTAGGAACAGAACCTGAGGATGATGTGATACAATGGACTACAAAGTCATTCTGTCTCAGTATTGTGTGTGATGATGGAAGAAGCCAGTGGTGTCCTGGCTGGATTGCAGTGCTGTGTTTTGCTCACATAAGTTCATCTCTGGAATCCTGTGTGAATGTTTGCACGCCAGAATGAAGGTGGGATTAAAGAAGAGATGGGTGGCACCAAATACTACATGGTGCAATGAGTGGGGCCTGAGGGTCTGGGACAGGGGTGGGGAGCCTTCAGTCTGGAGGCCACATGTGGCCTCTAGGTCCTCAAGTGTGGCCTTTGACTGAAAAAGGGCCACAAGTGCCTTTGAGGTCACAGGTTCCCTACCCCTGGGGTGTGAAGCTTAGAGAAGAGAAAGTTGGGGAGGTGGGGAATGATAACTGGCCTCAGTGGTTTGATGTGAAGGATAAACATATGGAAGAGAGATTGGAAGTCTTCTTCTTGGCCCCAGAAGGGAAGTGGGAGCAATGGGGGGATGTTGGGAAGGTTCACAGTAGAGAAACATTTACTAACAATGGGAGCTGACCCAAACTGAAATGGGCTGCCTCAGGAGAAAGCGACTGCCCCTCTCTTGAAGTCCTGGTTGATATGGATGCTGAAAAGTTGACAGTGACTTAGTTGTAAGGATTGGTTGAGGTAGCTAGGGGTCAATGGATAGAGAGCCAGACTTGGAGTCAGGAAGACCTGCATTCAAATTGAGCCTTAATTATTTACTCATTGTGTGACCCTGGGCAAGCTACTCAGCTTTTGTCTTCCTCAGTTTCCTCATCTTTAAAAAATAATAGCTACCATTTATGTAGCTCTGCCTATGTGCTAGGCCCTGTGCTATGTTCTCTACAAATATTATCTCAATTAGATCCTCATGGCAATCCTGGGGCATAAGTGTGAGTGTCATTCCCATTTTATAGTTGAGGAAACTGAGGTAAACAGAAGTTACATAACTTGGCCAAGGTCACACAGCTAGTAGGTGTCTGAGGTCAGATTTCCTGACTCTAGGCCTAGGGCTCTATCCACTGTATCACCCAGGTAATACTAATAGTCCTTATCTCATAGGTTTACTTTGAGGGCAAAATGAGCTAGTATTTATAAAGAGCTTTGCAGACTTGAAGTTCCAGATTACTACTGCTGCAATTACTACTGCTATCATTACTTTCACTGTTATACCCTCCTAGGTCCTTTCCAACATGAAGTGTCTAATTCTGTTTCATTCTGAAGTGTAGAAACCCCATCTGTTTGTGGCAGCCTCACATGCTTGACCAGCTAGTCAGTCCTGCCACAACAAGGCTGAAGCATTTCAAGACTGCTCCATGGAGTGCATCCCAAACTTGGGTGGGGAACCTCAGTTAATCTGCTCTACTCCTGGGGTGCCTAAATTAGGTTTGCAATCTAATTCCATAGAAATGGGCTTTATCTTATTTGGGAATCAGATTCCTTGTCAGTCTGAGGAAAGGAAAAAGCACCACCAGCAGCTAGGCATAGAATGGACTGTTCTCATGGCCTGCTGGTTTCCTCCCTGGGAGGCCCAAAGGATAAAGGTACCTTGGAACAGTCCTTATCCAACATGTAGCTTGTTCTTGATATAGAATCCGAAGACTCCAGTTCAAATTTCAGCTCTGATGTATTAGCTTTGTGACCTTGCTTATGATTCAATTTCCTTATCTGTAGAATGAAGGGGTTAAACTAGTCAGGGTGGGGAGCCTGTGGCCTTTGAGGTCCTTGGGTGTGGCCTTTTTACTGAGTCAAAGTTTTTCAGAACAAATCCTTTCATTAAGGGGATTTGTTCTGTGAAGTTTAAGGACCCTACTTGGAACCTAGAAGGTCACAGGTGGCCACTTGGTCACAAGTTCTCCACCCTGGACTAGATGGCCTCTCTAAGGTCACTTTCAGCTCAGATCATCATATTCTGGCCCAGTCTAGTACCGTCTAGTACCAAGTAGCTCTGAGAATGGCTGGGTGCCACTCATCTCTTCTAGAAATACCTTCTCCAGCTCTTGCATTTCAGTAGGAGGGAGGAAGAGTTGTTGGAGAAACCATTTCTGCCTTGGTTTAAGCACAATGGCTTAGTATCTATTATGGATAAACAAGTCTCCTAGGACACTGCTAATACTAATTCAAAGCTAGATCCAAACTTCCCCCAAACAATCCTGAGAGCCCCTGGCAGGAGGAGAGATTTGCTGCTTCAGAGTCATACTAGTCTCCAAGAATGGAGGGGGGTGGTGCTAAAGGTGCATACCAACCCAGCCTACAATGTTCCTCTTCTAACCCTTCTGTTAGGGACTTATCTCTTTCCTGCCCCAGTACCATGAATATAGCTTGAATGGTTATGGATGATACTCATTCAGTTCCCTGCCAATTTGGGAAGAATTGACTAGGAGTGGCAGTGTGGTATAGTGGGTAGAGTGGTAGGCCTAGAGTCTGAAGACTTGATTTTGACTTAAGCCTCAATCTGTATGGCCCTGGGAAAATCATTCTACCTCCGTCGGCCTCAGTTTCCTCATTTGTAGAAGGAAGGGTTTGGACTTCTTGGTGGAGGACCTCAATGACCTCTAAGACTGTCTGGCTCTGGTTCTATGAGTCTGTGATGTGGAAACTTGACATGGGAGAAGTCATTCTGAGCCTCATTGCTGGAGGGCAGGGTGGGCCAGGGACGATGCTGTCACCCTTATGCTCTGCTAGGTCCCAAATGCCACCAATTCAGAGCAGATATTGTATTATTTGGCCCTTATTTGGACATAAGATCTCAGTTTTTCTCACTTTATCTAGAAACCCTGTACAAGTGCACTTCACTCCCTCCCCCCTGCCGCCCCCCCCCCCCCATTTTATCCCACTTCAGCCATGGTACTATTGTCTGTGTGCTGAAGGCTTGTCTGTAGCCTTTCATCCATAGACACAGGTGTTTTGTTTATTAGCTTGTGGAGATTATTCTGAACCCCACTGCTGTCTTTTCTGAGTTGTGTAATGCTAATTAAGGAATCAGCTATGGGCCATATCCAAACAAATTCTGAAGTCAAGTGGGCCTACAGAGACTGAAACAAATATTTTCTGTCACATTGTCTCAGAGTTTCCAGGAATCTTCACATAGAAAAAAAATATCAGCTGCTCTCTCCTCCCTTCTTCCCTTCCTTCTCCCTTGTTCTTTTCCATTCCTTCCTCTGCTCTCCCTCTCTTCATCTCTCCCTCCCTTCAACCTCTCTTCCTTCCTCCCTTCCTCTACCCTCCTTCTGTCCTTCTGTTGCTCTCTGCCTCGTTCTTTCTTATTCTCCTCTCCTTCCCTCCACTGTCCCTGTCCCTCTCTCCCTTCCTCTTCCCTCTCCCTTTTTCCTCACCCTTCCTTTTGTCCCCCTCTCTTTTCCCTTTCCCACCTCTGTCCATCCCTCCCCTCCTCTCTCTTTTCCTTCCTTCCCTCCCTCTGTCTATCTTTCACCCCTTTCTTATTTCCTATTTTGTTTTGCTCAGTGATTTTTCAATGTTGATCTTATTGCTTTCTTTTGTCTCTGAACTCATGAGGCCCAAGCCCATATGTGATTGGGAAATGATCTATATCTTGAGCACAGACTGAATGCATTTACTATTAATTTGGATGAGATAGAGAATATTCATTGCTCATGTGAGTATATCACTTACTAAACCTTCAATGACCACTTGTTCTATTGCATAATAAAATTCTGGAGATAGGAGCAGTGTGTCTGTGTCCTGAGATTCCATTTCTGTCATCCTTCTTATAGCAGAAAACCCAAAGCTGCTTGGGCCATCTGTCCTTCTGAGTGAGCTTGGGCCTTCTGAATCTCCATTGTTGGGCAGCAGAATGCTAATAGCTAGTTCATTGTAGCAGATAGGAAATACTTTCCAAGGGCTATGTCTTTCATAGCTATTTTATAGCTATTACTCCAGGGTTATGATTCAGGGTCTTTCTGTAGGGATTCCCCCAAGCTAAGAAGGTGGGGTGGACCCTCACACTAAGGATTTCTGCCTAGCCTCATGCAGAAGCGAGGCAGTGACCAGAGAGGGATATGAAAGACTGGGGATATAGAAGACATGCTGTGGCATTCAAAAGTACTGGCTGGAGGGGGATGAATTTTGGGTCTGAGGAAAGGGGGATTGGTAGCCAAGTATGGGCTAGTCCATATCCCCAGAGTAATTTGGGCCCCTGCACCTCATATTTTCCATTAGAAGGGGGCTGAAGATGCCCAACAATCTTACTTTGGGCTTGTGTGTAGTAGTGGATGGGGGGGAGGGGGCGGGAATCCCCAAGGTAAAAATGAGGAGGGAGATAAGGGAAGAGTTGAAAGAGCAAAAGAGTAGCAGAAAGATGACACAACAGTGGAGATCACAAGCAGATAAGGCGAAATACAGAATCAGGAAAAGGAGAAGAATGACAAGGAAAACCTCAAAGAGAAACCCAACACATTGAATTAACTTGATGATATGACCCAATGTTACCCAGTGGAAGAGAAAATTCTGAAGATGACACAGAGAATATAGACCAATAGCAACCAACTCCAGAATGCCCCTCCTCTCCAACCAAAATCAAAGATTAAGCCTTTCACAGTGAAGAATGGACAGAAGCCCAGAGCTGTTAATGTAGGACTGAGTAAACAAACATACTAGCAGGCAAAACTGAACCTCAAAATGGAGATTCTTCCTAGACAAGTACAAGGGCTCTAAGATAGCGGAGCAGATTTAGGATACACACATAGTGAAATGGAGAGAAAAATACTGACAGATGAGAACCAAGAGTCAACATTGGGAGGGGACGGAGCCAAGATGGCGGAGTAGAAACAGCTCATCCAAGCCTCTCTGCCCCCAGATTCCCCCCAAACGATGTAAAAGGGGACTCTGAACGACTTCTGGAGCCCCAGCACCCACACAACGACACAGAGAAGCTAACTGCCCGCTGAGGACAGCCCAGCAGCCCTGCAGGAAGGAACAGCGCAGCACTCTGGGAGCCAGCAGCGCTCAGTGTGCTGAGCGTAGGGAGTCAAGCCTAGTGGAGCCCAGTTCCCTGTGAGCAGAGGTTTTAGCCCCAGGGCAGCAGGGCCAGCAGCCAGCTGGAGGAACCCCAGAACACCAGCAGCTGGGGAGATTCCAGAATTATCAACATAGACATGCCTAGGACAAAGTAAGAGGTTAGTGTCCTATGGACTTTGGGACCAGTATTTGGGGAATGCGTCGGCTCCCTCCCCTGGGGGCTAGAAGCTGCTGAGGAGACACACCATTTTGTAGTTTTCAGAGGCAGCTCCAGCTCCTGGCCTGCAAATTGTAGGGAGATCCAGAGATCAGTCTTGGGGGGTAATCGCTCTTGCTTTAACCTCCCTGGATCTGGAGTGTGATCTAGGGTAGAAGTCGTGGGTGGGTTTCCAGCTTGCCAGAAATGGAAGTTGCGCCCCACACGTTCGGGACGAAAATTCCTCTATCTGGCCTTAAAGCCATAGTGTGGCAACAAGCCCCAAAGTCAAGTAATTAAGTGGCAACATGCCAAGGCAAAGGAAACAGAAAAATGTAACCCTAGACTCCTATTTTGGGGGCATAGAGCAGGAAAAGGACTGTGAGGTCAGAAGTCCTGCTCAAAAAGCCCCAGGGGAAAACATGAGCGGGTTGCAGGCCATAGAGGACCTTAAGAAGGACTTTAAAAATCAAATAAGAGAAGTGGAGGAAAAATTGGAAAGAGAAATGAGAAGGATGCAGGAAAAGTATGAAATGAGGGTCAACAGCCTGACTGAGGAAAACAACACCTTAAAAAATAGACTAACTCAAATGGCAAAGGAGGCCCAAAAGGGCAATGAGGAGAAGAATGCCTTAAAAAGTCGAATTTAGGGGCGGCTAGGTGGCGCAGTGAGTAGAGCATTGGCCCTGGAGTCAGAAGGACCTGAGTTCGGATCCAACCTCAGACACTTAATGCACACACAAACAAAAAAAAAACCTAGCCGTGTGACCTTGGGCAAGTTACTTAATCCCAACTGCCCTCAAAAAAAAAACAAAAACAAAAAAAAACACAAGAAAAAAAAGTCGAATTTGCCAGATGGAAAAAGAATCTCAAAAGTTCACTGAGGAGATTCATTCCTGCAGAGTTAGACTGGAGCAAATGGAAGCTAATGACTTTATGAGAAATCAAGACGCTGTTAAGCAGATCCAAACAAATGAAAGATTAGAAGGCAATGTGAAATATCTCATGGGAAAAACCACTGACCTGGAAAATAGATCCAGGAGAGACAATTTAAAAATTATTGGACTACCTGAAAGCCATGATCAAAGAAAGAACCTAGAAATCACCCTTCAAGAAATTCTCAAGGAAAACTGCCCTGATGTTTTAGATCCACAGGGCAAAATAGAGGTTGAAAGAATCCACCGATCACCTCCTGAAAAAAGATCCCAAAAAGAAAACTCCCAGGAATATTATAGCCAGGTTCCAGAATCCCCAGATCAAGGAGAAAATACTACAAGCAGCCAGGAAGAAACAATTTCAATATTGTGGAAACACAGTCAGAATAGGACAGGACCTGGCAGCTTCTACACTGAGGGATCGAAGGGCATGGAATATGATATTCCAGAGGGCAAAAGAACTGGGAATGAACCCAAGGGTCATCTACCCAGCAAAACTGAGTATTTTGTTTCAGGGGAAAATATGGTCATTCAGTGGAATAGAGGACTTTCAAGCATTCTTGAGGAAAAAACCAGAATTGAATAGAAAATTTGACATCCAGACACAAGAAGGAAGAGATGCCTGAGAAGGTAATCAGGGAAAAGAAATCAAAAGGAACTTATCAAAGTTGAACTATTTACATTCCTATATGGAAAAGCAATAACGGTGACTGATGATATCTTTCTCACTATGAAAATAATGGAAGAAGGGGGTGTGGTCATATGAATACATATGTGAATGTGTGTGTATATGGTTATAGTTATATATGGATAGAGGGCATAGGTTGAATTTGTTGGGAAGGGAGAATACTCAAGAGATGAAATTATGAGGTGAGAGAGGAAAGTGGCAAGAGGAGATGGGGAGAGACAGGGTAGGGTAAACTATCTCATGTAGAAGAAGCAAGGGGAACTGGTTGCAAGGGAGGGGGAGAATAAGAAGGCAAAAAAGGCAAAACCACATTCTCATTGAATTTGGTTCAGGGAGAGAATGACATACATACTAAATGAGATATCTCAACCTGCAGCAGGAAGGGGGATGAGAGGAGGGATGATGGATGGGAGGGCATCCTTGGGGGGAGGGGAGGTTGGAAGTACCCACTATAGAAGAGGGACAGGATCATGTAGGGAATGGACCAGGTGGGGGGTGGGATGAGTGGGAGGGAATTATAAGCAGCCTTGTACAATATATCTACTATGATAATGTTTTGCATAGCTAGACATGTACAACATATACTGAATTACTTATCTCCCAAGAAGGAATGGGTGACAAGGGAGGAAGGAAATGGATCTGAAACTCGAGGTCGTAACATTAAGTGTTTGAAATATAAAAAAAAGAGTCAACATTGGGTAAAGAACACGTGAACTCTATACTGTACAATTATACAGAGGATTGACCTTGAAGCCAGGATACATACGCGTGCGCGCACACACGCACACACGCGCACACACACACACGCACACGCACACGCACACACACACGCACACACACACAGACATTGATGGCAGCTAGTGCCCAGAGTGGCAAGAGGAACAGGAAATCAAAGATAAAAAAAATATGGCATTGAGAGTGATCCTGTTAAAGGCAGGGCCAGGACTCATGATTTGTGATATGGGGTGACTTCTGTGGCGTAGCACTGACCCCATCTGACATTCTAATAGTAGGACTCAAGAGAAAAAAAGAGGCAGAATAAGATCTCTCATGACAATCAGTCAGATAAAAATAAGATAGAAGAAGGAGGTTAAAGCTGGTGTGACAGAACGTTTTCTCCCATGAGGCACAAATAGAATGCAGAAAGAAGTAGGAAAGATACTCCCTTGCATCAGAAAATAAAAGTCAGGATGGATTAGAAGGAAAAAGAAGCATATGTATTCCTTTGTGTTTGAGTGTGTGGACAAAGTAGAAGGAATTTTGAAATGTTACTCAAAATTGAAAGTTTGAGGGGAGGAAAGATTTTGAACAACAGCTTTTTGGAGCAAAAGAAGGGTAAAAAGAAGAGGAAGAAAGACATAAATAACAAGTAAAAGAAATTAATAATTTAAGTAAATAAAAATAACAGGATAGGGTAAGCAATGAAGAGTTTGGGGGGAGGGAAGAGCTGGGGGGCATAGGTTGGTATTGGAGTGGTGGTAAGAGACATCATCCGGACAAAGGGCTGATTTAAGGGATAAATGCAATAGAATCAATAGAAGGGAAATGAGTGGGGAAGACTCTAAGTGTATCAGTTTGAAGTTGGATGAGAATGGAATAAACAGTCCAGTAAAATGAAGCCAGTGGCAAAATAAATACAAGAGGAAAAAAAAACAACTTCTATATGAAACAGAAACTTTACAAAAAACATAAAGAAGGAAAATTTGAGACTGTGATAAAATTTTGTTATGTCTCAGGCAAATCTCCTAAAGGATTAGTGCAAATTATACTGTCTAAGGAAACAAACTAGACATTCCCAACTTGAAGAGAGAGACAGTAGAACAACAACCCTTGTAAAAAGGAAGTGTAAGCAACCATCAAGTATTAGAACTAAATATATAAGCCCTCAATAACAACATCTAAGTCAATAAAGGAAAAGAACTGAATGGATGAAATTCATATTAGAAAGAATTTTTCTAGGGGAATTTAATGTTTTTCTTTCAGAACAGCACAAATAGAGGGCAGCTAGGTGGCACAGTGAGTAGAGCGTCGGCCCTGGAGTCAGAAGGACCTGAGTTCGAATCCGAGCTCAGACACTTAAGGCACACACAAACAAAAACCTAGCTGTGTGGCCTTGGGCAAGTTACTTAACCCCAATTGCCCTCAAAAAAAAAAAAAAAAGAATAGGTCCAGAACAGCACAAATATAACCAAACAAAGAGAAAAACTAAAAAATGGAATGTATTCGGCACACGAGGTTCAGCATTCAATGAGTATAGTAATCTATTGTTTGATAAATCCAAAGACCCCAGTTTTTGGGATAAGAATGCACTATTTGACAGAAACTGCTGGGAAAACTGGAATACAGTATGGCAGAAACTGAGCATAGACCATTATCTAACACCATATACCAAAATCAAGTCTAAATGGGTGCATGATCTAGGTATAAAGGATGATACTGTAAGCAATCTGGGAAAGCATGGAATAGTTTACCTATCAGATTTGTGGAGAGGGAAAGACTTTAAGACCAAACAAGAATTAGAGAGCATTATAAAATGCAAAATGGATAATTTTGATTACATTAAACTGAAAAGCTTCTATATAAACAAAGCCAATGTAACCAAGATCAAGAGGGAGGTGGGAAATTGGGAAAGAATTTTTATAACTTGTGTCTCTGATAAAGGATTCATTTCTAAAATATACAAAGAATTGAGTCAAATCTATAAGAATACAAATCATTCCCCAGTTGATAAATGGTCAAAGGATATGAATAGGCAGTTTTCAGAGAAAGAAATTAAAGATATCTATAAGCATATGAAGAAATGCTCTAAATCACTATTGGTTAGAGAAATGCAAATCAAAACAACTCTGAGGTACCACATCTCTCCAGTCAGATTGGCTAAGATGACAAAACAGAAAAATGACAAATGTTGGAGAGGAGGTGGGCAAATTGGAACACTAATGCATTGCTGGTGGAGTTGTGAACTTATCCAACCATTCTAGAGAGCAATCTGGAATTATACCCAAAGGCTATGAATAATTTCATACCCTTTGACCCAGCAATACCACTTCTAGGGTTATATCCCAAAGAGATCATAGAAGTGGGAGGAAGACCCATATGTACAAAAATATTTATAGCAGCTCTTTTCATGGTTGCAAAGAATTGGAAATTAAGGGGGTGCCCATGAATTAGGGAATGGTTGAACAAGTTGTGGTATATGCATGTAATGGAATACTATTGTGCTATAAGAAACGAAGGACAGATGGACTTCATATTTACTTGGAGAGGATTATACGAACTGAGGCTGAATGAGAAGAGTAGAACAAGGAGAAATTTATATACAATCACAGACACAACATATATGTGATGACTGGACTCTTCTCAGCAATTCAGTGATATAAGCCAAACCCCAAAGACTCATAATGGAGAGAGATGCCTACATCCAGAGAAAGAACTAGAAAGAATTGAGTTTGAATCCTGATTGAAGCAAACTACTTGATCTTTATCTTTTTATTGTTTGGTTTTATTTCCTCTTTACCATTTTTCATTCATTCCATATAGTACAACCCGCCCTTGTAACCTGACTAATGTCTAATGTGAAAGTATTTGCAGATCCTATAGTGGACTATTTGACATCATGGGGCTTGGGGGGAGGAAGGGAAGGAAAATTTGAAACTCAAGAAATTATGGAATTGAATCTTGTAAATAAAAATAAAAAACAAATTAATAAAGAAAAAAAATAAAATGGTAAAAAAAAGTTGTATGTATTTCTTAGGACCAAATAGAATATTTTTTTCTTAAACAAATGCTTTATTAACTTCTGGTTTACATCATTCATTTATTCCAGATTATGAGTTATAATTTTATCCCCCATTTCCCCCCTACCCTCCACCTCAGAATAGCAGTCCCACAAGATATCCCCTCATCCAATCTGCTCTCTCCCATATCTTCTCCCATACCCCCTTCAACTTTGTCATCAGGGCAAGGTGAATCTCTGTGCCCTCATGCCTGCACATCTTATCTCCCAATTACATGCAAAACAGTATTAATAATAGTATTTATATATATTTGAAACATTTAATTTTAAAACTACAAATTCCAGTTCCATTCCCTTTCTCCCTTGTCACCCACTCCCTCTGGGAAGATAAGCAATTCAGTATGTGTTGTACATGTATAGCTATGCAAAACATTACTATAATAGACATATTGTAAAAGACTGCTTGTATTTCCCTCCCACCCATCCCACCCCCCACCTGGTCCATTCCCTACTTTGATCCTGTCCCTCTTTGAAAGTTGGTACCTCCAACCTCCCCTCCCCTCAGAATGCCCTTCCCTCCATGATCCCCCTCTCATCCCCCTTCCCCCTACTCTCCTGCAGGATGAGATATCCCATTTAGTATGTATGTCATTCTCTCCCTGAGCCAAATTCAATGATAATGTGGTTTTGCCTTTTTGCCTTCCTGTTCTTCCCCTCCCCTGCAACCACTTCCCCTTGCCTCTTCTACATGAGATAGTTTACCTCACTCTGTCTCTCCCCATCTCCTCTTGCCACATTCCTCTCTCACCTCTCAACTTCACCCCTTAAGTATCATACCCTTCCGCCAAATTCAACCTGTGCCCTCTATCCATGTATACCTGTAAACATATATACACACATTCACATATGTATTCATATACCCATATACCCTTCTTCCATTATTTTCATACTGAGAAAGGTTTCATCAGTCAAAGTTATTGTTTTTCCATGTAGGAATGTAAATAGTTTAAGAATCATAAGTTCCTTTTGATTTCTTATCCCTGATTACCTTCTCAAGCATCTCTTGATTTTTGTGTCTAGATGTTGAATTTTCTATTCAACTCTGGTTTTTTTCCTTAAGAATGCTTGAAAGTCCTCTATTCCACTGAATGACCATATTTTTCCCTGAAACAAAATACTCAGTTTTGCTGGGTATGTGATTCTTGGTTTTCATCCCAGGTCCTTTGATCTGTGGAATATCATATTCCATGCCCTTTGATCCCTCAGTGTAGAAGCTGCCAGGTCCTGTGCCATCCTGATTTTGTTTCCACAATATTGAAATTGTTTCTTCCTTGCTGCTTGGAGTATTTTCTCCTTGATCTGGGAATTTGGGAACCTGGCTATAATATTCCTGGGAGTTTTCTTTTTGGGATCTTTTTCAGGAGGTAATCTGTGGATTCTTTCAACCTCTGTTTTGCCCTCTGGATCTAAAACATCAGGGCAATTTTCCTTGAGAATTTCTTGAAGGGTGATTTCTAGGTTCTTTCTTTGATCATGGCTTTCAGGTAGTCCAATAATTTTAAAATTATTTCTCCTGGATCTATTTTCCAGGTCAGTGGTTTTTCCCATGAGATATTTCACATTGACTTCTATTCTTTCATTTGTTTGGATCTGTTTAACAGCATCTTGATTTATCATAAAGTCATTAGCTTCCGTTTGCTCCAGTCTACTTCTGAAGGAATGAATCTCCTCAGTGATCTTTTGACATTCTTTTTCCATCTGGCAAATTTGACTTTTTAAGTCATTTTTCTCCTCATTGCCCTTTTGGGCCTCATTTGCCAGTCTATTTTTTAAGGTGTTATTTTCCTCAGTCAGGCTGTTGACCCTCATTTCATACTTTTCCTGCATCCTTCTCATTTCTCTTCCCAATTCTTCCTCCACTTCTCGTTTTTGATTTTTAAAATCCTTCTTAAGGTCCTCTCTGGCCTTTAACCCACTCATATTTTCCTTTGGGGCTTTTGGAGCAGGATTTCTGACTTCACTGTCTTCCTCCTGTTCCATGCTTCGATCCTCTTTGCCCCCAAAACAGGAGTCTAATATTGCATTTTTCTGTTGATTTTGTTGCCTTTGCCTAGGCATGTTGCCACTTAGTTACTTGCCTTTTGGGCTTGTTGCCACAGTAGGACTCTGCCACCAGACAGGAGAGCTTCCATTCCGAATGTCGAGGTCTTCACAACTCCCGGTTCTGGCAAGTTGGATACCCACCCCAGACCTCCCCACCCAGATCACAATCCAGATCCAAGAAGGTTAAAGAAAAAGAGATTAACCCCCAAGACTGATCGCTGGATCTCCCTAGAGTTCCCAGGCCAGGAGCTGAAGCTGCCACTGGAGCTACAAAATGCCGAGTGTGTCTTGTCTCCTCAGTGGCTTCTAGTCCTGGGGGAGGAAGCCGACACATTCCACAAATATTGGTCCCAAAGTCCATAGGGCACTAACCTCTCACTTTTTCCTAGGCATGTCTGTGTTGATAATTCTGGAATCACCATAGCTGCTGGTTTTCTGGGGTCCCTCTGGCTGGCTGCTGGCCTTGCTGTCCTGTGGCTAGAAGCACGAATCTGGTGGGCCTGGGCTTGGCACCCCGAGCTCTGTGCTGTCGGCTCCCAGGGTGCTGCACAGACCACTCCCCGAAGGGCCGTCCCTAGCAGGAGGTTAGCTTCTCTGTGTCATTCTGTGGGTGCTGGGGCTCCAGAAGTTGTTCCAAAGGGGGAAATCTTGAAAATTGGAGAACTAGGTAAAAGGTAAAATGAAAATACTATGGAATTTAAAAGACTTTATGCAGAATTGACCAAATGAAATGACTCAAAAGACTCACAGAATCTCTAAATGATTATTTTAATTATAAAATATATAGATATCTGAATTACCATAGTAGCAAGAGAATGAATCAGAATTAGAACAGAGAACTTGGGATTATTTGGACTTATACACATTTATAAATCAGTAAAACTGAGAATTTAAAATAAATAGAAAATTAACTACAAAATACAAAAATGACCTAAGTAATAGAAAATGAAACCCTGATCTTAAACGATCCACTTTCTGAAAAGTAAAATGCCTGACCTGAAAAGCAAATACTAAAGCAAAATAAAAGCAAATAAACAGAACCCTGGTGCAGACAGACCTCGAGATGATTTTGAAGAGTAGGTGGTAGGTGGTGCACCAGATAGAACTCTCATTTCCTTGGTGGAAACAACATGCTGAGTAACTGTCCTTAGAAGATAGCATAGTATAAATAGAAGGTAATCTTGGATGGAAGCTGGAGCAGGGCATGGGGAAGAGACCTGGAAAGGCATTTTGATAGGGTAGAATTTTGACTAGACCTGGAAGGCAGCCAGGGGGACCACAGGTAGAACTGAGAAGGGGGGCAGCTTGTGCAAGGGGTGGGAGCTAGACGATGGAATGTGGAGTACAAGGGACAGAATAGAGGTCAGTGTTGCTGGATTACAGAGTGTGAGGAGAGGAGGAAGTTGTAAGAAAGGTGGAAGGGCAGGAAGGGCTTTAAAAGTCAAGCAGAAATGGTACTATTTGGACCTGGAGGTAGTGGGGAATCACTGGAGCTTATAAAATTGGTGTCAGACAGAGTCAGGCCAGCTTTTTAGGGAGATCCCATAGGCTACCAAGGAGACGGAGGATTAGAAGGAAGGGAGATGATTTAGCAATCATGTAAATCAACTTATTTTAAGACTTGATAGGTGACTGTTGTCTGTGTGGCCAGCACAGGACTCATCACATCTGGTCTGGGTTTGGATGATCATACTTTGACTTTCCAGATCCCTCCCCTCCGCACAGCTTGTCTTGAGGACTCATAAGCCATGGGATATTTTTTTTTATGCAATTGGGGTCAAGTAACTTGCTCAAGGTTACACGGCTAGTCATTATTTGTGTGTGGGTGCTCATTTTTTTGAGGCCGGATTCGATCTCGGGTCATCCCAACTCCGAGGCCGGCGCTCTTACTCACTGCGCCACCTAGCCACCCCTGGGATCTTTTTTTCTTCTGATATCTATCAACCCAGGGCAAATGACAGCACAGCTGTTAGAGACATCCCCAGCTTGAAGGGCATCTGTGGGCCTTGGGGATTGTCTGGGGGTGTAGACAAATTCCTATCAGCAGTCTGTACAAGCAGTTAGGATTAGTCAAAGCAGGCTGGCATTATGCCTACAGACCTCAGAAATTATTCTGCAGACTCAAAAGAAATCTTGTTGCAGGGCAATCCCCCCTGCATCCCCCCAAGAAGAATCAGAAGAACAAGCAGAAGGCCATGAACCTCCCTAGGAGTACTTTGGGAGGGGATGGTGATGCTAACAGAAAAGTGTCTCCATGGTCCTCAACAGTTAATAAAACATTTTTTTATTAAGAGCTCTGTAGATTGGTGAGGGCTAATTTTATTAACCACATTTGGTTGATGGAGAAATTGAACCAGTGGGAGGTTAGATGACTTGTCTATCAGTGGTCAGGAAGGCCAGAGCCTGGATACAAAGCCAGGATTCTGAATCCAGGCAGCTGAGTGTGGGGCAGAGTGCTATATCCAGCTTCAGACACTTCCTAATTGTGTGATGGAGTTGGCCTCAGTTTCCGAATCTGTAAAGTGACCTAGGGAAGGAAATGGTAAGCAACTCCAGTATCTTTGCCAAGAAAAGCCCCAAATGGGACCATGGAGAGGCAGATATGACTGAAATGACTGACTAACCCTGATTCCAAGCCCAACGTTCTTCTTTATTGTTCTGCTTTGTGCTGTGAGGCATTGAAAGTTAATCTTTACTCTAACGACTGTGAAAGTATTAGTGATTGTTTTTCCTGGGGCTACAATATAACCACTTTAAACACAGGTACCCCCCTCACATAACTGGGTTTTCTGATCTAGCCCTGCTCGTGGACAGAGAAATGAATGGTGGTGACTCATCTGTTATTTCTCTCCTACAATCTTTCCCCTAGAATGCCCCAATTTAATGGTAAATAGGACAATTTTGGAATTAAATTAAAAAACAACTCGAATGAGCCTACTCCTCCAATTAAATCAGCATGCAAATGAGTAGGTAGGAAGAACGTCAGCTTTAATAGCATCTTTTAAGCTTTCATTTTTAGTTTTCTGTGCTCTTTCTTGTTCAATGATGTTGCTGTCCTTTAGAAGAAAGCCTTGGGGCAGCTAGGTGGCTCAGTGAATAGAGCGTCGGCCCTGGAGTCAGAAGGACCTGAGTTCGGAGCCGGCCTCCGACACTTAATCCATACAAACAAAAACCTAGCCGTGTAGCCTTGGGCAAGTTACTTAACCCCAATTGCCCTAAAGGGGCGGCCAGGTGGCCCAGTGAGTAGGAGCGCCGGCCTCGGAGTTTGGATGACCCGAGATCAGACCTGGCCTCAAAAAATGAGCACCCACACATAAATAATGACTAGCCGTGTAACCTTGAGCAAGTTACTTAACCCCAATTGCTTTAAAAAAAAAAAAAAGAAGAAAGCCTTGCCCCACTACTGCCTCCCACTGGGATGGCATCAGTTTCTGGAGTGACCTCTCTAAAGTCTCAAAGGCCAGTTTCAAAAGGGCTTAGAGAAGTTCCACCAACACACTTAGCAAGAGGGGTTTTTTCAGCTGGTGCTTTGGGTAGTAGTGATATTTCACAAAACAGTTGGACAACGGGCATAGTAGTGCCAGGAGAAGGGATTGTCTTTGTCTTAGAGAGCTGGGCTGGAGCCCCTGCAGAAGTTGGGGGAGACTTGGTGCTGCAGTGTTGGAGGCCTGGGGCCACCACCCCATGCTGGTGTCCCCAAGCTAGGTGAGGAAGCAGGGCTGTGCTGCACGGCACAGGCTTAGGGGGCCAAGAAGGATGGGTTGGGAGTTCCCTTACAGAAGGGTAATTGAGTCTTGAGGTAAACCAGGAACCAGTTATAGAGGCAAGGAGAGGGAGCATTCCAGACATGGGGGACCCAGAGCAGGGCTGATCCAGACCTAGATCACATAATTTTAAATAGAGGAAAATGGTTTTTCTGACCAATACGTTTTTACAAGACGTTATATGTGATTTCTGAAGTGGAAGAGGATTATAATTTGCATGAAAGAGCTTCAGGTGGTCCTGGGCCTTGGGCTTGGCTCTGTACCTCAGGGTCTTGTTAACTGTATTAACCTGACCAAGTCATTTAACCACTGATTCTGTGAAATAGGGATTACAATCCTTTTTATCCCTCCTTCTTAGAAGAGTTGCAAGATAAGTCTTTGTAGATTTAAATGTGCTACTCCCCTATGCGACCAATTTTCTGGGGCTTATTCCTTCTTTCTACTTTCAGTTCACCGGTTTATCTGGTACTTGTCATTTGTGATAAATGGCGATGGGTTTCCCAGCTTGTGAAGAGACCCTGGAGGTCTCTTCCTGAAGCTGTAGGGACCAGATAGATCTAACATGAGATCTTTTACATGCACATTTGTATTCCTTTCTCCAATTTTTGGTAATCTATGTGCTGGTCACCAAGGACCATGTGGGGATAAATGGCTTTCAGGGGCTAGCCTGGGAACTTAGGCACCCCATCTACCTTGGTTCTCAGTTTGTAAGGTGTTTGTGCAATATCACCCCTGTGCTTGTAATGGAGCTGGCCTATGATTAATCTGATAACATGGCAAAGCAACTATAGGGAGTAGGCCAGTTCAGCTAGCTAAGGCTCTTGGCAAATAACACTATGGTATATCAAAGCTTAATGTTAGCTAGCAGGGTCATATATTCTCTGGATATGAAGGTGGTGGGCTCCCTTTAAGCCATGCCATATCACTTTCCTAATGCTGGGGATTCAACCATCCCGTGTTTCTTCCTTGGGTTGTCTGTGCCCACTCCATATCCAGAAACCAGGCCTTTATATCAGCTGTTCCCCATGTCTGGAATGCTTTCTCTCACTCCTCTTCCTTCCCTCCTGGCCTCTGTGGCTTCCTCCAAGATTCAGTTCAAAACCCACCTTTTGGGGGAGGGTTACTTGGACCCCCAGTTACTGGTGCCTTACCCTCTCAGATTACCTTCTACTCTGTGTAAGTCTAACATGTGTGTATATCTTACATAACTGTATGCATTTGCCTACATGTTGTCTTTCCCATTTGATTGTGAGGTTTTTGAGGGCAGAAACTGTTTCTGCACCTTTTTGGGGAGAGGGAAATATCCCCAGATCAGTGCCTGGCAAGTTGGAAGAATTTAATACAAGTTTGGTGACTAGCAAGCCAGCTTAGTACCTCCTTCAACTGTCCTCTTGGGGGAGCCAGCTGGGACCACCCACAGGCCATCACCACCCTGTTCCCCAGAACATGTTTCCCTCCATGCTGGTCTGAGCTAAATGATGCTCAGTGGGAATTAAAAGAGATTTAGAGGAGATTAAGTCATTTTAGCAAAACCACCTCAGAACAGAAGAGAAATCTTCAAGCATACTCACCAGCACCATGGAATGCTGGTTTTCCCCCATTTCATCCTTGCAGCATCACTAATACCTAAATATCCATATCTCTCATCTGTGTTTACTTATCTATGAATAAATCTACCGGTCATCTCTCTCTCTTCTGGTTGAGCAGTTTGGTTCTTTCTCACTCTCCTTCCCCTCCTCTCTTCCCCTTACTCCTTTTTTTTCTAGATATTAATTTATCATCTTGATTAAAAGATAACTATAGGGTGTGGGGAGGGGGATTCTTTAGGTCATTAATTGCAGGATTTTTGCCAGAGACCTCTTTAATAGACTGATGCTTCACCTAGAAGGCAGTCATCTACCTGAGAGCCACTGTGGCTTCAGAAAGGGCCAAGGAATGGCTCACATGGTATTTGATGCCCTACAACTCCAGGAGGAATACCAGAAGCAGAAGTCTGAACACAAATGTTTGTCAGTCTGACCAAGGCCTTTGTTACTGTCAGTCATGAGGACTTGTGGAAGAGCATGGAGAAATTTGGTCACCCATTGTCAATCCTGTCTGCTATTTTCATGATGGTGTGCTTGCACATTTCTGGATAAAGGATGATGCTCTATTACTTTCCCAGTTAACAGTGGAATGAAGCAGGGAGGTGTGCTTCCTCCCATGATTTTTAGCATGATGTCTTTTGCAGTTTGTCAGATGCATTCAGTGATGATAAAAGTAGTATCAAAGTCCATTATCCTGATGGTAAACTTTCAAAGGCTACAAGCCAAGACAAAAGTGAAGGGAGAGTTTGTGCATGGCTTTTTGTTAGTAGATGATTGTGTTATTGAGGCAACCTCTGATGCTGAGATGTAATAGTATGGATCAATTCTCTGTCCCTTGTAGTAATTTTGGTTTGACAATTAACACCAAAGAAAACAGAAGTTCTTCACCAGTCAGCACCAAACCGTGCATACTTGGAGCCATCATTACAGCAAATGGAGGAATGTTGAAGCTATGATGACTTCACTTACCTTGGCATGCACTTTCCAGGATGTCCACATAGATGATGAGGCTGAGTCTCACATTGTCAGAGCTCACTCAGTGTTTGGGAGGTTCTGAAAGAAAGTATGGGAGAGAAGAGTTATTAGACGCTCTACCAAATTGAAGGTCTCCAGACCCATGGTGCTGAGTTCATTGTTGTATGCCTGTGAAACATGGTCAGTCTACCATCGCCAGGCCAGGAAAAAAGAACTGCTTCCACTTTCATTATCTCAGGAAGATTCTGCATATCACCTGGCATGATAAGGTACCAGACACTGGGATCCTTTCTGGAGCTGAACTGCCAAGTATTCAAACGCTGTTGCAGAGAACACAACTCAATTGGCTGGCCACATAGTCTGAATGCCAAGCATATTATGTTTACCTAAAAGAGTATTTTATGGAGAACTCACACAAGGCAAGTGCTCACTTAGAGGTCAGAAGAAGGGGTACTAGGACACTCTCAAGTTCTCTCTGAAGAACTTTAGTATCCATTGTGAGATATGGGAGATGGTAGCATGTCTGCATCAGTGAAGGCACTGTACTTTACGAGCAAAGCAGCATCACTGTAGCTCAAAAGAAATGGGAGATGAGCTGATCTAGAAACATCTCCCTCCCAAATATCCAAGCAGACTATTTGCCCCCAAACTGGGATAGAGCCTTCTGAGCTGGCATTGGTCTGATCAGCCCCCAGGACCCAAACACCATGATGTCATTTGGTTGTCTTTGAAGGATGAAGGATGAACAACAACAATGGTGCATTCCAGGATGTTTCCAAATATTAATGAATTCAAGATAATTTGCCTCTAGTTCTTTTGCTGACATTTGGAACCCTACTTGCAAGTCCTTCTCTGGCTCTGTGGTTCCTCCTGCCTGGTCTTTCCAGGTGGCTCATAGATAGGAGCTCAGAAGTCACAGCTGTGAGCTCCTAAAGCATGTCAGGTACAGTTTCACCTAGGTCGAGTCACTTGATCTCAATGAGGGCAGCCATGTGTTTGTTGTCTTCATGTCACCTTATTTCATTTGGGTGTCAGCTCCCAATTGCACATCTCATTTCCAGGCCAGTTCATAGTACTGCCATCCTTCACCTCAGGAGATGAACTCTGAATCTGAATGAACTAAATTAGGGAAACCCCTCATCTTAGGTGGCCAGTGTTTGTGGGGGGACATCTTTTGATTCTTCTGTGCTGGTCCTTGGCTGACACATGCTGATCGCCACTGAGTCTGCCCAGGAGACTTTTCTGGCTTGCAGAACCTACAGAAGTTGTATTTCAATGGCCCAACCTTTGTGAGCCCCCAGAGCTCTCCCTGGGATGATGTGCTTACCCTCTCTACTTAGATATCTTAGTGGCTTCCAATGACCTGCTGAACAAAGTCAAAACTCAACCTCAAAGTTGCAAATTGCTCCTTCCCAGTTACTCAAGGGAAACATCCTGTTATATCCTGCCAGTTTACTCCCCATTCCCAGAGCATGCCACACCTTATAGCTCTTGGTCTTTCATCTCTACCAAACACTCTTCTTCCTCTCTCCTCTATAAAAGCACCTCCTAGCTCTCTGTCCTTTCACACGAACCTATTAACACCTGCCCTTACCTGCACAGCTTCCCATATAACCAGTCTGGGAACAATGTCATTATTGTGAACCCTTGTCTGTCTGGGGGGTTTCTTTTATGTGTGGACAAATGCTAATAAATATCCTTTTCTCTTCCATTATGGTCTTGAATTTTTGTTTGGCCTTTTCACATTTGCTTGCTTTTTCCTCTAGTCTGGAAATTTCTTGAGGGTAAAGAACAAATCCTGCACCATTTTTGATACCTCTACCCTGCCTCCTGCAGAGCCTTGATTACAGCAAGCCCCAGCTGGTGTTTGCTGTTATGGAAGTGACCATCTTTGTCCCTTTGAGTCTAGGTAAGGAGTTCCAACTGACAACCATGTAAAATGGGAGCTCATATTCCTGAAGAATTAGTGTGAAATGACTCCTTTTGGGGGACCTAGGACATGGGCATTGGATCCCCTTCCTGGTTTAACTTTTATACATATGCCCTTCATTTATTCCTTAAATATTAGGGATATCTTTATTTCTACATAACACTGATTTCCTGATGGATCTCCCTCCTTTCCTAACCAATACGACTTTCCTTGTAACAAAAATTTGAGAAGAATAAGAAAACCTAGATGCATTGACAGTATGGCAGTCCATGTGATCTTTCACACCCATAATCTTCATCTCCTCTTCCTCCCTTCTCCCCTCTAAATGAAGATAGGCCATTTTGTCTCTATGCCTTGACTTTTCCTCCATTTCCTTTAATACCCCCTCCATCCAGCTGCTAAAGTGATTTTTCCAAAGTATGTGTCCCTCCCACCACCAAATCTCAATAAACACCACAGTTCCTCCAATTTATTACCTCCAATATCAAATAGAAATCTCTTTGTTGGTATTAAATCACTTCATAATGTGGCCCCTTCCTACTTTTCCATTCATCTTATACTACATGCCCTTCTAAGCCCTGCATGGCCCTGCTGTACTTGCCAGTCTTTCTGTTCTCCCCATAGGATGCCCCATCTGCTCACTCCATGCCTTTGCACTTGCTCTCTCCTGTGCCTGAAATGCTCTTTCTCCTCCCCTTTGTCTCTTAACTTCTTGGGTTTCCTTCTTGACTCAGCTCAAACCCCATTTTCTGAGAAAGATGTTTCCCAGTTCTTTTCCCTGCAAACCTTTCCCTCTGAGCTTACCTCCCATTCACTTGACTTAATTATCTACATGTTGTCACCCCCAGTAGACCAGGTTGCTCCTTGAGGAGAGAGACTGTTTTTCCTTTCCTTGGATCCTAAATGCTTAGCATAATGCCCTGTCACACAGTTGGGGCTTAACAAATGCTTGAAGATTAAAGGACTGCCTCTTTTATAATGGCCTGACTAGTTAATGAAGACATAATGTTCAGTTCCATTTTGTCATTCTTTCTGCTTTTGTTGTTTCACTCATTGCATTGTTTCTCTCATTTCCTGGTTTTCCACCCTTCCGCCAGCATCGTTTCATACTTGGCTTCACTTGTTTTTTTTTCTGAATTCTTACTACTTGTCATTTCTCATGGCACTCTGACAGTCTATTTTGTTTCAACGTTCCCCACTTAATAGGCATCTGCCTTGTTTCAGGAGCTTTGCTATTTCAGTATCTGTTCAATGATTGACTAGAGGGTTGTTTTTTTTTTTTTTTTGGTTGTTGTTTATAAGGATTTATTGCTGTCTTCTCTTTTTCACATCAAGTGATTTTTTAAGGAAGAAAAAAATCAACACAACTGATCAATACATTGAAAAAGTCCAAAAGATACATGTGAGGTGTACCACCTGTGAATCTCCCACCTCCACAGACAGTGAGTTGGGGGTGTCTCATAGGGGACTTCCAATGGACTGCTGCTGAAAGTGGGATTGGTGCTAAGCCTTCAAGAAAACAAAACAAAACAAAACAAAACAAAAAAACCGGAAGAGGCAGAGATGGGGAGGAAGAGCATTCTAGGCCTGGGGCATAACCAAAGCAAAGGTGGGAGATAGTGTCATGTGTCATATCATGTATCAATAAGAAGACATAAATCGCTGGGCTGCAAAGTGCATGGAGGGGCCTGCAGTGGTAAAAGACTGGAAAATGAAGAAAAAGCTGGGTTGTGCAGAGCTACAAGTGCCGAATGGAAAAATTTTTAGTTGATACTAAAGGTAATAGGGATCCACTAGAGTTAACTGAGTGGTGAACTTGACCTTTTGAAAGCTTCCTTGTGTGGCTATGTGAAAAATGGGTGGAAGGGGTAGAATTATGAGGCAAGGGAACACATTAGAATACTATTACTTTTTTTTTTTTTTTGCTTTTTGGAGGGCAATTGGGGTTAAGTAACTTGCCCAAGGTCACATGGCTAGGTTTTTGTTTGTGTGTGCGTTAAGTGTCTGAGGCCAGATCCGAACTCAGGTCCTTCTGAATCCAGGGCGGGCGCTCTATTAACTGCGCCACCTAGCCACCCTAGAATACTATTTCAAGAGTCCAGAAGAGAGTCAATAAGGTCCTGTATTCAGATTGTGACTGGGTGAGTAGAGAGAAGGGTACATATACAAGACATTTTGTTACATAGTTTGGCAACTGATTAACTGTTGGGGTGGTGAAGGAGAGAGAAGTTGAGGATAATGCTGAGGTTGTGAACCAGGTGACTGGGAGCATGGGGGTACCCATGCTGCCTTAACTCATTAGCAGTTCAGATTCAAACTGCCGAACCTAACCAGGTGAAAGAATCACAGTGGTTGACCCTGCATGGGTCATTTCAAATTGGAGTAGCCTTCTGTCAGAGTATCCAGAGGAAAACTGGCCTGTGTTGGTGTTTCCTTAAGAAAATCATAGAACATTGGCTCTGTCAGTATCTTGTATAGGTCTATTTAATGTGTAATCTTTGTCTTCTCCATTAGAATGTGAGCTCATCAAGAGTGGTGACGGTTTCAGTCTTCTCTTTGTGACCCCAACATGCAACATGTTTAACTCATCCTGTTTATCTTGTAAATAAATGCTGGTTGATCAGTGATTGTAAGTCATGATGGATGGAGAAACACTTAGATCTCTTTTCCAATAAGGCAAGAGATAGTGTTGGTGTGGATAAGGATACTCCTATTAGAGTCTCATGAGTTCATTTCTATAAAAAAATCCCTTCAAATTCCTAATATTGAGGGAATAAGATTTGATTATTAGGCATAGGATCGGAGCAGAAAATATGCAAAATCATTTGATTTTGAACATCAGAAAATGGTAGTTGCAAATCTCAGCTCCTTTGAGGGAGAGACAGGCAAGGCCAGTTTATATGAGATCTGTATCATACAAAGTTCAGCAAGCCGTTCTAATCTTGGTTCTTTCATCCATCCATCCATCCATTTATCTATCCATCCATTTATCAACAAAGTGATTAATCCATCTAGCTCTTCCTTTAACTATTCATTCATTTAGCTTTAAGCCTTTTTGTGTATAGAGCCTGAGCTGGGTCCTCCTGGAGATGAAAAATTTATGTAAGACAAGGTTCTTACTTTCACTCATGGAGCTTAGAGTTGGGCAGTATTGAAAAGTCCTAGGGATGGATGCATCCAGGAGGAACACTGTCACTGGATGCTTTGAGATTTTCATTCCCATTCTAGATCTTTCTATTAAACGGGATATTTCATCTTGTCCAGGGAAACCATAACCGAAGACATACTTTACCCTTTGGGAATTTTTCCCCCTGGGCAAGTCCTCTGTTTCTAGTCAGTGAAGGCTCAAGTTTCCAAGGTTTATTATAGCTTAAAGTTGATACAAGTTTTAGGGCTATAAGGGACCTCAGAGGCCATTCAGTTGAACACCCTTGTTTTATAGATAAGGAAACTGAGGCCTAGAGAGAGTAATAACTTGCCCCTGGTCACATAGTTAATCAGTATCTGAGGCTGGATTGGAATCCAGTTTTGGTTGATTTCAAGTTCAGGGAGTCATTTGCCACATCACATGGTCTCTGAAGTATAGGATAGTCTGTGTATTGGGAGCTTGGGGACATTGCAAGTTTTCCTTATCAAGTAAGAAGACAGTTTTCCCATGATATAACATTCTTGCCACTCGAAGTTGCCATGTCACTGCTTCCATTTATGACACCTTCTCTGATAGACACCCTAGCTCTGGGTTCCTGGCCTAAGATTCCATATGCTTGGGATAAATGATTGAGGAGCCATGACTGGTAACAACTGGGCAGGGGTAGGGGACATCAAAGAATGCAGCCATAATCCCAGGGTTTGTGGAAGCACTGCATTGAGAAATAAGGGATGTCCAGGTACTCAGCAGCTCAGGCATTTGGACTCAGTCCACAGGAGGAACCCTGGTTGGTTTTATGGGAAACAGTGAAATATTTATAGATCTCTCAGGGACTTGAGTTTTGGGCTGAAGTGAGGCCTTTTCAGAAGTCCCAAAATGCTTTGTATTCTAGGCTCTGTATAGGAAGGGTCCCCAACTTTGTACTTGCTACTGAAGAATGTTCCAACTCCTGTTGGGACTATCAAATAAAAAAGCCAATGATGCTGGTGACCATGAGAAAATGCCCTCTAAGCTTGGATCCCTTTTCTAAGTCAATCCTTCTTCCTCCTCAGATACTAAGACTGACTCTCTACTCCAACACCCTCCATTGTTCCAATTGATCCATGTTGGGGATTCTCAGAATTTTCAATTGGCAGGTCAAGGAAGAACAAAGACAACAAAGGCCAGGATCCTTGAACTGAGGGGAAGAAACCATGACTTTTGTGAATGCAACCGGAGAAGGTCCTTCGTCCATGATTATTTTTCTTATTTTAAACAAGTGAGTACTCTTCTTCCTGCAATGTATATCATTTACAACTGCCTCCATGCTAATTTTCCAATTAACCCATAACGTTAATTTCCAGTCAATAAGATGCCAGCCCATTCCCAGGTATCCACAAACTGGGCATGAGCTAGCGTCCTCTCGACTGGATATTCATATCACCTGTTTCCCTTTTCCTGCTTCTAAAGTTGATCTGCAAATTTCTTTTCTAAGCTGAGTGGAAAGTATGGTTTCCAACATCCCCCACCCTGACTGGATAAGAACCATAATTACTTGTGAGCCTAGAGAAATGTTTAGCATCATGGATCCTGGAACATGCGGATTGCTCCAATCTCATAAGTAAAGGCTCTGACCTGCTTTGTTACACAAATTTAAAAGATTAAAATTTCAAACATCAGACACAGAAATAAATCCTATCTAATGAGGTTTAAATCACCTCATTGCCTGGTACGTTTGCATGTATGATTCAGACAGAAAGTGAACTGCAGCTTTTTGCTTTTTCCAGGGCAGTCTGACAGATTGTATGAAAAAAAAAAAAAGCAACCAAACAAAATGAAACAATGTTTTCCTGATCATATGGGCAGAAGAATCTCATCATATTTGGCTCCTGGTGGTTCAATTAAGCCCCCATTCAAATGTTCACCTAAGCAATGCTTTGGAAACCTTAAAATTCTATATAAATTTTAGCTATTACTCAACATCCAGCTCCACAGAAGCCTGTAAAATGTCTCAGAAATTCAGGCACTGTTCCTGCCTGGAAACCAGGATAATTTCCTTTTAAAAATTAAATTAAATTTTATTTTTCAGTTTCATGTTCTTTCCCTCCCTCTGCTCCTCCCCCCACCACAATTCTCATTATACATATGAAGTCATGCCAAACTTATTTCCACATTAGCTACCCCCTTTTTCGTTCCTTTCTTCAAATAGTATACATCCCAATCATAAACCATTCAGTCATTCTCCAATTGATGGCCAGCCCCTCGGTTTCCAATTTGTTGACACCACACAACCACCACCACCACCACCACCACCACCATCCCAAACAACCATCCCCACCCCAAACAACCTGCTATAAATACTTTTGTACACTATGGTCCTTTGATTTTTCTTTGATCTTTTTGGGGTATAGCTATAGTAATAATATATCTGGATGAAAGAGTACCCATAATTCCACAGCCCTTTGGGCATAAAACCAGGTTAATTATGAAGATAAGCTTGGGTTCCCACAGCCATAGGTTTGGCAGGTGGGAAGGGGGCAAGGGCCTTTTAATTGTGGCACCTCCTCTGGGGTTGGACCCTTTCTCTTCTAGGGTGAGTCCCCTGGAGTGACATCCATCTACCCCAGATTCAAAGAACTCTAGGTCTACACATCTAAAGCTATAACCCACAATCACCTCTGGTCCATTTACCTCCACTCTCATCACCTAGAGGATACTATTAGCTTAAGGAAAAGGCAGATGCTCAAATGGCATTTTGTCTGTAGATAATGGTAACAAACTACTCCAATAAGCTTGGGGAGCATTCTCTCACATACACATAATCTCAGTAGGAAGAGTATCCACATATGCCCAAGGGAGAATGAGAACACATGGCTAGAATAAGTCCCACTTCCAAGGGCTATGGGGCCCTGGCATCTCTTATCTGCTTTTGATGTCTTCAGTCTTCTTTGGTCCATTTCACTTCTGGGTAAGTCATAACCGTGGGATACCTGGGTCCATTCTCAGTGAGTGGCACATCACACTAGTGTTAGGATATGGATTCCACCATTTACGGGCTCTAGCAGAGCAAAGATTATGGCCTAGGGAGTGAAATATCTTCTCTTCATTGTTGGAAGCCTAAGCAAGAGTGGGCAGTCTCAACTGATGAGTTCAGGGTGGGAGGGAGCATCTTTTTCCAGTTCCTGTAGTCTAGTGAAGGGGGAAGCTCCTCACAAAAGTCTGTGTCCCAGGATAAGATACTCAGTGGCCAAACTGCTTTGATCTAGCCCCAGCTAAAGATACACATGGGAACCACTCAGGAACTGCTATATCACCTCAGTTAAAAGAAGATTGCCCCCCTCATTGAAAGAACAGTGCATCTCCAATAGCCACAGGGTTTGTCCAGCCATGAGAAATGGTCCAATCCAGCAGATTGGGGACTTCTTTGGATCACTCCTGCATACTCAAATCATAATTCAGACCTTCCTCTTTGCTGTGTTAAGACTTGTAAACTAGCAGACATTAATGCTGAGGCATAAAGTTTACCTGATCTCACTTGATCCTTCCAGCAAATACTGTGAGGTTAGTGCTGTTCCATCTTCATTTTCCAGATGAGGAAACTGAAGCAGAGAGAGATTGAGTGAGTGGGCAATGGTCACTCAGCTAGTAAAGTGTCTGAGACAGGCTTAGAATCGGAGCTTCCTCATCTGAGTGCAGTGCTCTGCTCACCACGGCATCCCGAGGTAGCAGCACTTTTAGGGCTCTCTGTGGGCTCTGCTTGGAAGCATATGGAATCTGTTTTTAAGTGGCTGCCTGAATACACACAGTCATTTTCCTTTCTTCCTCTGTTGTCTCTCCAACAGAGTTTGGAACCATTCATTCATTTGCAGATGTTTCCAAAGCCCTTGCTGTGTGCAGAACACTACCTCCACAGCTGCTGCTCATCTACTGGTGATTGGAGGGGAGGGAGAGAGGTCCTATAATATCAGCTTTCTTGGTCACATTGAACCTTTCTGCCTTCTGATGGCAGAGCTCACAGGCTTTGTACCTAGACTAACATATTACCTTATGAATTCTTGGCATTCATCTCTCTCTAAATTCCTTCTACCTGCAAAGTTAAATTTCCAGAACTCAATTTCAGATCCATAAGAATCTCTTAAAAAAAAAAACATGAGAGATATACCCATAGGTGAGAACTACTATGAAATGGAATTGTTTTTCTTTCTTGAAGGAAAAAATCTTTTAAAAAATCTCCATTCTTTTGCAAATCTGCTGTTCTATCCCTGAATGTGTGGCCTCACTTGTCTTCCAGTACCACCTTCCTCTGGACCACTGCAATGATTTAATGAATCCTGCCATTTTAAACATATTTGGAGACAAATATGGAAGTTCATTAACTCCTAAAAAAGCCCCAAACCTTGGTTTCTAAGACATTCTAATTCTCCTCCTTCTGGGGTATTACACACACATATACAATTCTTAATATCTGGAGAGCAACATGAGCCTCTGTAGCGGCAAGCACCCCAATATCCCCAGGGTGACTGCCAACACAGGTTCTTAGATCTGCTTTTCAGAAGGAAAGCAACTCAAAATGGGTTAACAAGCTTACTTTAATCAAACAAACACACATTACCTAGTTCAGGGGAAAAAGGTCAGCACCCCGAACTTCAGAGTTACAGAACTTACAGATCAAACAAGACAGGCTTCCAAACTGTCCCACCATTATATCAATACCAAATCACAGTTACCAGAGAGGGAAGCATCAACATCTGGGTTTTCAAAGCCGGGGGGCTCTCAACAACGGCTTCCCAGAGTCTCATCTGGTCAAATCACACAACACTTCTCAAAGTGAGCCCCAAAGCAAAGCCTCTCCTCAGGGTTTATATAGCCTTCTCCTGGCTCAGAGAATGTAACAACCCTCTGGACCCACTGCCCAATCACAAAGTATCAAGGTGTGGGCTTCCCTGAAAAACAAGCCTCCCACCACAGGCTCCATGTGACCACATTCAGCCTATTAGGAGGCAGAGCATATTTTCAAGTCAAGGAAGGTTTTCAGAGTCTCTTAAAGCCAATCAAAGTCTCTTAAGCCAATCAAAGGGCCTAGGGGCAGGGAAGATCTTTAAATCTGCATTTCCATTACAGCCTCTTAGCTTAACCATTTTCTGTGACTCATCTGATCCATTTTGCTAATGAACTAAAATGGCCATTCCTTCCTGCCATTTCAGAAAACCAATTGAATCAGTTGGTTGTTTCAGTCCAGTGAAGACACAATCTGAGTTTCTTCTTTTTATGTCCAAAACATTCACTTCTAGGCAACCAATCAACTTGGATGTTTATGATTATAACTCTCCTGAAATAAAACTGTCTTTAAACTACATTTAATATAAGCCCCATCACTCCTCCCAATCCGTTTCTATTTCCCAAACACATCATCATCTGTGTAACCACTACTGATCATGAGGGAACCCTGCCTCCTTCTCATTCCCCTTTCCTTCTCCCTCTCCCTCCCTTCGGAACACAGGCCCTTCCTACCTTCTCAGTCTTCTGACATTTTACTCCCTTCCTCAAACTCTATAATCCAGTGACACTGGCCCCCATGTTGCTCCATCTCCTGATGCCATCAGTCAGTCAACAGGCATTTTTTGAACAGTTATGAGGTGCCAGGCACAGTGCTAAGTCCTGGGAATACAAAGAAAGGCACAAACAGCCTTTTCACCAGCTGTCCTGCCCTTCCTTATCTCTGCCTCCTGGCTTTCTGCTACTTTCTTCAGGGAGCTTCTCTGGTCACCCACTCTCCATGCTGCTGCCTTCCATTTGTCCTCTCTAGGTTTTGTGTATGCATAGTTGCTATCTCCCACATTTCAATGGGAGTGTCTTGAGGGCAGGGATGACTTTTTACTTTTTTTGTTTTCTATCTCTAGCATTTAGTCCAATGCCTGATTTATAGGAAACACTTAAATGCTTGTTGATGTGACTTGAGGGATCAGTTCTCGAAAGCTGATAGAAAATAGGCAAATGAGTAATGATTGGGGAAAAAAAAATCACATATCACTTAAAGAAAAAAAAGGTGATTTAGAGGACACCAATGGCGACCAATTGATGAGCCCTCTCTTTCTCTCTACTAACTATGGATGCATCAAGTGAAAATGTCCTTGGCCAAACTACAAGAAAGGAACTAGTGGTCATTGGTCAATAATTATCTATAGGAAATCCTATTTCTGTATCCAATTGCCAGAAAGCTATAGACCATACCCACTGTGTTTATTGTTTGTTGACAACATAAACAAATTGTTATGACAACATGCCACCTCCTTCAAAGACACTCCCCTTCAAGCATCTCTTGTGCATATTTGATTTAGATCAATTATAATAAGATTTCCAACAGTTGGAACAACAGAGACACCTTTGCTCCTCTATCAGCTGATATCAAGCAAGGCAGAAAGACTAGAGAAGTCTCCTGTACAATGATGTTTACCTCAGTCATGGAAGTCTGCCAGCACAGAGATGAAGTGAAAGAAAAACCCCTTGTGGATGGACTTTTTTCAACCCACATGATATGCTTGCAAAAAGTCCTGAGAACATTCTGGGATCTCCCAAATGATCTTCATCACTCCTCAGAACATATTGCTTTAACAGCCATAGAGGAGAGGAAAAAAAGCAAGTGGATTAAGAATGACTACTGTCCATGGGCTGACAGGCAATTACACAGACAACTCATGGAATTTATCCTTTAATACACACAGCTGCAAGAGACAATGGGGATGGACCCTGAATAAAGTCAAAGAAATAGAAAAAGCCAGATTGCATTTAAGATATGTCTGAACCCTTTCAACAACTTCTGAAGTCCATCAGGGTGAGAAGGGGAACCCTATGCCATGTGACTGAGTCACAAAATCCAGAATCCCCAAAGAATCCAAATTTCAGGTCATCCAAAAGGCAATGGAGAAGTGACAGTGGGTATAAATGGGCAGCAGCTTCCAGCAAGTGACCAGCTGTGGGCAAAAATATAGAAAATATCATCAGAGATTTGCACTACTGGAAGGGAAGCCAACTGGGCCCTAAGGAAAAGTCAGAAATCCAGCACAGGGTCTTGCTGGATGAGTTTCCCAGGGCAAGGTCAAAGAGGTGGAACAGGGATTCTGTGCAGGGGGCCATGAACTTTAAAAAATAGCTTAATAGCTGTACTTTAATATAATTTCCTTTGTAATCCCATGCATTGTATTTTTATGTATTTGAATACATTTTTTCTGAGAAGGGGTCTATATGCTTTATCAGATTGCTTTCCAAGGGGTCCACTATACAAGCCAGGTGAAGAACTACTGAGCTAGAGGAAGGAGTCTAGCTCATCAGGTAAGCCCCTGTGGGGGTTGTCTGGAAGACAGGTATAAGATGTCTACATGATGAGAAGGCAGTGTTGGAATGACATCTAAACCTGTGGAAGGGAAACTCATGTTAATAATATGGTGGATCCTTTGAGGACTGGAAATGTTTTCTTTATTTTTTCCCCTCCCCCTCCCCTCCCTTCCCCCTCCCCTCCCCTCCCTTTCCCCTCTTCTCCCCCTCTCCATCCCTTTCCTCTTCCTCTCCCCCTTCCCCTCCCCTTCCCCTTCCCCTCCTTTTGCCTTTCCCCTTCCCTTCCCCTTCCCCGCCCTTCTTCCTCCTCCCCTCCCCTTCCCTGTGAGCCAAATGTAGGCATCTAGGGTATTACAATTCTTGAGCTGAAAATCAGCAGAGATTCCCCACTGAAATGGCCACACAAGTTAAAACAAAATCACATTCTGAACAAGATATCACTTTGGGCACTTTCTGCTGAATCTGTATGCTGAGGTAAAGGAAAAATAATGGTTAGTTAGAGAATTCTAGACATCATCCTGTTTCCCACTCTAGGCACCATGAGCACCCTTCTTGTACCTCTCTGATGCACGCATCCAAGAATGCTGTGTATGAGAAAAAGGCTCATGATGGGGCCTTAGTAAGGGGCATGTAGAAAGAACTCAACAGATTATTTAGCTAGCTATCTGTTGCAATCCATCTATCCATCCATGCACTCCCTTCTCTGTCATTTATCTCATGATTGATCTATCTTAACATCTTAATCGTGTCTCTTTGTGGAGGGTCATAAATGCCAAACAGATCAGTTTATATTTGCCAATCAATCAACAGACATTTAAGCATTTACTGTGTGTTAGACCAAGTACTAGATTCTTAGGTTACAAGTACAAAGAACTAAATATCTAATCCCAAGGAAATGATACAATAAGATACAACAAATGGTGATCTAAGTAGATAGAGAATAAAGCTAAGAAGAATAAATACGAATAAAGGCAGTTATATGTAAATTTGATAGGGAGGAGGGTACTGCTAGTGATCCCTGCTCCTCCCTCCCAAAAGGGTCACCTCCTATTTATTCTGAGTGGATTATGGTGCCCAGAATCACATGCAGTGCTCTAGCTATTGCCAGACTACAGCTGAGTACAGTGAGGCCATCACCTCCCTTGGTCTGACCCTGCTAAGGCATCATCTCTAGTGGGAGACGCTTGACTTCAATGTCTGAAAAAATGGTCCTGGTCTTTTGGAATACAAGAAGCTCCTTGGATCCAGCCCTAACTATGATCTAAGCTAGCAATTTATCTTGTTTTTCAGGATCTAGAACCTGTTTTTCCTATTTTATCTCAGTGAAGTCACACCCACCATGGTGTGGTCAAAGAAACATTGGGTTGGGAGACAGGCACCTCTGCTTGAAGCTCAGGTTTACATGTGTTGCCTGCTTTTCTATGGGCAGGTCATCTAACTTCTCCGGGTTTCAGTTTTCTTCTAGAAAGTGAGTTGTAGTCTTAGAGGTCCCTTCCATCTCTGACATTCTCTGAATGCTGCCCATGAACCTCACTGGGGGTAATTGCCCAGCATTCCAGAGGGCAGAACAGTGACTCCAGTATCAGTATCCTGCTAGCAGCCAAGCAAGCTAGGCCTTGAGCAAGGGCTGGTGGACAGACAACCCTGGTCATTGGCAGGCCCCACATGGGGGATTGTTGCTCACAGCCATGAGTCAGTCCTTTTCTTTACTGAGCTGTCCAGAGGAATTTGAAGAGTCAAAAACCCAAGACTAGGAAAACCAATGAAGGACTGAAGGAAACATGAGCCAGGACTAAGGACATCAAACTCTTCAGGAACAAATACCAACCAAATGACAGGTTCTTACCCCAAATGTATTTTTTTAATAATTTATTAGTTTAGTTTCAGTTAACAAGATTCAATTCCATAGTTCCTTGATTTTTCAAATTACCTTTACTTCCCTCCCCCCTCCCTCCACGACAGCATATAGTGCAGTATAGAATCTGCAAATACATTCATATTAGACATTATTCCAATTACAAAGGTGTATTGTACTAGGTGGGATGAGAGATGGTAAAAAAGAAATAAAACCAAACAATGAAAGGAAAAAGATCATTTAGTTTGGTTCTTTCAGGATTCAGTCTCAGTTCTTTCTAGTTATATCTCTGGATGGTGCATTTCTCTCTTTCTTGAGTCTTTCCAGATTGACTTATATCATTGCATTGCTGAAAAGAGTCCAGTCTGTCATAGTTGGTCATCACCCATATGATGGGTCTGTGATTGTATACAAATTTCTTCTGATTCTACTCTTCTCGATCAGCATCAGTTTCTGTAAGTCTCTCCAGGTAATTATGAAATCCGTCACGTCCTTGTTTCTTATAGCACAATAATATTCCATTACATTCATAATACCACAACTTGTTTAGCCATTCCCCAATTGATGGGCACCCCTTCAGGTTCCAATTCTTTGCAACCACAAAAAGGGCTGCTATAAATATTTTTGTACATATGGGTCTTTTTCCCACTTCTGTGATCTCTTTGGGATATAACCCTAGAAGTGGTATTGTTGGGTCAAAGGGTATGAAATTATTTATAATCCTTTGGGCATAATTCCAGATTGCTCTCCAGAATGGTTGGATAAGTTCACAACTCCAGCAGCAATGGATTAGTGTTCCAATTTGTCCACATCCTCTCCAGAATTTGTCACTTTCTTGTTTTGTCATCTTAGCCAATCTGACTGGAGAGATGTGGTGTCTCAGAGTTGTTTTGATTTGCATTTCTCTAATCAATAGTGATTTAGAGCATTTCTTCATATGTTTATAGATATCTTTAATTTCTTTCTCTGAAAACTGGCTGTTCATATCCTTTGACCCTTTATCAATTGGGGAATGACTTGTATTCATATAGATTTGGCTCAATTCTCTATAAATTTTATAAATGAGTCCTTTATCAGAGACACAAGTTGTAAAAATTCTTTCCCAATTTCCCACCTACCTCTTGATCTTGGTTACATTGGCTTTGTTTGTAGAGAGGCTTTTCAATTTAATGTAATCAAAATTATCCATTTTGCATTTTATACTGCTGTCTAATTCTTGTTTGGTCCTAAAGTCTTTCCCTCTCCACAAATCTGACAGGTAAACTATTCCTTGCTTTCCCAAATTACTTACAGTATCATCCTTTACACCTAGATCATGCACCCATTTAGATTTGATTTTGGTATATGGTGTTAGATAATGATCTATGCCCAGTTTCTGCCATACTGCATTCCAGTTTTCCCAGCAATTTTTGTCAAATAGTGCATTCTTATCCCCAAAACTGGGGTATTTGGGTTTATCAAACAATAGATTACTATATTCATTTGTTACGTCCCCCCCCACTCTGGAGCCTCTACTTACCCATCCCGGGTCTTCGGTCGTCACCGGCCTCAGAGAGGAAATCACCAGACAGAACACCGGCTGAGGTTGCAAGCGTGTGTGTTTATTTCCGCAGTGCTTCCGCATATATACCCTTCAAGCTCCCCCACCCGCCAATCATGACCCTGCATTACATATATCACCTTTTATGGCTATTAAAGCTCACTACACCTCTCTCTCGGCCTAAGCCGAGACCTTAAAGTCACAAAACACCCAACAACTCACCCCTTTTTATTTAAAAATTCAACAAAGCAACCAATTCTAGCATAGCAAACAAAAGGCCACATGGCCTACCCAAATTCAAATAAAATATGCTCGATGGAGCAGAAAATGCGCTCGATGGAGCAGGACCTTAGGGCTAAATCTGATGAAATTAAGACCAATTGTGGCATAGGGAGTGGGGGGTCTCTGTCTTAGGTCATCTCCATAACCACGAACCTTACCCGTCATAGAAACCCAACACCCTTAGGCCCTGTCTTAGGCGGTCGGGCTATGGAGAAGTTGCCCGTCCTGGAGACAGCCCGTCTTACCCCGGGTGTTACAGGCGCTCATCCAAGGCCTGAAGCCACAGGTCAGGACTCTCCTGATGAGCCAAAGAATCAACAGCCCGTCGGGTTAGCAATGTATAGTCCCGATATCTCCGTCTTGAGCGGCAAATCCAAATCACCAAAACCAACAACAAAACACCCAACATGGACGTGGCACCAAGGGCCCCCCAAGACTGAAACCACCCCCCAACCCATTGCCAGAAAGTCAATATAGGCTGAACTGGGGACCAATCAAAGTGAACTCTTGTCCCATTGACCCTAGAAACCATTCGGCGTAAGCTCGCCAACTTATCCTCAAATGTATGATCCCCGTGTCCACTTAGGTAAACTGAGATATTCCGGGCAGTGGCCGCAGCCATGGAAGTATTATAATACTGGGTCCCAGTAACACAGACACTTGAAAGGGAATGCGCACATCCCCCCGTGCCATGCTGAAACATCAAATCCAACTGTTCCTGCATGAGATAAACCCTCCCCTTATATGTGCAAAACGTTCCCCTGTCTGGGACAGGGCTTCTGCTGTACTTGCAGACAAATTGTTCAATGCTGCTGCAGTCACAGTCCCGCCTTGAAGGGCCACTGCTGCCAAGACAACCGATGTTACTGAGGCAGCAAGGGATGTTAGGCAAGGTCCCCAACACTGTCACTGGCAATATTCCCTGTGTATTGACAGGCGAATTTTGTCGTAATTCCAAGGTTCCCACATACCCGAGAAAGGCAAGGGCATTGATCGACATGCATCCCCTCCCCCCCCGGCCACAGAGGACCCACTGTTTGAAGGGGACCCCTCTCTTTCTTCCCAATTGCATCCTGTTGTGACATTAAAGTCTTCTTCACCTTCATCCTTTTGCAGCCATAGGTCACCCGCGAGGTCATAAAAGGACCCCACAACACCCGCCAACGGCCATGCCCAGGGATTTTGGCAATGCCGCCAAGGGAGAGAAACATTGTCTCGGGCTTTCGGCAAATTTGACCAGTCACAGGGGGGAAAAGCTGAGGAGCCCAGCGAGGGTATTGGCTGGTGGCAGTCACATTGAGCACAGGGCGCCAAGCTTGAAGGCCTTTGAGAACGGGTGATGACACTCTTTGTTCGCCCTTGCGGCGGTTGGTAGACGAGGTGGCCGTTGGGGCGGATTGAGACTGCCATTTCGGGAACCCGAATCCCGGAGCGGAACGCTGATGATGCAGAACCACGCACGGATCATGATCCCAGGATCTCACCTCACAAGCATTTCTTGGGTGATGGTCCAGAGCAAAACACAGAGCACCCGGCAAGTTCCAAGATGTGGAGACGTTAAAAGTCTCTTCCCTCGGGTCCACTGGTGCTGTAGGCAACCCCAACGAGGCATTTCGCACCACAAGAATCGGATAGATCGTAGAAGAAAAGGCCACAGGAAGCGGGCTGGGTAGGGCCTTCATAACGGCCCAAAACTGAGGCGGGGGCACTCCCCAAGCTTTAAAAAGCCCAATAAAATATAAAAAAAAATACAAAAACTGCAAACCTACAAAAAAAGGTAAGAAAACATAATATCTCTCACTTTATGCAAGGGAACCCATACTATGGAGGAATCATCAATACCCTCCGGTGAAACAGCTAGGGCTCCCCTGATTCTCTTTCTCACTACCCCTGGCCCTTGCCACTTGCCCTGTTCATCCCGCCATAAAACTCTCGAACCCAGTTGGGCCCTATTAGGTGGCGGGAGCTGTCTTAGGGCGGGGGCTGGGAGAGCACAAATCCCAGCATAAAAACGCATGGCAGCAGTCGTGCCATCTTGCCTAAACTGCGAAAAATTCATAGTATAAAGGGCTTGAGATAATTGGGAGGGCAAAAGGGTACGGGGAACTTTGCCCAACATCTTGGCCAACACTTCTTTCAGAGTGTGATTAGCCCTCTCAACAACACTCTGACCAGTAGGATTATATGGAATACCGGTCAAATGAAAAATACAAAACTCTTCACAAAAAAGGGCAAAGGGCTTAGAGGTATAAGCAGGGCCATTATCAGTCTTAATGGCTCGGGGAACTCCCATCACGGAAAATGCAAAATACAAATGAGATCTAACTGCACGAAAACTTTCTCCGGATTGCATGGAGGCCAAAACAAAACCTGAAAAGGTATCAACCACTACATGGACACACCTTTGACCAAAATGGGTCACATCCATCTGCCTAAACTCATTGGAAAAGGTCCCCTTAGGATTGAAGGCAGATTCCCGAATCCGGGGTTGAAAAGGTGCACAGGAAACGCACGCCTTGACAATACTGCGTGCCTGTTCTTGGCTGATACCATATAAACATCGAAGGGAACGCACAGATAAATGATACCTGCGGTGCGCCAAGACGGGTGGTTCTTCAAGCTCACTCAATTGATTAAACCCCATGGCCTCCACAGAGAACAATCCAAGTGCAGCATCAGCAATTGCATTACCCTCAAAAATGGGGCCTGCTTCCACCAAATGGGAACGAACATGCAAAAAATAAACTGGGTAACAACGTAACTGCAAACAGGAAAAAACCTCACTAAAAAGGGGAAACAAAGGCACAGAATTATTCAAAAAAGAAAATTGCATCCGCTGAAGCAAATTCACAGCATACTGACTATCTGAAATAATATTTACAGGAACATCAGAAAAAAGGCGAAGAGCCTGCCAAATGGCATATAGCTCATTCTGTTGGGCTGACTGAAAAGGTGTCTTAAAAGCCCAACAACACTGTTTTACAGGATCATATACCACCACTCGGTGGCCTTTAGTAGCATCTGTAAAAACATTGGGGCCTTTCACTGGAATTTGTGAGACCACTGAATTACATGGACTCAAAGGAAGCAAATCAAAAGCACGGATCAATCGGGGTCGAGCCCCTGGTGCAACTGAGACTGAAGTTAATAATGTGGCCCAAGACCACGAAACCTGGGCCAACTCTCGACCCACAAGATCAAAATCAGGAAAGTCTAAAACAAAATCACAACCAAACACAGCTCTACATCTATTAAGGGCCTGCAATGCAAACTGGGCGACCCATTCCCGGCAATTATCCAGGGAGCGGGAAGAGGAGCAAGAATACAGCCACTCCAAACACCCATGGCGCTGATACAGCGCGCCCCATGGAGCCTGAGCATCCTTCAACACTACAAAATATACAGGCTCTTTGGGATCTCTCTGGACTAAGGTGGAATGCGCCTGAATCACTATGGCATTGAGTGCCTTCAAGGCCTCCATGGTCCACAACCGGGGTGATGTTAAGTCCGCCGGTCCTTTCAAAATCTGATATAAAGGACCCATAAGCTGAGGGGAGAGGGGTATCACTGGGCGCATCCACTTTTGTTCAACATTGCCTTACATTTCTGTATCTGCATTTAAATGAAGACAGCCTTACTTTAAAAAAATACTCTGTATTTTCAGCACAAAGTGCGTATGTATTTCTTTAAATTAAGATTTTGGCGCATAATACTGGGAAAATTATTTAAGAACCAAACCTGTTAATTTAATAAAACTGTCACATGCCAGGACTTCTGAAGAACTCAAATTATTTCTTTAGATGTAATGTCAAATTTTGTTTGTACAGCAAATAAAAGGACTGATGACAAAAATTTTGATAATAATGAAGTTGCTCAGATTTACAGGTCTTATTGGAGGTGGTGGCTAAACCCAGACTTAAGCACAACAGCAAATCTCACACTATCATAATTACAAGAAAGATTTGAAAGGAACAAAGTGATAAAAAGCCTGACTTGCTCATAACTGTTTTGCAAGGGTATAGACTGGGAAGGGAAGGCAAGATGGATGAGAGGAAGAAAGGGTGGGAAGCAGTGAGCTCAAAAATTGGCATATCATGATCTGGATGAGTACCTTTTTTTACTGATGCTCGTAAAGAGCGAGGGAGAACGCCCAGAGGCGTGTAAGGGGCTTCCTGTACATCTCTCAGGGGCTCATAATGATGTTCAACAGGAGGGGGATAACACCCAGGCGGGGGGGGAGGGGCCCTCTGCGGCCATTCCGCTCTATACCCGGGAGGGTTTGGCTTCCTGTTTTTCCTCCCAGTGCAGGTGTCGCTGGGTGGTCCCGGTTCCGCACCCTGAACAACGGGTCTCATCCGGGGGGTTTCATCCCCTGTTGCATAAGTGGTAGGCCCCTGCCCACGCCCCCCTCCATTTCCTCTCGGCGATTCGTCCTTGGTAAGTCTGCAGGCTGGGTCTTTTTCTCTCTCTGGTGTAGTCTGTCTGCCTACTCTTAGGTCTGAGCTGTGCAGACCCCATGTGCTAAATTGGCCAGATGGAAAAGGAATTTTAAAAACTTACTGAAGAGAATAATTCCTTCAAAATTAGATTGGAGCAAATGGAAGCTAATGACGTTATGACAAATCAAGATACTCTAAAACGGATCCAAACAAATGAAAAAGTAGAATGCAATGTGAAATATTTCTTTGGAAAAACCACTGACCTAGAAATTGGATCCAGGAGAGATAATTTAAAAATTATTGGACTACCTGAAAGCCATGATACAACCTAGAAATCATCTTTCAAGAAATTCTCAGGGAAAATTGCCCTGATGTTTTAGAACCAGAGGGCAAAATAAATTTTGAAAAGAATCCACCAATCACCTCCTGAAAAAGATACCAAAAAGAAAACTCCTAGAAATAACATAGTCAAATTCCAGAGCTCGCAGGTCAAGGAGAAAATATTACAAGCTGCTAGGAAGAAACAATTTGAGTATTTTGGAAACACAATCAGGATAACACAAGATCTAGCAGCTTCCACACTAAGGGATCAAAGGGCTTGGAATGTGATATTCTGGAGGTCAAAGGAGCTAGGATTAAAACTAAGAATAATCTACACAACAAAACTGAGTATAATGCTTCAGGGGAAAATATGGTCATTCAGTAAAATAGAAGACTTTCAAGTATTCTTGATGAAAAAAAAACAGAGCTAAATAGAAAATTTGACTTTAAAATACAATAAGCGGGGCTTTGTGTCCAGGTGGTTGAAAGATCAGGCTCAAGATGGTGGAGTAGAAACAGCTCATCCAAGCCACTCTGCCCCCAGATTCCCCCAAAACTATGTAAAAGGGGACTCTGAACAACTGGAGCCCCTGCACCCACAGAACAACACAGAGAAGCTAACCTCCTGGTGAGAACAGCCCAGCAGCCCTGCAGAAAGGACCAGCACAGCACTCTGGGAGCTGGCAGCACGCAGTGTGCAGAGTGCAGGAAGCTGAACCAAGTGGAGCCCAGGTCCCCATGAGCCGAGGTTTTAGCCCCAGGGCAGCAGGGCCAGCAGCCAGCTGGAGAGACCCCAGAACACCAGCCGCTGTGGTGACTCAAGAATGATCAACATAGACATGCCTAGGACAAAGTTAGAGGTTAGTGCCCTATGGACTTTGGACCAGTATTTGGGGAATGCATCGGCTTCCTCCCCTGGGGGCTAGAAGCCACTGAGGAGACACGCCATTTTGTAGTTTTCAGAGGCAGCTCCAGCTCCTGGCTGGAGTCCTGCGAACTGTAGGGAGATCCAGCGATCAGTCTTGTGGGGTAATAGCTCTTGCATTAACCTCCCTGGATCTGGATTGTGATCTGGGGTGGAGGTTGTGGGTGGGTTTCCAGCTTGCCAGAAACGGAAGTTGCCCCCCACACATTCGGGACGAAAATTCCTCTATCTGGCCTTAAAGCCATAGTGTGGCAACAAGCCCAAAATTCAAGCAATTAAGTGGCAACATGCCAAGGCAAAGGAAACAGAAAAATGCAACCCTAGACTCCTATTTTGGGGGCATAGAGCAGGAAAAGGACTGGGAGGTCAGAAGTCCTGCTCCAAAAGCCCCAGGAGAAAACATGAGCAGGTTGCAGGCCATAGAGGACCTTAAGAAGGACTTTAAAAATCCAATAAGAGAAGTGGAGGAAAAATTGGAAAGAGAAATGAGAAGGATGCAGGAAAAGTATGAAATGAGGGTCAACAGCCTGACTGAGGAAAACAACACCTTAAAAAATAGACTAACTCAAATGGCAAAGGAGGCCCAAAAGGGCAATGAGGAGAAGAATGCCTTAAAAAGTCGAATTTGCCAGATGGAAAAAGAATCTCAAAAGTTCACTGAGGAGATTCATTCCTTCAGAGTTAGACTGGAGCAAATGGAAGCTAATGACTTTATGAGAAATCAAGATGCTGTTAAGCAGATCCAAACAAATGAAAGATTAGAAGGCAATGTGAAATATCTCATGGGAAAAACCACTGACATGGAAAATAGATCCAGGAGAGACAGTTTTAAAATTATTAGACTACCTGAAAACCATGATCAAAGAAAGAACCTGGAAATCACCCTTCAAGAAATTCTCAAGGAAAATTGCCCTGATGTTTTAGACCCAGAGGGCAAAACAGAAGTTGAAAGAATCCACAGATTACCTCCTGAAAAAGATCCCAAAAAGAAAACTCCCAGGAATATTATAGCCAGGTTCCCAAATTCCCAGATCAAGGAGAAAATACTATAAGCAGCCAGGAAGAAACAATTTCAATATTGTGGAAACACAATCAGAATAGCACACAACCTGCCAGCTTCTACACTGAGGGACTGAAGGGCATGGAATAGGATATTCCAGAGGGCAAAAGAACTGGGAATGAACCTAAGGGTCACCAACCCAGCAAAACTGAGTATTTTGTTTGAGGGGAAAATATGGTCATTCAGTGGAATAGAGGACTTTTAAGCATTCTTGAGGAAAAAACCAGAATTGAATAGAAAATTTGACATCCAGACACAAGAAGCAAGAGATGTCTGAGAAGGTGATCAGGGAAAAGAAATCAAAAGGAACTGATCAAAGTTGAACTATTTACATTCCTATATGGAAAAGCAATAACTGTGACTGATGATATCTTTCTCACTATGAAAATAATGGAAGATGTGTGTGGTCATATGGACACATATGTGAATGTGTTTGTATATGGTTACAATTATATATGGATAGAGGGCATAGGTTGAATTTGTTGGGAAGGGAGAATACTCAAGGGATGAAATTATGAGGTGAGAGAGGAAAGTGGCAAGAGGAGATGGGGAGAGACAGGGTAGGGTAAACTATCTCATGTAGAAGAAGCAAGGGGAAGTGGTTGCAAGGGAGGGGGAGAATAGGAAGGCAAAAAAGGCAAAACCACATTCTCATTGAATTTGGTTCAGGGAGAGAATGACATACATACTAAATGGGATATCTCAACCTGCAGCAGAATAGGGGGAAGGGGGATGAGAGGAAGGATGATGGATGGGAGGGCATCCTTGGGGTGAGGGGAGGTTGGAAGTACCCACTATAGAAGAGGGACAGGATCATGTAGGGAATGGACCAGGTGGGGGGTGGGATGAGTGGGAGGGAATTATAAGCAGCCTTGTACAATATATCTACTATGATAATGTTTTGCATAGCTAGACATGTACAACATATACTGAATTACTTATCTCCCCAGAGGGAATGGGTGACAAGGGAGGAAGGAAATGGATCTGAAATTCGAGGTCTTAACATTAAATGTTTCAAATATATATAAATACTATTATTAATACTCTTTTGCTTGTAATTGGGAGATAAGATGTGCAGGCATTGGGACACAAAGATTCACCTTCCTCTAATGGAAAAGTCGAAGGGGGTATGGGAGAAGGTATGGGAGAGAGCAGATTGGAGGAAGCGATATCTTGTGGGACTGCTATTCTGGGAGGTTGGGTAGGGGAATAACCGGGGGAAAATGATTGTAACTCAAAATCTGGTGGAAATGAATGATGTAAAACAGAAGTTAATAAAGCATTTGTTTAAAAAACAATACAATAAGCAAGAAAAGCATGAGAAGTTAAACAGAAAAAAATCATAAGCAACTTATTAAAGTTGAGCTATTTAAATTCCTACATGGAAAAGTGATAATTGTAACACATGAGATGTTTCTCAGTATGAGGATAGTTGAAGGGAATGTATACATATTTGTATATATATATATATATTTATATATATATATATATGCACATACATATTCACACGTACACACACACATATGTATTCACACACATGTACACACATGCACATATATGTATAGACATGTACACATATACATATGTGTATATACGTATATACACACATACTTATACACAATACATGCATGCATACACATAAGGACATATGACAATGCAAACATGCACAATGCAGACATGCAGAATGCACATATATGTGCACAACACACACCTGCATGCATATACATATTGCATTCACAATGCACACACACATATATGTATATATATGCATACATAAACACATATGCATACATAGACATATATGTATAGAATGGTGTATGTGGATATAGATGCATATGTAAGTGTGTATATGTGTGTACACGTATACATAGAGTGCACAGGATCAGTTGAATAAGAAGGGATGATATCCAAAAAATAAAATTAAGAGGTGAGAGAAGAATATAATGAGAGAAGGAGATAGGGAGACATAGAATAGGGTAAATTTTCTCATACAAAAGAGGCAAGACAAAACCATTACAATGAAGGGGAAGAGCAGAAAGGTGAAAAGGAACGTTTTTTTGTTTTTTACTCTCATTGAATTTGGCTTATGGAGGGAATAACATACACACTCAATTGGTAATCTTACCCTGCAAGAAAGTAGAGGGGCAGGGGATAGGAGGGGGCAATGGTAAAAGGGAGGGCAGATTGGGGGATAGGGTAGTTAGAAGCAAAACTTTTGAAAACTGACAGGGTCAAGGTAGAGAATGGAAAGGCAGAGGGTGGGATACAATGGAGGGAAATATAGTCAGTCTTTCAAAACATAACCACCATGGAAACATTTTGTATAACTACACATGTACAACCTATGTTGAATTGCTTATCTTCCCAGTGGGGGTGGGTGAGGAGGGAAGAAGGGAAAGAAACTGCAAATCAAAGTTTTAAAAATAAATGTTAAAAATTGGTTTTTCACATGCAACTGGAAATAAGATGTGTAGAAATCCATCTTCGCCTACTAGAAATTTAGAGGGGGGATGGGGGAGCATATAAGAGAGAACAGATTGGGGGAAGGGGTATTCAGTAGGCTCACTCTCTTGGGCTGGGGGGGAAGGGTAGTGATGGAAGACAATTTGTAACTCAAAATCTTGTCGAATTGAATGTTGAAAACTAAAAATAAATTTAATAATAATGAAAAAGAACACACTTGTTTCTGTGGGAATGGGTTTGGGGACCAGGTAGAGGCAGTAGCTAGGTTCCCATCACATGAACACACTTGCTGTTTCTGTGGGAGCTATGAGTTCAGGGACACATCTGTTGTTTCATTGAGCAGTGAGGACTATATGAAGAAGTCAGGATATTGATGGGTTGGGGCCAGGGTGGCGGGGAGTACGTGCAAGGTAGGTACAGCAGGCCTGTTGTTCAGTGGAGCCAGGCCCATAATAAAGTTAAAATATTGGAGCTGAGTGCAGCTTTATTAAGATTCCATCATCAGCCACATACGACGACATTTCAGATACCTGAAAGATAATCCTCATATGTCCACTGAGTGTTCTCTTTTCAGAGTTAAACATTTCCTTTAGCTCATCTTCATAGGCAGTGGCTCAAAATCCTTCATCAACCTGCTGCCATCCTCTGGACTCCCTCTGCCTTCTCAGTGTCCTCCTTAAATTGGAATGAATAAAACAACCCATACTCCAAATGGGGATGAGTTACAAGAGAAAGTAGTGGGACTCGCACCTCCTCAATCTTAGCAAGCATCAGTTTTGTTATGCAGTCCAAGTTGGGCATTCGCTTTGTCGACCTGCCCTAATGCACTTTGTGTTCCTGGACCACCAGTTCATGGAATGTACTCCATACCTAGGACTAGAGCTGCTGGGATGCAAAGTCCCATCCGTGTTACTAGTACCCCTCAATGATTCAGCTGTGTCCTGTCATAATAAATTCAGCTGATATTCCACACAAATGAGATCGTCAGAGAAGCCAGAGTCCAAGTCTACTAATTGTACTTATGTCTACAACCTTCCTCCTCCCAAAGAAACCTCTGTGTTGAGGGGCATGGGGTCTGGAGTGAAAGAGAATGTAGACATCATCGAGACCTCATTTTGCAGATGAGGCCCAGAAATTCTCAGGTATAGAATTGTTAGCATTCTATTGTAGGGTACCTAAGTGGCTTGGAGTAAGGAAGACTTGAGTTCCAATCCAGCCTCACACACTTAACTAGGTGTGTGACCCTGGGCAAGTCGCTTCACCTTATTTGCTTCACTTTCCTTATCTGTTAAATGAACTACAAAGGAAACCGCAAACTTCAGTATCTTTGCCAAAAAAGAAAACCCAAGTGGGGCTTTGAAGAGTAGGATTTGACTGAAACAACTGAGCAACAAAAGCAGAAATTCCTATGGTGCTTTATGGTTTGTATTAGCCCATGTTATGGTCACAACAACCCTGAGAGGGAGGTGCTATTATTATCCCATTGGACAGATGAGCAAGCTGAGGTGGCAAAAGTTAAGGGCTTACTCAGAGTCACAGAGTCCAAGGCCTGATTTGACCTCGCCTCTATGCCCTCTGCCCCCTAATCACGTCAGAATAGCTTTCAGATGGATTAATAGCATGTCATGTATAATCATGATTCCCTTATGAAAACCTTTCCATTATGCATTTGCCATTACATTACTATAGCTGTTTGATGGAGTGCTAAATGCATTCACATACTGTTGCTCACAGTTGAACTAATCACAGCACAACATCGTTTTTTCATGATGACTTTCCCCTTGAGACCTTTTCCTTGAACATGTTCTGTAAGCTAACACATGTGCTGAGAAATGCTGCCAACCTAAGCAGGCCCCTAAACTTATCAAAGCCCCTTCCTTTTTACTTGGGGTCATGTGCCTACCCACCAGATGTTGGAGTTCACTGCCTGTGGTACAGCTTTCATGAGTTAACAGGGCTAAAAACAATAACCCAATAACTCTTCTGAGATCACCAGGCCTAGTGGTCAGGTGCCAATGGCCTATTTATTGCCCAGCCTAGACTTGGAGTCTTTCCATTTGGGGAGGGAACTGCCCCAGGCTTGTGGTCCACTGGCAGCATGGCCTCTGCCTTCCCTGTATGCTATGATGATACATGGGTGGGAGGGAGGAAATGAAGATCACTTCCCCCATCCCTATCTCTATATGAATAAAGAAAAGGGCTAGAGTTGTACACCAGCAGGAAATAGGTCCCTTCCAAAGTGGACTTCCCTTCCCCCTGGCCCTGGATTAATGCCTTTTCCCCCAGCTAGGCACCTCTCTCTCCCTGAGGGAGTGGTGATCATGCTAGCCACTCCTGTCATAGGGTCTGGGACCCCAAGACAGGGGCCTACTCCTGGATGGTCTCATCCAGGCTTTGAGGCTCTTTAATGCAGCCCCTTTTAGAGCCTTCACTGGGACCAGAAACAGTGAAATATATTCAATAACAAAAATGATTTTCTTTTTTTCTCTTTTTTAAAAAATGTATTTGTTTATTTTTAGTTACCAAGATTCAATTACAAAGTCCTTTGATTTTCAAATTTCCTTTCCTTCCCTCCCCCCACAGCCCATTACAGCATATAGTCCAGTATAGAATCTGCAAAAACTTTCATATTAGACATGTCAAGTTACAAAGGTGTATTGTACTAGGTGGGATGAAAAATGGTGAAGAAGAAATGAAACTGAACAATGAAAAGAAAAAGATCTATTACTTTGCTTCCATCAGGATTCAAGCTCAGGTCTTCCCAGTTATTTCTCTGGATGTTGCATCTCTCTCCTTCATGAGTCTTTTAAGATTGACTTATATCATTGCATTGCTGAAAAAAGTCCAGTCTGTCATAGTTGGTCATCACACATATGTTGTGTCTGTGATTGTATACAAATTTCTCCTAGTTCTACTCTTCTCACTTAGCATCAGTGTGTATAAGGCTCTCCAGGTAAATGTGAAAACTGCCTCCTCCTCCTCGTTTCTTTTAGCACAATAATATTCCATTACATGCATATACCGCAGCTTGTATAGCCATTCCCCAACTGATGGGCTCCCCTTTAATTTCCAATTCTTGGCAACCACGAAAAGAGCTGCTATAAATACTTTTGTACATATGGGTCTTCCTCCATCTTCTATGATGTCTTTGGGATATAACCCTAGAGGTGGTATTGCTAGGTCAAGGGGTACAAAATTATTTGTAGCCCTTTGGGCATAGTTCCAGATTGCTCTCCAGAATGGTTGGATAAGTTCACAACTCCACCAGCAATGCATTAGTGTTCCGATTTGCCTACATCCTCTCCAGCATTTGTCATTTTCCTGTTTTGTCATCTTAGCCAATCTGACTGGAGAGATGTGGCACCTCAGAGTTATTTTGACTTGCATTTCTCTAATCAATAGTGATTTAGAGCATTTCTTCATGTGCTAATAGATATCTTTAATTTCTTTCTCTCAAAACTGCCTATTCATATCCTTTGACCCTTTATCAATTGGGGAATGACTTGCATTCTTATAGATTTGACTCAATTCTCTGTATATTTTAGAAATGAGTCTTTTATCAGAAACATATGTTGTAAAAATTCTTTCCCAATTTCTCACCTCTCTTTTGATCATGGTTACATTTTCTTTATTTGTACAGAAGCTTTTAAATTTAATGTAATCAAAATTATCTATTTTGGATTTTTATAATGGTCTCTAATTCTTGTTTGTTCCTAAAGTCTTTCCCTCTCCACAAATCTGTCAGGTAAACTATTCCATGCTTTCCCAGATTGTTTACAGTATCATCCTTTATACCTAGATCATGCACCCATTTAGACTTGATTTTGGTATATGGTAATAATGGTCTATGCCCAGTTTCTGCCATACTGTATTCCAGTTTTGCCAGCAGTTTTTGTCAAATAGTGCATTCTTATCCCCAAACCTGGGTTCTTTGGATTTATCAAAAAATAGTTTACTATATTCATTAAATGCTGGGTCTCCTGTGCCCAATCTATTCCACTGAACCATTACTCTAATCTTCTGCCAGTACAAAGCAGTTTCGATGACTACTGCTGTATAATACAGATTAAAATCTGGGATAGCTAGTCCACCTTCCCTAGCATTTATTTTCATGAATTCCCCTGATATTCTAGACTGTTTGTTTTTCCAAATAAATTTTGTTTCTATTTTGTCTAACTCTAAAAAGTAGTTTTTTGGTAAATTGATTGGTATGGCACAAAATATATAATTATTTTGGGTAAAATTGTCATTTTTATTATATTATCACGACCCAGCCATGAGCAATTGATATTTTTCCAATTAGTTAGATCTGATTTTATTTGTGGGAGAAGTGTTTTGTAGTTGTAATCATATAGGTCCTGGGTTTGTTTTGGAGGGTAGATTCTCAAATATTTTGTAATGTCTACATTGACTTTAAATGGGATTTCTCTTTCTATCTCTTGCTGTTGAATTACATTAGAGATATACAGGAATGCCGAGGATTTATGTGGGTTTATTTTATATCCTGCAACTTTGCTGAATTTATTTATTGTCTCAAGGAGTTTTTTACTTGATTCTCAAGGATTCTCCAGGTATATCATTATATCATCTGCAAATAGTGATAGCTTGGTCTCTTCTTTGCCTAATTTGATTCCTTTGATTTCTTTTTCTTCTCTAATTGCTAGTGCTAATGACCCTAGTACCTGATTGAATAAGAGGGGTGATAGTGGACACCCTTGTTTCATTCCTGATCTTATTGGAAATGCTTCTAGTTTATTGCCATTGCATATAATACTTGCTGATAGTTTAACATAGATGCTATCTACTATTTTAAAGAAGGCTCCATTTATTCCTATACTTTCTAGTGTTAACAGGAATGGATGTTGTACTTTGTCAAATGCCTTTTCTGCATCTATTGAGATGATCATCTGGTTTCTGCTAGTTTTATTGTTGATATGCTCAATTATACTGATGGTTTTCCTAATATTAAACCATCCTTGCATTCCTGGAATAAATCCTATCTGATCAAAGTGTATTATTTTTGTAATAAGTTGTTGCAGTCTTTTGGCTTATATTTTATTTAAAATTTTTGCATCTAAGTTCATGAGGAAAATTGGTCTATAATTTTCTTTCTCTGTTTTATCTCTTCTGATTTAGGAATTCAGTACCATATTTGTGTCATAGAAAGAATTTGGTAGGACTCATTTTTCACTAATTTTCCCAAATAGTTTGTAGACTACTGGAATTGATTGTTCTTTAAATGTTTGATAAAATTCACTAATAAACCTATCTGGCCCTGGAAATTTTTTCCTAGGGATTTCATTGATGGCTTGTTTGATTTCTTTTTTTGAGATGGGTTTATTTAGGTAATTCACTTCCTCTTCAGTTAATCTGGGCAACTTTTATTTTTGTAAATATTCATCCATTTCACTAAGATTGTCATATTTATGTGCATACAATTGGAAAAAATAATTCCAATTATTGTTTTGATTTCCTCTTCATTAGAGGAAGATCCACGTCTTCCATTTTTGATAATCATAATTTGCTTTTCTTCTTTCTTTTTTTTATCATACTGACTAAGGGTCTATCAATTTTATTGTTTTTTTCATAAAACCAGCTCTTAGTTTTATTTATTAATTTAATAGTTTTATTAATTTCAATTTTATTAATCTCACCTTTGGTTTTCAGTATTTCTCATTTAGTACTAAATTGGGGATTTTCAGTTTGTTCTTTTTCTTGCTTTTTCAATTGCATGTCCAATTCATTGACCTCCCTTCTCTCTGCTTTAATTAAGTGTGCACTCAGGGGTATAAAACTTCCCCTAAGAACTGACTTTAATGCATCCCACAAATTTTCATATGTTGTCTCATTATTATCATTCTCTTGAATGAAATTATTGATTGTTTCTGTAATTTCTTGTTTGACCCAATCCTCATTCTTTAGGATTAAATTGTTTAATTGCCAATTACTTTTTAGTCTATCTTTCCATGGCCCTTTATTGCATATAATTTTTATTGCATCATGGTCTGAGAAAGATGCATGTAATATTTCTGCCTTTCTACACTGAATTGTGAGCTTCTTATGCCCTAGTACATGGTCTATTTTTGAGTATGTACCATGCACTGCTGAGAAGAAAGTAAATTTCTCTTTATTCCCATTCAGTTTTCTCCAGAGATCTATCATACTTAGCCTCTCTAAAATTGTATTCACCTCCTTAACTTCTTTCTTGTTTATTTTGAGGTTAGATTTATCAAGTTCAGAGAGCGGGAGATTAAGGTCTCCCACAAGGATAGTTTTGCTATCTATTTCTTCCTCTAATTCCTTTAATTTCTCCTCTGGGAATTTGGATGCTATACCACTTGGTGCATATATATTAAGTAGTGATATTGCTTCATTTTCTTTTTTCTTTTTGTTTTATTAATTTGTTTAGTTTCAGTTAACAAGATTCAATTCCATAGTTCCTTGATTTTCAAATTTCCTTTACTTCCCTCCCCCCTCCCCTCACGACAGCGTATAGTACAGTATGGGGTCCGCAAATGCATTCATATTAGACATTATTCCAATTACAAAGGTGTATTATACTAGGTGGGATGAAAGATGGTAAGGAAGAAATAAAACCAAACAATGAAAAGAACAAGATCATTTAGTTTGCTTCCATCAGGTTTCAGGCTCAGTTCTTTCTAGTTATATCTCTGGATGGCGTATTTCTCACTTTCTTGAGTCATTTGGGATTGACTTATATCACTGCATTGCTGAAAAGAGTCCAGTCTGTCATAGTTGGTCATCACAGATATGGTATGTCTGTGATTGTATACAAATTTCTTCTGATTCTACTCTTCTGTCTCAGCATCAGTTTGTATAAGTCTCTCCAGGTAATTATGAAATCCGTCATCTCCTCGTTTCTTATAGCACAATAAAATTGCATTACATTCATATACCACAACTTGTTTAGCCATTCTCCAATTGATGGGCACCCCTTTAGTTTCCAATTCTTTGCAACCACAAAAAGGGCTGCTAAAAATATTTTTGTACATATGGGTCTTCCTCCCACTTCTATGATCTCTTTGGGATATAACCCTAGAATTGGTATTGCTGGGTCAAAGGGTATGAAATTATTTATAATCCTTTGGGCATAATTCCAGATTGCTCTCCAGAATGGTTGGATAAGTTCACAACTCCACCAGCTATTGCTTCATTTTCAATGGTGCTTTTTTTTTAGCAGGAAATGGTTTTCTTCCTTATCTCTTTTAATTAGATCTCTTTTTGCTTTTGTTTTATCTGACATAAGTATTGCTTCCCCTCCTTTTTTTTTCCTTTAGCTGAGGCATAAGAAATACTGCTCCAATCTTTTACCTTTATCCTGTTGGTATCCCTTTGTTTCAAATGTGTTTCTTGTAGATGGCATATTGTAAGATTATGGTTTTTAATCCATTTTGCTATCCTCTGTTTTATGGGAGAGTTCATCCCATTCACATTTTCAGTAATGATGGCTATCTCTCTCTTCACCTACATCCTATTCCCTCCTCTGTTTATGTTTTTCTTTATTCCTTCTCCCTTCCCCTCCCTGAACTTTTCCCTTTTGACTGCCCCCTCCCTCAGTGTTCCCACCCAGTGACCCCCCTTCTTAACCTACCCTCTCCCCTTACTACTATTTCCCTCCCCTATAATCCCTCCCTTTAGTCTCCTCCTTTTCACCCCCCCTTACCCTCCCACTATCTATAGGACACAATAAATTTTTATACTTATCAGAGTAAATTACTCCCCAGTTTGACTCCAAAGCAATGAGAGTAAATTTCAAACAGTGCTCCTCTCCCTCCCTCTTTTTCCTCTATTTAATGAATTTATGTGTCTGTTCACATTAGAATCTTAAACTTCACTGATTAATTTGATCCCTCTTTGAACCAGAACCAGTGAGAATAGTGTTTAAATGATGTTCCTCTCCCTCTTTCTTTCCCCTCTACTATAGTGTGTCTTTATGCTACCTTTTCCTATCTCATCCTTTCCTTTTATCCCATTACAGTCCCTTTGATCCCCTTAATAAGTTTTTTTTTAAGTCTTCAGGTTAGTGCATTCATACCCACACCCTCTATCTAAGTATAACCCTTTTGAAGGTCATGATAATCATAAAAATTTCAATATTGACAGTTATCAGCTCCTCATATAGGGATGTGAACATTTTGCTCTTGTTGCATCCCAAGTTATGTGCATGTGTGTATGAGTGTGGGTGTGTGCATGTATGTATGTGTGAGTCTGTGTTTTCCTTGTTTACCTTTTTATGTCTTTCTTGAGTCTTGTAATTGGAGATCAAATTTTCCATTGAGCTCTGGCTTTTTCATCAGGAACATCTGGAAGTCCCTTATTTCATTAAACAACCATCTCCTTGCCTGGAAGATTATGCTCAGTTTTGCTGGGTAGTTAATCCTTGGTTGTAGTCCTAGCTCTCTTGCCCTATGAAATATCAAATTCCAGTCCCTCCACTCTTTTAATGTAGAAGCTGCTAGGTCCTGTGTGATCCTAACTGTAGTTCCTCGATATTTGAATTGTTTCTTTTTGGCTGCTTGCAGAATTTTTTCCTTAATCTTGTAATTCTGGAATTTGGCTACTATATTTCTTGGAGTTTTCAATTTGGGATCTCTTTCAGGAGGAGTCTGGTGAATTCTTTTGATAACTATTTTATCTTCTGATTCCAGGACTTCAGGACAGTTTTCTTTGACAATCTCTTGGAGGATGTTGTCTAGGCTGCTTTTTTCATCATGGTTTTCTGGTAGACCAATAATTCTTAAGTTATCTCTCCTGGATCTCTTCTCTAGGTCAGTCATTTTTCCATTGACATATTTTACATTTTTCCATTGAGATATTTTATATTTTCTTCCAATTTTTCAATCGTCATGTTTTGTTTGATTGACTCTTGGTGCATCATAGAGTTCTGAGTTTCAATTTGATTGATTCTAATTTTTAGCGAATTATAGTCTTCGGTTAGTTTTTGAAGGTCCTTTTTTAGGGAGATATTTTCTCCAATTACTTCATTAATTTTACCTTTTAAGGATTTGTTTTCTTCAGTGAAAACTTTTTTCCAATTTGTTCACTGCCTCCCTGATTTGGTCTTCAAAATCTTTCTTAAGCTCCTCCAAGAATGCTATTTGGGCTTGAGACCATTTCATATTTCCTTCTGTGGTCTCAGGTGTGGGTAAAGAGTCCAAGTTGTCCTGTGTATTTGGTTGTTCTTGACCTACATAATAAGCTTGGATCGATTTTCTTGCCTTCTCAGCTTCCTTCCTTCCCATTATGATTTCCTCTTTCTTAATTTCTCAGACTGTGAGCTAAGGGCCTGGTAGTTGACTTTGAATACTGTAGCCTCTGGGTGTCTAGTTTTTGCCTAAGGCTGAGTCTCAGAGAGGTATGTAGATGCGCACAGAATAGTCTGTGGAGGTCAGACAATCTGACCACTTCAGATTTCTGTCTCTATATCCCTGGGCTATAGGCAGGCTTTTGTTGGTCAGGTGATGTGGGGCTTATTGGGACCCCTCCCTCTCTTCTCTTCAGATTCCTGGCTGTCTCAGTTACACCCCTTCTTGAAGACTCCCAAGCCTGAGGCTATTTCCATTAACTTGGCATTTCAATCTGGGTGGGAGACTTATCTTTGGGTTTTCTACTTCATGAAGGAGGGATGAGGGATTGGAGCAACTAGAATTTATTTTTGCCATTCTAGCCCCTGAATATACAGGCAGGCAATTTCTAAACTTCCAGGCTGGGGTTTGATAGCTGCAGGAGAAGCTGCTGTCTCTGCTGGGGGCCTACTCTCCTACCTGGCTCCAATGATTCCTCCTATCCCCTCACAACATGAAGGTTTGATGACTGGTATTCATCCTTAGTAAGTCTGCAGGCTGGGGCTTCTTCTCTTTCTGGTATAGTCTTATTGTCTGCTCTCAAGTCTGAGCTGTACAGACCCCACATGCTCTGCACTCCCCTGTCCTGACCTGCTGGGTACTTTCCTGGGCTGTATTTTGCCACACTCCATCTCCAAGTGGATTCTGTCCCTCCAGAATCCGTTCAGATTTGCTTTTTAAGGATTAGTGATTGGATTCAAGGAGGAGCTTAGAGAAGTTACTGCTTCCTTTCTGCCATCTTGGCTCTACCCCCCGAATTCACCATTAACAAAAATGATTTTCATTGATGGAAGTTAGATTTTGTCATCATTATGTTTGAAGGCTTTTTACTCTCTAAACTAACTAGAGATTTTATTGAGGTCTCCAGAAGAGGCAGCCTGGCATAGACAGAGAACTATGTTCAAATCTTTACTCTTCTCCACCCTGGTACTATGATCCTGGGCAGCTCACTTCCAACCTTAGTGCCCCAGGAAACTTCCCCAGACTGGAAGTGATGGAGAAGGGGCTGACTGGACTTGGTACAATGTGTTTCCTCACCTGTATCTCTACAGAGGAGCAACTGGAGAGAACCCTAGGCCTGAAGTCAGGAAGATCTGAGTTCAAATTCATCTTCATTTACTTTGTGATATTAGGCAAGATATTGATTGAACCTCTAAGCCTCAGTTCCCCTATCTGTAAAATAGGGATAATAATAGCACCTCCCTCCAGAGTTATTGTCAGACTCAAATAAGGTAATTTTTATAAAGTGCTTGGCCACATGCCTGGGACCCAGTAGGTACTTAATAAGTGCATGCTCCCTTTCTCTTCCCTTTCCCAGTGTAGCCGATGAAATCACTGGTCTGGTGGAACGAGCACATTAAGCTGGTAAGATTTAGGCCAGGACTGGCAGAAGAGGCCACTGTTTTCTTTTTGCTCTTTTGTAAAGGTTCTTCTTATGAAGAACAGGAGGACAGATGAACTAGCATGTCCCAGGGCTTTAAGAAAAGTGGACATTAAGGAAAGTCCCACTAGACTTTTGCTCTTATTCTTCACACAGGACCAAGGGATTCTTGAAATAAATGGAACTTTTTCAAAAGAATTGAAAAGTGTCATCTGCATATACTCACCCTTTCCCTGAAACAGAGACCCCCACCACTTCTTTTGAGGGAAATGTGGAGCATAAAGAACAGGTTCAGGGACTGAGATTTGATATTGCCTGTGTGACCTGGGTCAAATCACTGCACTTTTCTGCACCTCAGTTTCTTCATCTGGACAGTGAGATTGGATGGTTGAAGATCCTTTCCCACAACTCTTAATTACTTTAATTGCCTAAACCAGACTTCCCTGTAATGTGCTAATATTCAAGGATCAATGGGACTAAGAGGAAAAATTAGATTTATTATTAATATTTTTTTTAATTTGAGAACTACTCCCCCCCCCTTTTTTGTTTAGCTTTTAGTATTTGGTTTATTGTTTCTTTTTTGGAAAAAGTTCACATATGTAGTAGAAGATATAGGATCTAGGCCTACATCAGGAGGTCTTGGTCCCAATCCTAGCTCCCCTACTAATTAGCTATGTAGTTTGCGGAAGTTCAGATCCAGCCTGGGCCAACCATTTCTCCTTTCTGTTCAGTCTGTACTATGGACTTCCACTACGTCCTAGTGTTTGAGCCTGTGATGGGAGGAACCCTAGGAAAGAAGAAACAAACAAGCAAACAAAAAGGGGACAAGTAGTCTGTTTTGATCTGCATTAAGACTCCATACTTCTCTCTCTGGACGTGAATAGCATATTACATCATGAGCTTTTTGGAGTTGTCTTCGTTCCTTCATTACTGAGAAACATTAAGTCTATCAGAGTTTCTCATTACACAATGGTGTTGTAACTGTGTACAATGTTCTCTGGTTCTGCTTACTTCACTCAGCATCAGTTTGTGTAAGTCTTTACAGGTTTTTCTGAAGTCTGCCCACTCATCATTTCTTGTAACAAATATCATTGTATTCATATAATAAACTTGTTCAGTCATTCCCCAATTAATGGGCATCTACTCAATTTCGATTTCTTTTTTTTTAATTAAATTTTATGTTTATTTTTAGTTTACATAATTCATTTCCACAAGATTTTGAGTTATAAATTTTCTCCATCTTTCCCCTACCCATCACCCCAAAACAGTGATTCCATGGTATTCACCCTCCCCCAATCTGCTCTCTCCTATATCTTCCCCATACTCCCTCTGACTTTCCAGAAGGGCAAGATGGATCTCTGTATTCCAGTACCTGTATATCTTATTTCCTAGTTGCATGTAAAATAATAATAATAATAATAACAACAACAACAACAACAACAACAACAACAATAATAATAATATATTTTAAACTTTTGATTTTGAAACTTTCAATTCCAGATTATTTCCCTTTCTCCCTTGTCTCCCATCCTTACTGGGAAGATAGGCAATTCAGTATAGGTTGTACATGTGTAGCTACACAAAACTTTTCTGTAATGGATATATTGTGAAAGACTGACTATATTTCCCTCCATCCTATCCCACCCCCCTCTTGTTTTATTCTCTACTTTGATCCTGTCCCTTTTCTTCAAAAGTGTGTGCTTCTAAATCCCCTCTCTCCCAACCTGCCCTCCCTTCCATCATTCCCCCCTTTCATCCCCTACTCCCCTACTCTCCTGTAGGGTAAGATACCCTATTTATTGTGTATGACATTCCCTCCCTAAGTAAAATTCAATGAGAGTAAGGTTGAACCATTCCCTTTTGCCTTCCTGTTCTTCCCCTCCATTATAACAGTTTTCCATTACCTCAACTCTTCTGTATGAGATAATTTACCTCCATTTTGTCTCTCCCCATCTCCTCTCATTATATTCCATTCTCATTTCTCAATTTTACCTTTTAAGTATCATCCCCTCCTATTCAATTGGTCCTGTGCCCTCTGTCTATGTACAACTGTACACATATATACAAACACTCACATATGTTTTCATAGCCCATATAACCTCCTATATAGGCATATCCATGTTTGTATACATACACATTTTTTACATTTCTATTCTCTTCAATTATTCGCATACTGAGAAAAGTTTTGTAAGTTATAATTATCATTTTTCCATGTAGGAATGTAAATAGTTCAACTCTGATAAGTTCCTTAAGATTTCTTTTCTCTGTTTACCTTCTCATAATTCTTTTGCTTCTTGTATCTAAATGTCAAATGTTCTATTCAACTCGGGTTTTTTCATCAAAAATGGTTGAAAGTCCTCTATTCCAGTAAATGACCATATTTCCCCTGAAACATTATACTCAGTTTTGCTGGATAGGTGATTCTTAGTTTTTTTTTTTTTCTTTTTGGAGGGCAATTGGGGTCAAGTAACTTGCCCAAGGTCACATGGCTAGGTTTTTGTTTGTGTGTGCATTAAGTGTCTGAAGCCGGATCCGAACTCAGGTCCTTCTGACTCCAAGGCCAACACTCTACTCACTGCGCCACCTAGCCACCCCCCTGATTCTTAGTTTTAATCCCAGCTCCTTTGCCCTCTGGAATATCATATTCCAAGCCCTTTGATCCCTCACTGCAGAAGCTGCCAGATCCTGTGTTATCCTGATTGTGTTTCCACAATATTCATTTTGTATCTTCTTGGCTGCTCTAATATTTTCTCCTTGATCTGGGAACTCCAGAACCAGGCTATAATATTTCTAGTAATTTTCTTTTTGGTATCTTTTTCAGGAGGCGATTGATGGATTCTTTCAATCTTTATTTTGCCCACTGGTTCTAAAACATCATGACAGTTTTCCTTGAGCATTTCTTGAAGGATAATTTCTAAGTTCATTTTTTGATCATGGCTTCCAGGTAGTCCAATAATTTTAAAAATTATCTCTCCTGGATCCATTTTCTAGGTCAGTGGTTTTTCCAATGAAATATTTCACATTGCCTTCTATTTTTTCCTTTGTTTGGATCTGTTTAATAGTATCTTGATTTCTCATAAAGTCATTAGCTTCCAATTGCTGCAGTGTAATTTTGAAGGAATTATTCTCTTCAGTGAGTTTTTGAAATTCCTTTTCCATTTGGGCAGTTCAACATTTTAAGGCATTCTTCTCCTCATTGGCTTTTTGGGCCTATTTTGCCATTTGAGTTACTCAATTTTTTTTCTTTTTTTCTTTGCTTTTTGGTGGGCGTTTGGGGTTGTGACTTGCCCAAGGTCACATGGCTAATTAGTGTTAAGTGTCCAAGGCTGGATTTGAACTCAGGTTCTACTGACTCCAGGGCTGGTGGTTTACTCACTATGCCACCTAGCCACCCTGTTAGTCTATTTTTAAGGTGTTATTTTCTTCAGTATTTTGGGGGGTCTCCTTTAGCAGGCTGTTGACTTGCTTTTCATGATTTTCTTGCATCATTCTTATTTCTATTCCCAATTTTTCCTCCACTTCTCTCACTTGATTTTCAAAATCCTTCTTGAGCTCCTCCATGGCCTGTAACCAATTCATATTTTTCTTGGAAGCTTTTGCTGCCATAGTCTTGCCTTTGTTGACTTCTTTTGATTCAATGTATTGATCCTCTTTTCCCTCTAAAAAGGTTTCTATGATCTGATTGTGCTTCCTGTGCTTGCTCGTTTCCAGCCAATTATTTGACTTTTGAGCTCTTTGCCATGGTAGAAGTTTGCTTCAAGAGTGGAGAGTTTTGTCCCAAATTGATGGTGTTTTCACAAATGTTATCAAAGGTCTGAGGATGGCACCATCTCTACAGCCCCCATAAGCTCTGGCACACTGGCTTTACTCACCCCAGGACCAACACCCAAGACCAAGACCTAGATCCAAGCAGGTCAAAGCAAGAGTGATTACCCTCTGAGTGGTTGCTTGGTCCCCCTACTATTTGTAGGCCAGGAACTCTGGAGGCAACTCAGAGGCAGCAGCTGCAGCTGCCATGGCTCCACCACGTCTCACCCCCGGGTGTAGGGGCCAGACTGGCCTCTTCCATCACCTGGTTCCAACCGAGTTCCTCCTGACCTTTTACTTTCTCTTTGGCATTTATGGGGTGAGAAGTATGGAAACCACCACAGCTGCTTGTGATTCACTCTCCTGAAGTCTGCTCCAACTGCTTTTGGTCTCTGCTTGGGGCTAACCCAGAGACAGGACAGCAGGCTCACACGGAACTGTCCTTGTCTCCTTGCTGTATGTGATAGACCCTTCCTATTGGCCTGCCAGTCTGGCTTCAGTGAGAGATTTGTTTCTATCACTTTGTGTGCTCTGTAGCTCTGAAATTTGTTTAGAGTCATATTTTACAGGTATTGGAGGTGGTTGTGGTGGGAGCTCATGGAATTTCCTGCTTCTCCTCTGCTATCTTGGCTCCCAGAAGTCCCAAGGTCAGTTTGTTCTCCTCATAGTGACAAGTGTTTCTCTGAAAGTGAAATTCACTCTTTGGAAATCTGATACCATTCTCTTTATATTCTGAAAAAGAAAAAAAAAACCCTTTCATTGACCTTAAGCTTGGGTCAAACATTCCTTTATCTTAGAGCTTACACTTAAGATCATCATCTAAAATGTCAAGTTCTTCCAGGTTAGTAATTAGAACTGGCTGTCTTTGTCTTCCGGAGACATAAAATTAGTCATAACCTAAGCTGATTATAATTTTATTTATATTTAAATCAGTGTAAAATGCCTCATTTAGTAGTTTAAATATCAAAGCAGATTAGAACATTGTGTCTAACTTAATGAGATAGAACTTAGTAAGAGTAAGTGCAGTCTTACTCTTGGGAGAAAGAAAACCAACTCAGCTAATATGTAGAAGGCAAAAGCAAAATGGTTTCTATTACCTCTGGTCACCAACTCTGTGACTGGTTTCTATAGTCGCATGACCAATGAAGGGGAGGGAGAGACAGAGGCTCCATCTCTTTTAACCCTTCCCATCAGCATGTTTCTTATTCTAGGAATTGACTCCAATGCTCAAAGTGGGCCCCCCACTCCTGAACTTTGATCTCACCCCCACAAGCCTGGACCCCACCCCCACAAGCCTGGACCCCACCCTAACTCCTGAGCTTGGACCATTGTACCTAGCACTAGTCTAGCCTGTGCTCTTGTTATATGGAAGCCCAGAGCAATTTTTCTGATGCTCAGAGCCAATTACCAAATGTCTCTCTTGCGGCATAATCTGCCTTTATCTCAGGATCAAAGCATTGGAATCCTCAAAAATTGATTAAGGTTTGTCTGGACCTTTTGGTGGAGTACTAAGAAAATTTCTTCACGTCTCCTTTAAACTGTTCAGTCAACCTCAATCTTCAGTGATTCACTAAATGATGGTGAAATCCCCTTGTGCTTACAATGTTAAATATGTGTTTGTACCATGAATGGATATGTTCTAGAGTATATGAATTAATATTATATACATCTACATCCACATAGATGGAACAAGTCTTACTGTAGGGGCTTGTATTCATACTCAGAGCTATATGCTGATCCAACTATTCTGGAAGGTAATTTGGAATCATAGTCAGAAAGCAACTGAAATATTTGTACCCTTGGGCCAGAGACCTTACTTCTAGGTCGATACCTCAAAGGGAATCAAAGACAGAAGAGCATTCCATTTTCCTCAAAATATGAACTTTTTATAGTATTGAATAGCCGGAAGCTGAGTTGATGGCCATTATTTGGCAAGTGGCTGAATAAATTATGGAACATGAATGTAATGGGCTATTAATTTGCTATAAAAATGATGACTAGTCAGACTACAGAGAAGCATGTGAAGATTTTGTAAAACCTGATAAAAGAAAAATGAACAGAACCAAGAAAAAAAGTCTACACAGTATCTGTGAACTCAGTTTAAGGAGCCCCTTCTGCATGAGGTATTTTCTGTTGTATTCTCCTTCACTCTGGTAATAACTCCCCTCTCCCACAGGTTACCTTATACCTGTTTTATATGTTTGTTGCACATATGGGGATATGAGTAAGCTATCTCCCCAATTAATATGTAAGCTCTTTGATAACAAAAAACATAATTTTATAGTTTTGTATCTCTAGCTTCTGGCACATAGAAGGCACCTAATAAGCCCTTGTAGATTTATTGAAAAATATAAACATTAAGAACAACAACAAAGCTTTGAAAACAAACATTTTAATTATAATGACCAAACTTGGCCCTAAAGAGGTGAAAAAATGTGCCTCCTTCCTTTCTTTCCTGAGGTGGGGACTTACGAGTGTGCCATCATTCCATATACTTTTAGACTCAGTTAATTTATTGATTAGTTTTACTGAATGGTTTCCCCCTCTTTAATTTTTTGGTTCTTTGTTATAAGGTATGGCTATTGGGTATAGTGAGGTGGAGAAATGTTTTGAGAAATGAAGGTGATTCCAAAAACAAAATTTCAGTAGACATTCAAAAGATAAAAAGATGTTACTATTATGCATTAAAAGGCATGACCTCTGGTAGATGCAGAGGAACCTGGACCAGGATCTAGGATTTGTGAGTCTGAGCTGGAAGGAGAAGTCAGTCATAGGTTCAAAGGCTTCTCAGTTTAAAACTGGAAAAGGGTGTTGGAGGCCATCATGCTAAATACTCTCATTCTTTAGATGGGAAAACTGAGGCTTATGAAGGTTATATGGCTTGCTCAGGTTCACACAGATAATAGCAGAGTTGGAATTTGAAACCAAAGGCTTCTTTCTTCTTTTACCACACTAGAATCATTTCTGGGGATGGGTCAGGACAAGTTTATTAAAGGGATTTAAATGGACCTTTCTGCCAAGGTTACAAGAATGAAAGTGGTGGGGGGAGGGGAAGAAAGACTCATCACATAAAACAAGAACCTGTGATCTTTCCCACCTTCTTGCAAGGCAGCCCACCTTGTTATTCTTGCCCAAATTTTAGGCATGGGGGCAGGGACCCAAAACTCTCCTGGTTGCCCTAACTAGAATGTGCCTACTCTGCACCTGCACATTGATGATTCTCACCACCTAAGGGAAGAAGTTTCTGTCTACCTTGTGACTCCCCTGCCCCCACTTGGTTTGCCAGATAAAATTTGCTGACTGAGAGTTGTGGGGAGGGAGCAGGATTTCTTGCATGGCAGACACTTCTGCCTTAAGCACCAACATTTTGCCAGCCTTCAAACCACTAAATGATATTATGTGAAGAAGATTAGTCTCAGGCAAGGCAGCAGGGCCAGTGCTGTCAGGATCCCCTTCAGAAGACCCTGGGATGGAGTTCGACTTCCTGGCATTGGGTGAAGGAAATGTATGATCCACTTAATTCCATTCAAATGGACCCCCTTTATTGGGCATGAGAAACTCCAGAGTGATATTGAAGCTCTTGTAGATTAAGTTTCTGATGCAGTCTGCCTGTGAAGGCCCATCACCATTAGAAAACCTTTGGTTTGCAGTCTCCAGTTTTGTCCATATCTAAAGAATATTTTTCATCTTCCACATATCCTCAGAGATTTGCTGATAGATATGAGAGTACCTGTGATGCCCCATTTCTTGGTCCTTTGGATGTGTATTCTTTTCAGATATATTAAGTTCCTTCCAAAAAGGAAACAGGGCAGGACACTTTCTGAATTAATTTCTTGGTTGTTACCAATGCATGATGTCACTGGTGCCCTTCTCTTTCAGGACAGTTTGCATGTTTTAAACCCAACAAATAACTGTCATGATTTTTTTTTCTGTGTTTCCTTTGAAGAAACTACTCTTCCCACCCAAATGAGTCATTTCCTGACACATCTTCCTCCTAAGGTGAATGATTCTATCATATGAATTTCACAACCAATGACAGTGAATGAAAGGTATTAACTTTGGAATCCCAAGTATGGGTGGTGTTGGGGTATTTGGAAACCTGCATTTTCATAGATTCGCTAAACTTGAATATGTAGCCTTTCCTTGAGTGAATCCATTCAACGTCAAGTCTTCGCTTTGGTCACAAAATACACATTAAGATAATAGAAGAGACTCATCTCCAAGGAATAGTGTATACTGGAGGAACCAGCAAACTCTTAGGCAAATGCAATTGTTCTTTTTCTTTTTTTTTTAAGGAAGGTAATTTGATGGGACATCTAAGATGGATGGCACCATGTGGGCCTTGGTGGATAGAGGAAGAGTGGGCATAGGGAGGTGATCCTGAGGTCTCAAAACAGCAGATCTTGCCATGTTCAGTAGGTTCTGAGCTCTGAGCTGGTCTTGTCATTCAAAGAGAAACCTAGGAAAGTTCAGAGATCCTTGGATGACAGGACAGCTTGTTACATGGCCACAGTCCTAGTGGATCTAGGAAGAAGTGAAAGGCAGGCTGGGTTCTGTGTGAAAACAGGGAGAACTCTCCCCACCCCCCTTCCAGAGGACAAAATGGCCCCTTTGGTATGGAAACCCAAGTCTGATTGTGGACTACTATTGACACTATGCCTCTAGGCAAAAGCTTCTTGGATATCCCCATAAGCAAGTGCCTAGATTCCTGTTGCAGTCTTCCTGACACTTGCTGAATGTTATACCATAGGCATCTGTCTTGGTCATTCTCCACAGCAGGTACACAGTTATCCCAAAGAGACCCATTCACGGATCTAATATGGTCCAGGTGATTTTGTCTTCTCTGGCATAAGACCAGATATATTCTGGCCACCATTTGGGGCTCTATAGTTTTACTATTGATCTTGACCAAGGCTCTAAGTGAGATCTATGTGGGGAAAGTGGGGGCATTCTATACTTGGGAGCATCACTGATCTCTTTCCTTCAAATTCATTGTACTACTTTGATGAATGCTGTGTGTGGGTGCTTGCTCTGGGTATACAGCTGCAGCCCCTCCCCTGGTCAGAACCAGTCTTTCAAGTCTCTACCTGAAGTCCAGTCTTCAGGGGAAGACATTCTTTGTACTTAGTTAAGGAGGTCTAGGTGTGACTGACACAATGAATTTGAGCCTGTGTTTTGCTGGATTACTGGCCTGTGGATCCCCTAGCCTTCAGTGGAGACCCTTTGAAGAAAAGGGACAGAAATAAAGCTTCTACTGGCTGGGTGCCACCACTCAGATTTGCTGTGAGCTCCTCTTCCCTCACCCCCCCTTTTTTTAGGGACATCTCCCCAATCTCCTTCATTGCTTCCCTCCTTTGGTGGGTTGGGCTTCCTTTGTTTTGGAATAGCTATGCTGCTGTAAGGCAGAGCTTAGGGAAATGAGGACTTTCAGAGGCTTCTTGGGCTCTTAGAGCTCATAAGAGTTAAAATGCCAACAGCCTAATCATCCAGTCGATAAAGTCTTGCTGAGAAAAAAAGCAAATGGATAGAAAGCAAAGAAGAAAACCAAAAGGGCATGGTGGTGGAGGAGAATAAGTACTCCTAGAAATGATCTGACTTTGCGCACATGACTTTCTGTCAACATCCCAGGAAATAAGAAATATTTTAAACCTGAAGATTTCCAAGACTGCTAGTTATAAAATGACTGATCAAGCCAAGCCAACTGCTGTTCAATAAGGGCTTCCCTTGTGGTCTACTCTAGGTCTTGGGGCCACAAAGACTGAACAGACCCAAGCTCTTGACGGACTAATGATCTGCTGAAGCTATCTTCTGACTTGGAGAATTAAAGGCATCCTTAGTAAACTCTGCCCCTTTCATGGGTCTGTAAACTCAGCTGGTAGCTCAGTGGATAGAATGCTGAGCCTGGAATCAGAAAGATCATCTAGTCCAACCCCCTCATTTTACAGAGGAGGAAGCTGAGTCCCACACAGGTTATGTCACCTGCTCAAAATCCCCCAGGTAGTAATATTTAAAGGAAAGACTGGAACCAAGGGCTGTTAACTCCAATCAGTCAATAAACACCCATTAAATGTCCACTGTGGATTATTATTAGGGAATAGAAATACAAAGAAAAAAAAAGAATCTCATTTCTACCTCACAATAACCTTGTGAGGTTGGTGCTATTATTATACAGTGGAGGAAACTGAGGCAAATAGTGGTTAAATGACTTGCCCAGGGTCACACAGCTGCTAGCTGTCTGAGACCAGATTTGAACTCACGATGATGATTCTACACTGCCAAAACCTAGCTGCCCCAATCCAGCCTCAGACTATGTGACTTTGTGCAAGTTACTGTCTCTCTGACAAAATAAATCCACTGTAGAAGGAAATGAGAAACCTCTCAAGTATATTTGGCAAGAGCAAAGTAGGTCACAGAGCGTTGGACAGGACTGAACAACAATAAGGACAATGTACTGGGATCCAGAGAGAGCTGCAACTTCCCCACAGTCAAATAACTTAGAAGTGGCAGTCAGTACTTGAGTACTGACTGGTTGACTACAAGCCAAGGTGTCTTTCTTCAGCCTTGTCTCTGGTGCAACTCTCTTTTTGCCTGGGGGTTGTGTGGATGCCTAAAACCTTGATGATGGAAGCCGAAGAGAAAACAAACAATGTATGCCCATCTGCAATGGGCATAATGCAAAGTGGGGTGGTTCAATGGGTGACCAGTTAAGAGGCAGGCTGCAAAGCTCTGGGATTTCTCAGGGCCTTTGCTATAAATATGTAATCAGTACAGAAGCCTTGATGGTGCTGTCTCTAGGGGTGTGAAAGCCACATTCTTTTTTCCAGTGAGACTGTGAAGGCCCATGGTCCTCTGACTTCTTAGACAACTTCCTGCTTCCATGCCCAGCTCTTGCAGCCAAGTCTTAGAGGAGGCAGGACCAGTAGTGATGCCATGGGAGCCCTGGGCATCCCCCAGGCTGGGACTCTTTAGGGTCAGACCTGTCCTACCACTGGACTTGGGACATGGGTGGAGCAGCGACCTCTAGATACCTGAGCTGACAATCTTCACTAATTCAAAAGGGAGAGCTGGTCACACTGGATATTCCCATGGACAGGGAGAGAATTGTGGCCAATCTAATGCTCTTTTAAAATTAATTTCATTTTAATTTATGGAATAAAATAAAGTAGGCACTTTCAAAATATGGTACAATAAAAAAGATGAAGTACATGAAGTACATACAAATCTATGCACAACTTCCTATTCCTTTCAAATATACAATAAATAATCATGTAAATTTCTTTTTTTTCTTTCCTCCCCCCACCGTAGAGATGGCTACAATTACACAAAAACAGGTTGCTTGCTCTCTCTCCTCTCTCCCTCAAATTATTCTAAATATACTTCTATGTATCACTCTGGATGATGAAAGTATCTTTTTTCATATGCCTTTTGTAATTATTTTGGGTATTTATAATGGACAAAACAATTTATTTGCTCAAAGTCATTCCTAAAACAATTTAATTGTTACTGTATACAATGTCCTCTTGGTTCTTCTCATTTTGTTGTTCAGCATTTTATGAAAGTTTGTCCATGTCTTTCTAAAACTATTGAGGTTATAATTTCTCATAGCACAATAATAATCCATTACAATCATATACCACAACTTGTTCACCAATTCCCAATTGATGGGCATCTCTGCAATTTCCAGTTCTTTGCCACACAAAGAGAGCTGCCATAAACATTTTAAAACATCTTTTCCTTTTCCCCTAATTATCTTAGGAAATAGACAAAGTAGTGGTATTTCTGGATCAAAGGGTATATAGGTAATTGAATAATTTTTTTCACCATCATTCTAGATTGCTCTCAAAAATGGTTAGATTATTTTTCAATTCCACCAATAACAAATTAAGGTCCCAATTTTTCCACATCATCTCCAACATTTTTCACTTTTCCTTTCTATCGTTTTAGCCAATATGGTCCATGTAAAATAACATCTTAAGGCTGTTTTAATCTGCATTTCTCTAACCAACAATGATTTAGAGAATTTTAATGGGACTATAGATTATCTTGATTTCTTCATTGGAAAACTTCCTGTTCATATCTTTTGCTATTTATCAATTGTGGACTGACTTGTATTATTATAGATTTCATAAAATTCTTTATATATTTTACATATGAAGAAGCCTTTATCTGATAAACTGTCTATAACATTTTTTTCATACTTTTTGGCTTTCCTCCTAGTCTTGTCTGTATTTGTTTTATTTATACAAAACCTTTTTAAAATCTAATTGAAATTATCCATTTTACACCTAATTTGATCTCTCTTGTTTATCCATAAATTGTACCAGATTTCTTATCAGACTTATGTGTAGGTCGATGATCTAATTCTCCTAACAGATTCCAGCATTCCCCTTCTGGTGGAGTATCATGGCATGGGCTCAGGAAATTTGCTCCTCTTTCAGTGAGAGAATCTCAGTTTCTTAAAGTTCATCTCTTTTGGTTTGTCTGATTATCCCAGGCTCATCACCTTATCACAGGAGCTGCTCAGACCCTTTGTGGCCTTCTAGTTTAATTGTTAGCTAAACTGGAAGCCCCTGTGGCATATTGCCAACAGTTATTCACCCCCTTATTGGCAACTGATGGGAAACTGATTCCTGCCTGAGACAGCCCATGCATCTTTTGTGTAGGTGTTAAGTAATTTTTATTATTTTTATTTATTATTATTATTAATATATTTATTATTTTTATTTTATTATTATAATAAAAATAATATTTAATATTTCTATCGTGTTTTCAGGTTTGCAAAGCAGCTCATATACATTATCTCATTTGATCCTTACAGTAATGGGGAAAGGGAGGGGGGCTTGGTGTTATTTTATCCGCATTGTACATATGAGGAAACCAAGTCTGTGAGCTGAAGTGATTGGGCCACATGGGGTAACCCCACTAAGTCAAGGTTTAAGGCCAGATTTGCCTTTCAGTCTCCCTGACTTAAAATTCAGGTCTTCTTCCAAATACTGCCTCCCCCACTGTCCCAACCCCAAACCTTTCTCTGCAACTTCTTCCTATCCCTCCTTGTTCTGTCCTCTTGGGCCAGATGTTAGAGTGTATAGAAGAAGGGAGATGGAGCTGTGAGTGTACAAGGCCTCGAATGCCAAGGTAAGGAGCTGTTTTTTTATTTTTTTTTAATTTAGTAGGCAGTGTGGAGTCCCTGAAGGTTGTTGCATTGGAAGGGAAAGGAGCCAAACCCAAGGTACTCATGAAGTGAACAGTGAAAAGAGGTCAGGATTCCAAGCCAGAGAATGGGGATTCAAATGAGATTACAGGCTTCCATTCCAGCTTTTAGAAATCCCAACTAAAAGAAATCAAAGCTATTAATATTCACATGAAAAATGTTCCATATCACTAATAATTAGAAAAATGCAAATTAGAAGACCTCCTAGGTATTACCTCATACTTATCAGATTGACTAATATGACTGAAAAGGAAAACATGGTGGACAGGATTTGAAAAGATTGGAGCACTAATGCATTTTTGGTGAAGTTATGAATTGGTCCAGCCATCCTGGAGAACAATTTGGAATTATACCCAAAGGGTTATAAAACTATGTATCCCCTTTGACCCAGCAATACCACTATTAAGTCTGTACCCCAAAGAGATCACAAGAAAAAGAAAAGGGCCTAAATGTACAAAAATATTTATTTTTATGTAGTTATTTTTAGTTTTTAACATTCACTTCTATGAGATTTTGTTTTAATATTCTCCCCCTCCCTTTCTTCCCCCTCCTCCCATGCAGTTCTTTCCTGATATAGGAAAGAAAGCCTCATATAGGCTCTGCTTATGAATTCATATTAAACATTTCACATTAGTCATGTTGTAAAGAAGAATTAGAACTAATGAGAAGAGCCACAAGAAAGAAGAAACAACATAAAACAACAAAAGAAAAGTAGAACAAATAGTCTGCTCCCATAGGCATTCAGATGCCAAAGGTTTTTCTCTGGATGTGGATGGAGTTTTCCATCATGGGTCTTTTAGAGCTATCTTAGATTGTTATATTGCTGAGAAGAGCTAAGTCTATCAAAGTCATTACACAATGTGGCTGTAACTATGCACAATGTTCTCTTGCATCTGCTCACTTCACTGCATCAGTTCATGTAAGTCTTTTCAGGTTTTTCTTTGAGCATCTTGTTCATCATTTCTTATAGCACAATAATATTCCACCTGAGTTGTGTACCACAACTTGTTCAGCTGTTCTGGAGTTCATTGTCATCCCCTCAATTTCCAATTATCTGCCACCACAGAAAAAGCTGTTATAAATACTTTTGTATGTATGGGTTCTTTTTCCACTTTTATGATCTCTTTGGCATACAGATGTAGTGGTGGTATTGCTGGGTCAAAGGGCACGCACAGTTTTATAACCCTTTGGGCATAGGTTGGAAATGTTTTATATGACTTCATATGTATAATGGGTATTGCATTTCTGGTCTTCTCAATGAGTAAGGAAGGGCATAGAGGGAAGGAACACATTTGGAACTGAAAATAAAAGTTAAAAAAAAAAGATGCCTTAGCTTGCTTCCAAGCTCAGGTCAGTTCAGCTCAGGTGGCCCCTCATGTGAGAGGTGGTGGAGTTTTTCTGATTAATTAATAGTTTGTGCCCTCTTTAACAAAAATATGACTTTGCAATTATCTTGTGAATTCTTGATTCATCTCAGGTCAAGAATTCCTTCCAAAAAGAGTCCAAGGATGGTTAATGGGGTCACCCAGTCAGTCACTCACTGAGACCTGGCTGTCACAACAGCTATATTTGCCTGTCATTATAACTGATGCTTATGGCTCTTGCATTACCTCTCTTAACTCAATCCATCTGACCTCTGCTGTGGCCCAGGCCCTCACCACCACTTGGCTGGGCTTTTGAAATAGTCACCTGCTTCCTTTCTCTCTTCTTCATCATTACCCACTTGCAAAGTTGACATTCCTCTAATAGAGATCTAACCTTGCCATGACTCAATTTACCCATCTTCATTGGCTCCTTATTCCCCACTGAATTTAAATAAAAAATCCTTATGTTAGTATTTATTGCCCCCTACAATATAATTTTTTTCCTATCTTTCCAGTCTTACTCAATATTACTTTCACTTTCTCTGCACCCCAACCTATCCCTTACTTCCTGTTCTATTCAAATTTGTCTACCAGTTTTTTTCATTTTTACCATTTCATTTCCCACCGCTTTGCCTTTGCCCAGGCGGTCTTCCATATTTGGAATGTCCTCCTTGCTCATCTCTGCCTCTTAAAATCTCTAATTCTCTTGGATACAAGGCTTGTGTGCCACCTCCTCACATGCAGTTCTTTCCTGATCCCTTCTTATCAGTACTCAAGTCTGCTCTGTTATTGTCCCTGGACAGGGTGTGTTAGGCTATTCCCTTATTGCTTCCTTGCCACCCCCAAAAGATTCTGAGCAAAAATCTCCCTTGGTGCTGCCTTTTCCCTGTTCTTTGTCTCCCCATAGCAGAACAGAAGTTCTTTGAGGATTGATGTGTCAGGTGTTGAATTTATATTCTCAGCAGTTGGCAAGCAGGAAACAATGCTTTTTTATTCTTTGTTTTGGTCTTGAAGCACTTGGTTCTTTTACATGAATTTTATATTTATTAATGTGCATGTACATGTTGCAGCCTTCTAGTAAGAAGTAAGGTCAATGAAAGCAATTGGTCAGATTATAATTATGAAGGGCCCCCATGTGCCAGGCACTGTGCTGAGCACTGGGAGCATTTTGAGTTGAATGATGAGGTTGGAAGCTGTTGGCCTCGGGTTAAGACAGGGCAGGGACTGTTGTGTTTTTGTGTGTATATACTCAGTGCTATCATCATTTTTGTTGTCTAGTAGGTATTTGATAAATGTTTATTGAATTAAATGGTGATGATGCTGGCTAGCCCAAACAGAAGGCTATATCATGCCCCAGATTCTCTACTTAAGAAAGCAGGAATATTATCATGATAATTGAGAAAGATTTCAACCAAAGGGTGATTTGCTATATCATGGCGTATAGTGTTCCAACTCAGTTCATCAGGCTGAGAATTCTGACTATGTGAGCAGTGGACAGGAAGCCCAGGCTTTACTATGGTCCAACCTCCCATCAATACATATTTATTATACTCTCTTGTGGAGGGTAGGAAGTTATACCTTTCCATGTTTGAAGGTATGGGATTGGAAGGAACAATTCCATTTTATAGAAAAATTCTGAGAGCCTGAGAGGGGGACGCACTTGTTCAAGGCCACATTCAGAGGTCAGAGGAGATTTAAACTCAAAGACATAAGAAGCAGCCATGTATACTAATTGCCTTGTTTATAAACCTATTTTCAACAACTCATTGGGTGGCAGTCAGGACTAAAGGCAAACGGTCTGGCTGGGTCAGTGTGCCCAGTAAAGAGGAGAGGAACACTGAATAGGAAGGAATAGGCAGCCTGGTGCTTGGGTGCCAAGCCAGTAGCAGTAGCAGCACCTACAATGAGGACATCAGTTTTGTGAAAATGATACAGGTTATTTCTCAATGGTGACAGGACTGTCCAAAAAGCCATCTTGGCCTTAGGATGCATTCAGGGGGACTCTGAAAAGACAGACCTACCCTCCACATTCTTTTCCATGGTCTGATCCCATAAGGAGGCCTGGGTTTGGTTCTGTATGAGAGAGGTACTATGGGAAAGGTGGGGAAAGATTGGAGCTGGGCCCCCAAGACCTCGTCATGGTAGCATTGATTGGAGGATCTTGGGATATATTGGCCTGGAGGAAAGAAGGCTTACATCAGGAGTGAGGCAGGAAAGGAGACATGGTCCATATTATTGGTTTCATGTTGTATTTGAAAGACTCCCATGCAGAAGAGGGACCTGATGGGGCTATCCCAAACAGAGGAACGAGAAGAAAAAGACATGCATGTGATAATTGCACGGTGTCACATTCCACAACAATGTACAGAAAATCTTGGAATTAAAAATATATCTTAAGCACCAACTATGTTCCAGGCATCCCTGTTTTTACAATTGAAATCAAGGCAAACAGTGTTAAGTGACTTACCCAGGGTCACCCAGCTAGTGTGAGGTCAGGTTTTCTCTTGGCACTTCCTGACTCCAATCCCACTGCTTTGCCCACTCATTGTACCCCACGATTCTCTGTTAACTTCTAGTCTGGGCTTTCCAGCTGAGAACCCTTATTGACTTGGAGATGTTGGGTGGGGCTTATTATTGCTCCCCAGGTTAGACTTGATGGCTTCTCAGCTCACTCCCCACTTTGTGACTGGGTCAACATGGCCAATCCCTCCCCTTTCCCAAAGCCAATTTCATGACAGTATTGCCTTGTAGTGTCCATATCATGCTTGGGCCATAGGGGGACCATTCAGTTAGTTGGTCCATTCATGTCCAGTTTCTGGGACTGAAGATGAAATTATAAAGAAAAATCTAGAAACAATGTGACACAGTTCCATAGCCCTGATGACTTCACTGGGAAAGGGGTTGTCTGGGTGTGGGGTAACCCACCATTTCAAAACCCAAGGTATGAATAGGGGGCACACTCCTTTAGAATTCTTGATACTCTTTGACTAAATATCCTGAATCTTGTATTTACAAAGTCATTTGGAGGGGGAGGGGGTGTTCAAGGAGCAAGGGATACTCCAAAAATATGAAATCAATTTGTCTTAATAGAGAGCAAGAAAGTCCCCGTGATGGTGGCAGCACTTGCAGGTTACTGCACAGTCAGACTGCCAGCAGGTTTGAGCTGAAGTCTAAATCAATAACAGATTTAAAGAAATGGTAATTATGAGATAATATTGCAGGTAATCACAACCATTTCAACCAAATGCATTTCAACAGGCATTGTACACTGAAAAATAGGAAACAGACCAAAGCACCTCTTCTTCCTGCATCATCTCCAATGAGGAGCCGCCTTTCCCATGGAGCTTTATCCATCACCCCTTCCCCCAGCTAGGTGTGCCCTGGCCCTCTGGGTCTTTTCTGTTTGTCCCTGTCACAGCCTAATTCATAGTGTCTGCATTTGTGTCCATCTCGTGTTTGCACATCCCATTAGAACATAAACTCTTTGAGAAAAGGAATTCTTGTTTGTATATCCTTTGACTTTTGACAACTACATGATACACTGGATAGAGCTTTGAAGACCTGGAATAAGGAAGACCTAGTTTCAAATACACCTGAAAATGTTCATTAGCTGGAAGATACTGGGCAAGTTAATTAGCCAGTAGTTACCTCAGTTTCCACAACTCTAAAATGAGGATAACAGCACTGACCTCCCAGGTTGGCTGTTGGCACTCAGTGAGATCATATTTCTAAAGCTCTGACAGACAGTAGGTGTTTCCATGAGGCTGTTTTTTTTTTTTTTAGTTGTAGGAGCCACTAGAAGGTCTTGTTTATGGCAATTACATAATAAGTGTTTGAATGTATTGGAATTTACCAGGTAGGATCTGACAGGTTCTGGGCTCTGCTGACACCACCTTCACACCCCAGAGGAACTTTCATAGCCCCATGAGGTGCTGGAGGAATACGTTTCTGTAGGGGTAGAAAAGCCTACGAGAAGAGGAGTATCTGAAGAAAATCACAAACCTAACTGAAGCTAAATACAAAATAAATGCAAAGTAGTTGGAGGTGATAACTCATCTTTAAGAACTTGGAAGTTGGAGGGAGGAGCCAAGATGGCAGAAAGGAAGCAGTAACCTCTCTGAGCTCCTCGGTCACTAAGTCTCAAAGGGCAAATCTGAGTGGATTCCGGAGTGACGGAGCCCACTGGAAGATAGAGTGTGGCAGAATCCAGCCCAGGAGGTTGCCCAGTGTGTCCGGACAGGACGACCACAGAGCACATGGGGTCTGCACAGCTCAGACTTAAGAGCAGACAAGCAGAATACACCAGAGAGAAAAGGCCCCAGACTGCAGATTTACCAAGGATGAATCACAGTCATTTCACCTTCATTTCATGAAGGGACGGGAAGGGTCATTGGAGCCAGGTAGGAGAGTTGGGCCCCCAGTGGAGAGAGCAGCTTCTCTGGCTGCATTCGGCCCCCAGCATGGAAGTTTAGAAACTGCCTGCCTGTATAATATAGGGGCTGGAATGGCAACGTAAATTCTAGCTGCTCTGATCCTCCCATCCCTCCTTCATGAAACAGAAAACCCAAAGATAAGTCTCCCACCCAGATTGAAATCCCAGGTTAATGGAAATAGCCCCAGGATTGAGAGTCTCCAAGAAGGGGTGTAACTGAGACAGCCAGGAGTCTGAAGAGAAGAGAGGGTGGGGTCCCAACAAGCCTCACCTCACCTCACTTCACCAAAAAAAAGCCTACTTATAGCCCAGGGGTATAGAGGCAGAAATCTGAAGTGGTCAGAATCACCCCCACCTAGCATCTACATTCCTCACTGACTTCCCTGACTTAGCCATAAACTAGCCACCCAGAGGTATTCAAAGTCAAGGATCAGGCCCTAAACTCATAGCCTGAGAAACTAAAAAACAGGAAATCACAATGGGAAGGAAGAAGCTGAGAAGGAGAAGGGGAAGGCAAGAAAGTCTATTTGAGCCTACTATGTAGGGCAAGAACAACCAAACACACAGGACAATATAGAATCTTTACCCACACCTGAGACCACAGAAGAAAACATGAACTGGTCTCAAGCCCAAATAGCATTCCTGGAGGAGCTTAAGAAAAATTTTAAAGACCAAATCAGGGAAGCAGTGACCAACTTGGAAAAAAGTCTCAAAAGTAAAATTAGTGAATTGGAGAAAATATCTCCCTAAAAAAGGACCTTCAAAAATTAACTGAAGTGGGGCGGCTAGGTGGCGCAGTGAGTAGAGTGCCAGCCCTTAAGTCAGAAGGACTTGAATTCGGATCTGGCCTCAGACACTTAATGCACACACAAACAGAAAAAAAAAACCTAGCTGTGTGACCTTGGGCAAGCTACTTAACCACAATTGCCCTAAAAAAATTAACTGAAGACCATAATTCGCTAAAAAATTAGAAACAATCAAACTGAAACTCAGAAGTCTATGATTCAGCAAGAGTCAATCAAACAAAACAAGACAATTGAAAAACTGGAAGAAAATGTAAACTATTTCACTGGAAAAATAACTGACCTAGAGAACATATCCAGGAGAGACATCCTAAGAATTATTGGTCTACCAGAAAGCCATGATGAACAAAGCAGCCTAAAGAACATCCTCAAAGAGATTGTCAAAGAAAACTGTTCTGAGTTCCTGGAATCAGAAGATAAAATAGCTTTCGATAGATTACTCCGGGCTCCTCCTGAAAGAGATCCCAAATTGAAAACTCCTGGAAATATAGTAGCCAAATTCCAGAATTGTAAGCTTAAAGAAAAAATTCTACAAGCAGCCAAAAAAAACACAACTATTCAAATATCGAGGAACTACAGTTAGGATCACACAGGACCTATCAGCTTCTGCATTAAAAGAGCGGAGGGACTGGCATTTGATATTTTGTAAGGCAAGAGAGCTAGGACTACAACCAAGGATTAACTACCCAGCAAAATTGAGCATCTTTCAGGCAAGGAGATGGTCATTTAATGAAATAAGGGACTTCCAGTCTTTCCTGAAGAAAAAGCCAGAGCTCAATGGAAAATTTGATCTCCAATTACAAGACTCAAGAAAGACATAAAAAGGTAAACAAGGGAAACACAGACTCACACATACATAAGTGCACACACCCACACCCACAAACACACACTCATTACTTGGAATGCAACAAGAGCAAAATGTTCACATCCCTATATGTGGAGCTGTCAGTATTCGAAATCTTTATGCTTATCATGACCTTCAGAAGGGTTATAGTTAGATAGAGGGTGTGGGTATGAATGCACTAACCTGAAGACGTTAAAAAAATTATTAAGTGGATCAAAGGGACTGTAATGGGAAAAAGGAAAGGATGAAATAGGAAAAGGTAAAATATGCCATCTGGAGAGGCATCAAAACACTATAGAAGAGGGGAAAGAAAGAGGGAGAGGAACATCATTTAAACACTATTCTCACTGGTTCTGGTTCAAAGAGGGATCAACTTAATCAGTGAAGTTTAATATTCTAATGTGAATAGACACATAAATTCATTAAATAGAGGAAAAGGAGGGAGGGAGAGGAGCACTGTTTGAAATTTACTCTCATTGGTTTGGAATCGAATGTAGTAACTTACTCTGGTAAGTATAAAAATTTATTGTGTCCTATATATAGTGGAAGGGTGGGGGGGTGAAAAGGAGGAGACTAAAGGGGGGATTAGAAAGGAGGGAAATAGTAGTAAGGGGAGAGGGTAGGTTAAGAAGGGGAGTCACTGGGTGGGAACACTGAGGGAGGGGGTGGTCAAAAGGGAAAACTTCAAGGAGGGGAAGGGAGAAGGAAGAAACAAAAACATAAACAAGGGAGGGAATAGGATGGAGGGGAAGAGACAGATAGTCATCATTACTGTGAATGTGAATAGGATGAACTCTCCCATAAAACAGAGGCAGATAGCAGAATGGATTAAAAACCATAATCCTGCAATATGCTGTCTGCAAGAAACACATTTGAAACAAAGGGATACCCACAGGGTAAAGGTAAAAGGTTGGAGTAAATTTATTATGCCTCAGCTAAAGTAAAAAAAAGCAGGGGTAGCAATACTTATCTCAGATAAAGCAAAAGCAAAAATAGATCTAATTAAAAGAGATAAGGAAGGAAACTATATCCTACTAAAAGGCACCATCGAGAATGAAGCAATATCACTACTTAATATATATGCACCAAGTGGTATAGCATCTAAATTCCTAGAGGAGAAGTTAAAGGAATTAGAGGAAGAAATAGATAGCAAAACTATACTAGTGGGGGACCTTAATCTCCCCTTCTCTGAACTTGATAAATCTAACCTCAAAATAAACAAGAAAAAAGTTAATGAGGTGAATAGAATCTTAGAGAGACTGGATATGATGGATCTCTGGAGAAAACTGAATGGGGATAAAAAGGAATTTACTTTCTTTTCAGCAATGCATGGTATATACTTGAAAACAGACCATGTAGTAGGGCATAAAAACGTCACAATCCAGTACAAAAAGGAAGAAATATTAAATGCATCATTCTCCTATCATGATGCAATAAAAATTAAATGCAATAAAGGGCCAGGGAAGGATAGACTAAAAACTAATTGGAATTTAAACAATTTAATCCTAAATAATGGTTGGGTCAAAGAAGAGATTATAGAAACAATCAATAATTTCATTTAAGAGAATGATAATAATGAGACAACATACCAAAATTTGTGGGATGCACTAAAGGCATTTCTCAGGGGAAGTTTTTTATCCCTGAGTGCATACTTAATTAAAGCAGAGGGAAGGGAGGTCAATGAATTAGACATGCAATTGATAAAGCTAGAAAAAAAAGCTAATTGAAAATCCCCAATATAGTACTAAATTAGAAATATTGAAAACCAAAGGTGAGATTAATAAAATTGAAATTAATAAAACTATTAAATTAATAAATAAACCTAAGAGCTGGTTTTATGAAAAAAATCAACAAAATTGATAGACCCTTAAAAATATGATAAAAAAGAAAGAAGAAAACCAAATTATGAATATCAAAAATAAAAAAGGGCGAATCTACCTCCAATGAAGAGGAAATCAAAAAAAATAATGAGGAATTATTTTTCCCAATTGTATGCACATAAATATGAAAATCTTAGTGAAATAGATGAATATTTACAAAATCATAAGTTGCCCAAATTAGCAGAAAAGGAAGTGAATTACCTAAATAACCCCATCTCAGAAAAAGAAATCAAACAAGCCATCAATGAACTCCCTAGGAAAAAATCTCCAGGGCCGGATGGGTTTACTAGTGCATTCTATGAACCATTTAAAGAACATTTGATTCCAATACTCTACAAACTATTTGGGAAAATTAGTGAAGAAGGAGTCCTACCAACTCTTTCTATGACACAAATATGGTAATGATTCCTAAATTAGGAAGAGATAAAACGGAGAAAGAAAATTATAGACCAATCTCCCTCATGAATTTAGACTCAAAAATTCTAAATAAAATATTAGCCAAAAGACTCCAACAACTTATCACAAAAATAATACACTCTGATCAGATAGGATTACTCCCAGGAATGCAAGGATGGTTTAATATTAGGAAAACCATCAGTATAATTGAGCACATCAACAATAAAACTAACAGAAACCACATGATCATCTCAATAGATGCAGAAAAGGCTTTTGACAAAGTACAACATCCATTCCTATTAGAAGCACTAGAAAGTATAGGAATAAATGGAGCTTTCCTCAAAATAGCTGATAGCATCTATTTAAAACCACAAGCAAGTATTATATGCTATGGGGATAAACTAGAAGCCTTTCCAATAAGATCTGGAGTGAAATAAGCGTGTCCACTCTCACCCTTCTTATTCAATCTGGTACTAAAAACACTAGCAGTAGCAATTAGAGAAGAAAAAGAAATCAAAGGAATCAAATTAGGCAAAGAAGTGAACAAGCTATCACTCTTCGAAGATGATATGATGATATACTTAGAGAATCCTAGAGAATCAAGTAAAAAACTACTTGAGACAATAAATAAATTTGGCAAAGTTGCAGGACATAAACCCACATAAATCCTCAGCATTCCTGTACATCTCTAATGAAACTCAATAGCAAGAGATAGAGAAATCCCTTTTAAAGTCACTGTAGACATTATAAAATATTTGGGAATCTACTTGCCAAAACAAACCCAGAATCTATATGATCACAACTACACAACACTTCTCACACAAATAAAACTAGATCTAAATAGTTGGGAAAATATCCATTGCTTGTGGCTGGGTTGAGCTAATATAATAAAGATGACAATTTTACCCAAACTAAATTATATATTTAGTGCCATACCGATTAATTTACCCAAAAAACTACTTTTTAGAGTTATAGAAAATAATAACAAAATTTATTTGGAAAAACAAACAGTCTAGAATATCAAGGGAATTAATGAAAAGAAATGCTAGGGAAATGGGACTAGCTATGCCAGATCTTAATCTGTATTATACAGCTGCAGTCATCAAAACTGCTTGGTACTGGCAGAGGTGTAGAGTAGTGGATCAATGGAAAGGATTAGGCGCAGGAGACCCAGAAGTTAATGAATATAGTAATCTATTGTTTGATAAACCCAAATACCCCAGTTTTGGGGATAAGAATGCACTTTTTGACAAAAACTGCTGGGACAACTGGATTACAGTATGGCAGAAACTGGGCATAGACCATTATCTAACACCATATACCAAAATCAAGTCTAAATGGGTGCATGATCTAGTTGTAAAGGATGATACTATAAGCAATTTGGGAAAGCAAGTACTAGTTTACCTGACAGATTTGTGGAGAGGGGAAGACTTTAGGACCAAACAAGAATTAGAGAGCATTATAAAATGCAAAATGGATCATTTTGATTACATTAAATTGAAAAGCTTCTCTACAAACAAAGCCAATGTAACCAAGATCAAGAGGGAGGTGGGAAATTGGGAAATAATTTTTGCAACTTGTGTCTCTGATAAAGGACTCATTTCTAAAATTTATAGAGAACTGAGCCAAATCTATATGAATACAACTCAATCCCCAATTGATAAAGGATCAAAGGATATGAACAGGCAGTTTTCAGAGAAAGAAATTAAAGATATATATAAACATATGAAGAAATGCTCTAAATCACTATTGATTAGAGAAATGCAAATCAAAACAACTCTGAGATACCACATCTCTCCAGTGAGATTGGCTAAGATGACAAAACAAGAAAGTGACAAATGCTGGAGAGGATGTGGACAAATTGGAATACTAGTACATTGCTGGTGGAGTTGTGAACTTATCCTACCATTTTGGAGAGCAATCTGGAATTATGCCCAAAGGATTATAAATAATTTCATACCCTTTGACCCAACAGTATCACTTCTAGGGTTATATCCCAAAGAGATCATAGAAGTGGGAGAAAGACCCATATGTACAAAGCTATTTATATCAACCCTTTTTGTGGTTGCAAATTTCATAATTACCTGGAGAGACTTATACAAACTGATGCAGAGCAAGAAGAGTAGAATCAGAAGAAATTTGTATACAATCACAGACATACCATATCTGTGATGACCAATTATGATGGACTGGACTCTTTTCAGCAATGAAGTGATATAAGTCAATCCCGAAAGCCTCAAGAAAGAAATGCGCCATCCAGAGATATAATTTGAAAGAACTGAGCCTGAATCCTGATGGAAGCAAACTAAATGATCTTTTTCTTTTCATTGTTTGGTTTTATTTATTCTTTACCATTTTTCATCCCACCTAGTACAATACGCCTTTGTAATTGGACTAATGTCTAATATGAATGTATTTGCAGATCCTATTTGTGGGGGGAGGGGTGAGGGAAAGAAAGGAAATTTGAAAATCAACGAACTATGGAATTGAATCTTATTAACTGAAACTAAACTAATAAATTAATTAAAAAAAGAACTTGGAAGTTGAGTAAAGGCGGATATCCCACCATGCCCCCTTTTTTGAAGTCAAGGTGTAGATTCTTAGGAATAGCATCCTATAGATGGAAATTCAGAAGGGCAGCTGGTAAGGCTCTGGCATCTTCCCTTTGGGTAATTGTGACTTTCCCAGTATCCACTGAGTCATTATCCTGACATAATATGCATATAACCCCATTGAGAAAGGCTCGCTGTGATGTGGTGTTCCTTACCACCCACCTGTGTGCCAATCGAAATCAAACCAAATACCCCAAGTATTAGTTCTAGCTAGCTGGCACTGTAGTGCACAGAGTGTTACAACCTAAGTTCAAATCTGACTTATACACTGTGACCCTGGACATGTCACTTACTCCCTTTTTGCCTCATTTTCCTCATCTGTAAAATGGGGAATAATAATAACACCTACCTCATAGTGTTCTTGTGAGGATCAAATGAGGTGATATTTGTAAAGTGTTTAGGACAGTGCCTGACACATAGTAGGTGATACACACACATACACTTACACTTTCACATGTATACACACACATTCACACACACACTTATACACAGACATGTACACTCTCACACATATACACACTCACACAACACACACACTCATACACAGACACATACACACTCTCACACTCACAGACACAGAAACACTCACCCACTCACACAGAGTCACACACACACACAAACACTCTCGCTCACACTCACACAGTCTCACACTTACACACACTGTCACACACTCACACATAGTCTCACATGTAAAGTCTCTCACACACACAGACACACACACACTCTCACACACAGACACACACATTTTCACACACACTCTTACACACACACAGTCTCTCACACACATACACACCCACACACACCCACACACATACACACACACATACACACACTTTCACACCCCCATACCCACCCACACAATCATACACTCTCATACATATGTATGTTGTCTTCCTCTTCCCCTTCTATTTCTTATTTGCTTCCTCCTCCTTTTCCTTCTTATGGGAGGAGGGTTTAAGGGCAGGCTTATCCAGTGTCCTCACTGGACACATAACCACAGCTTCAATTGCATCTCCAAAGGAACCTGAACATTCTTGATGCATCTCGAAGAGGGAGTAGAATCCTGAGAACAATATAGCGTTAACTTTGCTCACCAGTTCAATATCCTGTCTGACAGAGAGACGGCGCAGAGATAAAGGACAGAAATAAAGGTTTATGAACTTAATTGTCAAGGCGAAAGATTTTGAAAAGATATTTCCTGAGAAAATAGAGTTTAGTTTATTTTGTGGAGTAGGTATGCTCTAGAAAGGATGTTTTAATGAAAATTTTTGAGGGACTTTATCATTCTGAGAACTGAATGATGGGACTGTTTTTACAGAGTTAAAAAGTCAGCTGTTATATTGACTAGTTAGAGTGGACTTGCAATTTTTTCTAATTACAATGAATTGTTGAAATCTTTAAAAATGTCTTTATGTTGTTTAAGTGTTAATAATTTTCTATGCTGTAATATAAGTATATAAAATTAGATTTGGAGAGAGAAATCATTAAAGGGAAGAGATATATTATGAGGGAAAGAGGGTTTTCCAGTTTATTCTATAAACTGAGGTAGAGACTCAGGGCAAATTTAAGAAGAGTGATTTTTATTTATTTCTAAGGAAATAGCAGAACAGCCTCCTTGATTCTCTCTGAGCCCAATATAAGAGAGTCCATAAGCTAATGGAGTCTGTAGCAGACTGAAGCCTGAGTGTTTGGTGTGGTTGTTGATTAGTGCAATGCACCACCAGCCCTTCCAAACCCTATGCTACACAGCCAGGACATTGTTTCTAAAACCGTTAGTCAAAAGCCTGCATTTGGGGGTTTAACTATTTTCCTTTTTCCTATTTTCTCTCTCATTATAAACCTGCTATAACCCTTAGACCCACAACTGTAAAATGCCTGTCAATGATGCTTCTAAATAATGACATTAATTTGCCAGTTTTACTATTTTATTTGATACATATTAATTCTAAAAGAGAGTTCTTGTTTATTCCTGTATACACTGCATGCTTAATGAGTTTTCTATTATTGGTTTGCTAAGTACATTTTTAGTTATGACTTTAAAAGTCCAGACTGACATGTTTAACAAGCATTTTGAGTTAATGAGTACGAAAACATACCAGGGTCCCTTAATATTAGGAGCACATCCCGAGTCTAAGAATAAGCCAGCTAGAGGAGGCTAGGTGGCGCAGTGAATAGAGCACTGGCCCTGGAGTCAGGAGGACCTGAGTTCAAATCCAGCCTCAGACACTTAACACAAAAACTAGCCGTGTGACCTTGGGCAAGTCACTTAACTCCAATTGCCCTCCAAAAAGCAAAAAGTAATAATGATAATAATAGTAATTATTACTTAAAATAATGGTAATTGTTACTTAAAAAAGGAATAAGTCAGCTAGATGGTCTGGGGGAACTGGAATTGTGAGTGCCTGAGTTCAAATCCAGACTCAGACACTTACTAGCTGTGGGCTCCTCAGCAAGCCACTCCCCATCTCTGTGCTTGGGAAATGGTGAGATTAAAAGACAAACTCCCTCTCAGGGTTGTTATGAGAAGCAAATGAGTTATTTGTAAAATGCTTTGAACCCTCACATGCTTTGTAAAATTCCAGTGCATTATTATGGTTGTCATTATTATTACTTTCATGCAATTTGTAGATGACATTCCAAAGCCTGGGACGGATAAGCTATTCCCCTGCATGAGAGTGTCGGTACTCAACAGGGATGTGATGGCCTAGATTTAATGAGTTGAAGCCCAAAAGAGTTGCATCTAAAGATGGGGTTCCAATGACTATCTCACCAGTACTGGGCATAGGGGAATGATTATAAATTAATTTGTATAGAAGGAGACTGAAGGTTTTTTAGGAAGCTATAAACTCCAAATATGGCAATTGTGTGATATGGTTACCAAAGAAAGTGAGGACTGTCTTGGGCTTCATTAAGGGAGGAACAGCTTTTAGGAACAGGGGCTTGTTCATTCTTCTGTCCTCTGTCCTAGTCAAATGACATTGAGAACTCTGTGCTCAGATCTAGGCATCAGTAAGGGTCAGCATGAAAAGAAACTGAGACATAAGGCACACTATTGGGTATTTAAGTATTTTGCTTTAGAGCACAATAAAATCTATGCCTCATGTTTATCTTGCCCAGTATGGTTCCAAGTTGTCTTCCCCACATCAGGCTTATAAAGTCAGAAATCTTATTAACATTGCTTGACAGATGAGGGAACAAAGGCACTGATGGTGACTGGCTGTGCCCACAATTATCCAGCCCAGAAATGTGGAAACCAGGAATCCTTCCCAGGTCTTCTTACACTTTCACTTCTGTCCCCCCACAATTCCCCTCCATTGCACTTCTAACTCTATTAAAGCTGTAATTCTTTGTAGTTTAGGCCATCATTCCGTTTCTGTTACTATATCTAGTCAACCAACACAAGACAGCTTTATATGCCTCCAGAGTCATTAGCTAAACAGAAAGTTTTCCAGATTTTCTGTTGATAAACATCCATTGGAGGATAAGGATGAGAGAAGTTGGCAAAGGCAGCGTTCAGTTTAGGAGCTGTCATGCCAATAGGTACCATAGATAGCTTCCAATAATTCTTGGATACAAAAGTGGCCTGAAACTGTTGGCCAGGATTTCATAGTTTTGCTAATTCTTTATCTGAGTCCTTGGATTGCATCAAATATGAATCAAGGTTATGGGTGTAATTTATGCTGTCTTATGAAATCTTTCCCTTTTTATTATGGCTTGATTTTGTTTATGTAGGACACTAGCACCTCTTCAGAACACAAAATATGAATTTCCTGCCAAGTATGTAGGTTAATGGTTGGGGGAGGGGTGGTATGATTACTCATAGTCACATGATCAGGCTAGAGGATGCTCTCTTAATTCCTAGGCCAGGGTCCTCTCTGACGCCCAACCTTTCCTTTCTGAAAACCTGAAGCGTTTTCTCTATATATCAGAAGGGGTACTTGACCACTCTTCTTCCTATTCACTCTGGTCCCTATTCACAGTGGCAGGGCATCAGAACTGAAGGATATCTTAATGAACATCTGATCCAATTTCAACTTTTTGTATTGCCACAATTTCCAATCATGTCCTTTCCTTTCTCCTAACTAGAAAGTCACCCTTTGTTACAAATAATGTCATAATAATGACTGATAATGTTATAATACATCACATTTATATAGTCCTTTAGTGTTTGCTAGGCTCTCTATGAATATTCTTTCATTTTACCCTCCAAACTGTATTGGGAGGTAGGTGCTACTGTTATGCGAATTTTATAGTTGAGGAAACTGAGGTTCCTAGAGTTTAAATGATTTGCCTATGGTCACATAGCTTTACAGAGTCTGAGTCAGAGACCCATCAACTGAGACAAGAGAACACACACAGTGATAAGCTCCTAGCGTTCAAATCTGTAAGTGGGGGGAGGGGCGTTTTCTCCCACATTGTCCTGGCCAGATTTTCCATTCCAACTTCACAGTAACCATTTTTGTGGTTGTGATTCTTTCCATTTATGTTATTATAGTCTTTGGGAATTCTGTCCATGCTTCTCAGTACTCTTCATAATCAGAATTTCTTACCTTGCAATAAAATGTCAGTCTATTCTTATAACACAATTCTCTTTTTATATTCTCCAATTGATGGACCTTGTTTCCAGTTCTTTGCTACAACAAAAACAGTGCTACTCTAAATATTTTGCTGTAGATAGAAATGTACTTTCTACCTTTAACCTCCTTGGGGGTATATATTACTAGTAGGAGCAGGTTTTCTGGGTTAAAGGGGATACTAGGAACATTCTAATTACTTTCTTATTGTAATTCCTTCTTGCTTTCTAGAATGATTAGGCCAATTTACAGCTCCACCAGTAATGCATCAGTGTGCCTGTCTTTCCACAAACTCTCCATCATTGACTCATTCCATCTTTTTCTATCTTTCCAGTTTGCTGGGTGGAAGGTGCTGCAGAAGAGGCAGAAATATTAAGTGACTTGTCCTCAGCCACATAGGTAGTAAGTGGAAGAGATTAGTTTTGAACCCACTTGCTTTGGCTCCAAATTCAGCATTCTTTAGACAGCACCACATTGTTGGCAGCCTAGAATGTTCAGCTAAGCACAAGAAAGTGAAACTTTAGAGAGAGCTTCACCCAGTTTCCTAACGGGTGGGCAGTACTTATTCTGTATCAGTTCATGTGAAAGAGACCTGGGGGTATTTGTGGGTGGCAAGATGAATGGGAGCCCAGAATGTCTAAGGTAAATCTAACCTTTCCCTCCATAATTCAGAATGCCAGGTATCCAGAGCATTCAGGAACACTAACTCTGACCCACATAGGTTGCATTTATAACTCATTGGTTGAATCCTTGAGCTTGTCTTCTCTTTTTGCTGCTTTAGCTGGTGTGAAGGGTTTCCTTTCCTTGCTATCATGGTCACACCCTAACATTGTCCTCTCCTTTAGGAATACATCTTGTACCTTTCTGAGCAGTGTAGGCTTCATTCTGAGATGTTCTTTGGAATCTTTGGACCAGTATGCTTCTGGAGCTGTTCTTGACAGGTCAGTAAAAAGAAAGTCCATGGAGACCTTTTCCTACCAAGATCTTAGATCTGCCTTTCCTGAGTTTTGATGAATTTCCCTCACTACTTCACAGCTGTTCAATGCTTACCTGGCTCTTGCCTGTTTTGGCGTTGCCACTACTGAGTCCATGTTCTGATAATGTCTGTGAGAGGGCTAAAAGTGTCTCAGAATCCTTGATTTTGAGCTGAAAGACCTTCAGAAGTAATCTGTTCCAAGCTCCTGATCCTGCTGGTGAGGAAACTGAGACCCAGGGAGGTGGAGTGTCCTGCCTGCCCATGGACATGCAAGGTCTCCTTTAAATCTATTTTTTGAGGGCAATTGGGATTAAGCGATTTGCCCAAAGTCACACAGCTAGTAAGTGTGTTAAGTGTCTGAGGCCGAATTTGAATTCAGATCCTCCTGACTTCAGGGCCAGTGCTCTATTCACTAGGGCTACCTAGGTGCCCCACCCTTTTTTCTTTCCTTTTTTTTTTTGCCTCCTTTAAATCTAAGTTTGTGGATGAGTTCCCTGTGTATGTACATTTGCATAGTTAGATACTTACATCATCAGGCTTCTATTCTCCCTATGAGAAATGGTTTGACTGTATCCTCAGAATTCCATGTTTGAAAGATTTCCATTGTTTCCATGACTTCCTGACTTTCTCTTCAACATTTCAGTCAATGAGATCCTTCCTTGCCTTTTTTGGAACCCATTGAAATCTGCATAGGTGTGTGTATCTATATTTATGTCTATATCTATATCTATATCTACCTATCTATCTATCTGTCTATCTATCTACATCCATATCTATCTCATGCCAAATTGGTCGGTTTATTCTCTTTTACTTAAAATTCTAACAGTGTGGTTGCCACTGCCCAAGGTGTCTCCCTCCTTCAGTAATCATTTACATCTTACTTTTGGGAATAATTTCCAGAAAAAAAAAGGTCGCATCATCCATTGTCATCCTCCTCCTTATTGTCATAAGCATCCCCTCCACCACCACCACCACCACCATCACCATCATCATCACCATCACCACCACCACCATCATCATCATCACCATCACCATCACCATCATCATTACCATAAGATCACCATCACCATCACCATCATCATGGCTAGCACTTATATAGCACTTTAATATTTGCTTTACAACTATGATCTCCTTTCATTTTTATAACCTTCCTGGGAGCTTAGAGGCTATTATTATCATCCCCATTTTACAGATGAAGAAAGGAAGCTGAGAGAGGTTCAATGATTTGTCTAGGATCATATAGCAGTAAGTGTTTGAGGCTAAATTTGAAGTTGAAACCTCCTGACTCCAGACTCTTCACTCTGTGCAGTGTGGCACCTCCCAGTGTCCTTTAAAAGGATCAATTGATCATTGAAACAAATTAATAAACATTTCTTGGTATTAGGGGAGCATATTATAGTGGAAAGAAGTGATTTGGAGTTAGAAGGCCTGAGTTTAAATCCTACCACTTTCTATTACTACCTATGTAAATCTGGCCATGTCCCTCCCCTTTAGAGGCCTCTTTGTTTCTTTCTCTTTAAGAGGTGCTCCCATCTTTCTTTCAGTCCTAGAGGGGCATTGCCCCCTCCCCTACCAATCGTGAAACAATCAGATTCACTGGCAAGGTTTTCCTGTGTGATCATCTTTAATATAATTTATCCTCCTTTCTGTCACTGCAGCCTTGAGTAATTGGAAATGAAAGAATGGGGCCGAATAGCCCTGACTTCCAGCGGCTGCCTGTCAGCTCCTGCTGTCACTGGGAAACAGCTGCTTGGGGAATGTGGCCACTTCTTTCCCATTTCCAGCACTTTCCAAAGCACCCTCAGCCATCATTTTTTACTGCAAAGGGGTAGGCAGAAAAATAGAGATAATAACACTTGATTACAAAAGAATCATTTTACCGCTTATGCGATAACCATTCAAAGGCAAGATGGAGAATTAATTGGCAGTAGTCAGTGGCCTTAATCAAATATCTAATCGAAGTCCCTTAGTTCATAGAGAAAAGAGTAACTGGGCTGAGCTGGGCATGTTGGTGCATTTATTAATTTCCCCAAATAATTCCAATTCAACCTGTAATATAAACTCCCAGGCTGTGAAAATTCATAGCAGGATGAGAGCTCTGCATCATACTGAGGTTTCCTTGGGAAACACTTTACAGAATCTCTGAGTTTAAGGCAATACTGAGGACAGTGGTGACAGAGGGGTGTTATGACGTCCATAGTGCTGGGGGGTTTGCAAAGCAAATAATTGTAATAGCTTCTCTTAAGGGGGTGTTGCAGTCACCCTAAAAGCTAGAACTCTGCTCTCATCAGGGTCATGGCATGGGCCAGAAGGGAAAATAGGTTCAGAGAAGAGCAGAGGATTGCCCAGGAACACACAGTACACAGATGTATGAGTAGCATTTTCTAGTAGTTCTCTCCTGACCCCAAGTTCACTGACCCTTCCATGACTAGATAATCCTTCTAAGGAGGATAAGCTGAAAGTGAAGTAGAGAAATAACTAGAAGTAATCTTGTTTTTTGGAGGGGGGAAGGGAAAGCAATCGGGGTTAAGTGACTTGCCCAAGGTCACACAGCTAGTAAGTGTCAAGTAGAAGTAATTTTAAATAAGTAACCATCTTCAGAAAAACAGGTGAAGAAAAACCCCACCAAAAGGATATGGAGAGTCTAGCTTTGCAAAAATAGAACTCAGATAAAAACTGAATGCTTCACGATTATAACAAGCAAGCTTGAGTCCAAAGAAGAGACAGAATAACTTACTTGCTTCCCTGCTTCTTTGCAGAGATAGGGGAATGTAGGTTTTGAACACTACATGTAATGTCAGACTTTCCAAGTATGCTAATTTTTAAACTCATTTTTTCTTTCTCTTTTTTCTTTTAAATTCTTGCATTGAAGGGATTGCTCTCTGGGAGGATCTAGGAAGTGGTGTGAGGGGAAATGTAGATATTATAAAAACAAAATAAAAACATTTCTAAAACCAGTAGCACTTCCAAAAGTATACCCTGACCTTCCCCATTAAAATCCTAGCCAGGCTAGTCAGATACTCCCTGGATGACCATTTCATATTCCATGGCACAGTGTGCAGCAGAGATGGTGTAGCTTGAGTAACCAGGATTGGGACACCATATGTAACCCTCTGAATGAGGTCCCCATGGTTGGATGTTGTGAGCACCATGGCCCAGATTGGGCTCTCCTGGCTCAATTTCACAGTGCCTAGGAAACGTGTTGAATTCCACAGTCTTAGGACAGGCTGTAAATACTGGTTCAGCCCACAATCTGATGGGTGCTAGGGTGATTACAGCTGCCCCTTTTCTATAGTACTTTAATGTCGACAAAGCTCACTTGCCTCCCAATCACCCTGGGAGAATGAATGATACTTTTCATTATCCCTGTGGACAAAGGGCCAGGCTGGAAATCAGAGAGGTGCTCTCAATGCCCTGCTTCTGGTCCCATGCTTAGGAAATGGAGTTGGGACATCTTCAAACTTCCAGTGCAAAGGTCTCTTTACTAGCTAACATCTCCTGAGAAAACTGCAGCCCAAGAGTCACAAATGTCAAGTTCTTGGCTTCTAAAAAAGGTGGTTCTAGGCTCATGGAGGTCATTCATAGTACCTTCTGAAAAATCACTCAGAGTTTTAAAGAAGAGACTACATGGTCTGCTCCTTCCAGCATGGCATTTCTAGGCTAAATGAAGCCTAGCCTAGACTATGCTTACTCTACAATGAGACTCTACAAGTTCTTTGTATATTTGTATATTTGTGCCAATTGAAATCCAGCCTTCCCTATCTCTTAGTACCATCTACTCATTGACTCATCAAGGTTTTACCAAATGCCTCGCATGCCCTCAAGACTCTTGGTCCTGTTCTACCTTACCAATCTACAAATGATGAGGACTGTAGGACCAGGAGCACCTCCAGACAAATTGCCTCACTTGGTGGTGCCCTCCTGAACTCTGGAAGCCACCTGGGTGGTCACCTTGAATCAGCATCATTGTCATTATACTGTAGTTTCATGCCATTTGCAGTTACCTAGAAATGCCAGGAGAACTCTGTCTAGGTTATGTCTCTGCTATTCATCAGTTGTATTACCTGGAAAGTCAGCCTAAGATTCCCCCTGTATAAAATTGGGCTAATAATGCTTCTCCAACCAAGCTGATCCCCCCTGCCCCAAGGAAAGGTATGAAGAAAAAACTTTGCCAGGACTCAGAGGGGAACTGACTTACCTGAGATCTCATGGCTGGTGACCATAGAAGCAGGCTGCCTCCAGCCCAGAGCTGCCTTTATCCCTTCTCAAAGACCTCCTGCTTATTAGACAAGTGAGGATCTTCTCTATTATTATGTATGATGGGCACATTTTTCTTTTTTCTTTGTTTCAGAAAAAATGCTTGTTTGTAAGAAAGGCCTTTAAATGGCAAGTACTTGACCTTTTATTAGCTGGACAGATGCTGAGTGTGAAGGAAACGAACCCCTTCTATGAGCTTTTCTGTTTTTTCACCAATGAGTGAAATGACAATTTTTTCTGATGATACATTTTTCTCCAGGTGCTGAAAGGTGCTAAATGACAGCAGGGCCACAAATAAAGAGATGGTGGAACAATTACAGTAGCAGCCTTCACTTTTTAAAGGTGGATTAATGACCATCTAATATTTAAATGAGAAAAAATGAAGAAGTCCAAAATTCCAGCTCCTGTCTTTGGCTTCTCCAGCCCATCTCTCCAGCCCCAGCAAAGGAAGCTTTCCGCTTCTTATGATGTGATGATAACCTCGACTCTTCTGGTCCTGAGGAGTCTGACCCTTGAGGATGGGAGCAGTAGCTCATTTGGGGCCCTCATTCCTTGGCTAGTCAGAAATCTGACTTCAATATAAAATGGGATTCTGTGTTAAAGGTATTTTGCCTTTAAACATTTGCTACTGGGAGCCCACACCGATGAAAAATAATTGAGCAGGTCTGGATATGGGCCAGCCTCCCCCACAACCTTTCCTTCTAGGCCGTTTGGGGACACCACAGTCCATCCAGCTCTATACTTTGAGTTAAGGAGTTTAGAATTTAACTACTGCATCAGACACTTGCTAGCTATATAATCCTGGACAAATCACTTAACTACTATCAGTCTCAGTTTACACAACTGTCAAATGGGGATAATAATAGAACCAGGTTATTGTAGAAATAAAATGAAACCATATGTGTAAAACACTTTGAAACCTGAAACATTTTATAAATGCTAACCATTATTCTGTCCAAATGTAAAATCTCCTCCATTCGGCTTCCATGGCCCAGTTCAGTTTGGCTTGACTGACTTCCTGATGCCATTCTCAAGGTGGCAGATTTATTATAGCATCCTACTGCATCTTTCCTGGTCCTAGACAGCCACCTCATTTATGACAAACAATGGTTGTGTGGTTTCTAGCAGCAGCCTTAGAGACCACTGAGTTCAATGCCTCCCAGAGGCTCAGAGAATGGATTGTTCTTGACCAAAGTCATCTAGTCACAGCCTTGAGCCCAGGACCAATGCCTTTTCCTACTGTACCACACTATTTCTGCTCTGCTCAGTACTATTAACTTATGTCTGAGCAAAAGGTTTTGACTCAGTCTGAGTAATGTTTGAAGAATAATTTAATGGCAAATGTTTTGGGAAGTCGGCCTTATCCATATCACAGTGGGAAAGGGTAAGGTAGGATGGTTTAAAAAAACTGGGAAAGTTGAGTGTTTTCCATACCACAGATGCCAAGATTCTGTCACAACAAGATATTAAATGTGAACTTTCTCACAATGTCAGTCATACAAGTATGAGTCTTCCTTCTAACAGTGTGGGTCCCAGACCCTTCTTGCCTATGTTATTCTGTAGGCATACCATAGACTATCCACTCTACATGATGGATGCATGCCCCAAAATCTTTTAAAATTCCAGGAGCATTCATACAGCCTTGAATGTGTCTCAAGGCTACCCCTCCCACCCTTTAGAGTAGAACCAAAATTATTTTAATGAACATCCTTCAACAAGTAATGCTTATCTCATAAAATATGAATTCCTATCTCAGTTACAGGGAATCACCTCCACCTTGGCATTGCTTTCAATGACATCAGAAGATATGCTTAGGGGTGGCGAGGTGGCACATTGAATAGAGCCCTGGAGTCAGAAGGACCTGAGTTCAAATCTGGTCTCAGACACTTAACACAAAAAAAGCTAGCCCTGTGACCTTGGGTAAATCATTTAACCTCAATTGTCCTACCTTCCCCCCTCCAAAAAGAAAGATAAAAGAAGGTATGCCTGACTGGAGAGAAGTGAGGCCATCATATGACAACTGTATGTGATGTCCTTAGCCACCATTTCCTCAGGAGTGGAGAGGGGGCAACTAAGACTAGGGGATACTTTCTTTTTTGGTCTGCTTTGTGTATATCCAGGACCTACACAAAGGCACCCATGCAGTGGTCAACCCTTTGTGTTGAGCCCACCTAGCTTTATTGAGGCTGGTGTTTGGAGAGAAGAAAAGTCTTCCACTGGACTGGTAGTGAAAGCATTTTCAGCCTGGTAAAATCTGCCCAAACTAGCACATCCTTGTGTATCAAGGGCCACCTCCACACCATAACTAAGCAGCAGAGGACAATTTATCTCCAATTACATGGAAAAACAATTTTTATTATTTGTTTTTTTTAAGGTTTGAGTTCCAAATTCCCTCCTCTCTGAGATGGTAAGCAATTTGATATAGGTTATGCATGAGCAATCATATAAAGCATTTCCATATAATTCATTTTGGGGAAGGAAAAAACAGGAAGGAAGAACGAAAAAACAGGAAGGAAGAAGGAAAGAAGAAGAAACATACCATGCTTCAGCCTGTATTCAGATGACATCAATTCTTTCTTTGGAGGCAGTTAGCATACTTCATCATGAGTCTCTTGTGATTCTCTTGGATCATTTTAGTGCTGAGAACACCTGTTCAGAGTTGTTCATTGTACAATATTGCTATCACTGTGCATGATGTTATTCTGATCACTTGATTTTGTATCAGTTCATATAAGTCTTTCCAGTTTTTTCTGGAATTACCTTGCTCATAGTTTCTTTTTTTTTTAAACAAATGCTTTATTAACTTCTGGTTTACATCATTCATTTCCACCAGATTATGAGTTACATTTTCCCCCCGTTCTTTCCCTACCCACCACCCCAGAATAGCAGTCCCACCAGATGTCCCCTCATCCAATCTGCTCTCTCCCATATCTTCTCCCATACCCCCTTCGACTTTGCCATTAGGGCAAGGTGAATCTCTGAGCCCCACTGCCTAGACATCTTATGAAACATTTAATTTTAAAACTTCGATTTTCAGATCCATTCCCTTTCTCTCCTGTCACCCACTCCCTCTGAGAAGATAAGCAATTCAGTATGTGTTGTACATGTATATCTATGCAAAACATTACCATAGTAGATATATTGTAAAAGACTGCTTATATTTCCTTCTCACCTGTCTCACCTCCCACCTGGTCCATTCCCTACTTTGATCCTGTCCCTCTTTGATAGTGGGTACTTCTAACCTCCCCTCTCTCCAGAATGTCCTCCCCTCCATCATCCCCCCTCTCATCTCCCTTTCCCCTACTCAGGAGAGTGAGTGAGGGTAAGATATTCCATTTAGTATGTATGTGATTCTCTCCTTGAGCCAACTTCAATGAGAATATGCTTTTGCCTTTTTGCCTTCCTGTTCTTCCCCTCCCCTGCAACTACTTCCCCTTGCCTCTTCTACATGAGATAGTTTGCCCTACCCTGTCTCTCTCCATCTCCTCTTGCCACTTTCCTCCCTCACCTCTTGACTTCACCCCTTAAGAGTCATCCCTTCCTTGGGGCAGCTAGGTGGTGAAGCAAGCAGGGAGCTAGCCCCGGAGCCAGAAGGACCCGAGCTCGGATCAGGCCCCAGACACCCAACACACAAACAAAAACCCAGCCACGTGAACCTGGGCAAGTCACCCAACCCCAATTGCCCTCCAAAAAAATAATAATCATCCCTTCCCATCAAATTCAACCTGTGCCCTCTATCCATGTATACCTGTGAACATATGCCATATACACTTCTTCAATTATTTTCAGAATGAGAAAGGTTTCATCAAACACAGTTATTGTTTTTCCATGTAGGACTGGAAATAGTTCAACTTTGATAAGTTCCTTTTGATTTCTTTTCCTTGATTGCCTTCTCAACCATCTCTTGCTTCTTGTGTCTGAATGTCAAATTTTCTATTCAGCTCTGGTTTTTTCATCAAGAATGCTTGAAAGTCCTCTATTCCACTGAATGACCATATTTTCCCCTGAAACAAAATACTCAGTTTTGCTGGGTAGGTGACCCTTGGGTTCATTCCCAGCTCTTTTGCCCTCTGGAATATCATATTCCATGCCCTTCTATCCCTCAATGTAGAAGCTGTCAGGTCCTGTGCCATTCTGATTGTGTTTCCACAATATTGAAATTGTTTCTTCCTGGCTGCTTGTAGTATTTTCTCCTTGATCTGGGGATTCTGGAACCTGGCTATAATATTCCTGGGAGTTTTATTTTTGGGATCTTTTTCAGGAGGTGATCTGTGGATTCTTTCAACCTCTATTTTGCCCTCTGGATCTAAAACATCAGGGCAGTTTTCCTTGAGAATTTCTTGAAGGGTGATTTCTAGGTTCTTTCTTTGATCATGGCTTTCAGGTAGTCCAATAATTTTTAAATTATCTCTCCTGGATCTATTTTCCAGGTCAGTGGTTTTTCCCATGAGATATTTCACATTGCCTTCTATTCTTTCATTTGTTTGGATCTGTTTAATAATATCTTGATTTCTCATAAAGTCACTAGCTTCCATTTGCTCCAGTCTAACTCTGAAGGAATGAATTTCCTCGGTGAGCTTTTGAGATTCTTTTTCCATCTGGCAAATTCGACTTTTTAAGGCATTCTTCTCCTCATTGCCTTTCTGAGCCTCTTTTTGCCATTTGAGTTAGTCTATTTTTTAGGGTGTTATTTTCCTCAGTCAGGCTGTTGACTGCCATTTCATACTTTTCTTGCATCTTTTTCATTTCTCTTCCCAAATTTTCCCCCACTTCTCTTATCTGCTTCTTAAGGTCCTCTATGGCCTGTAGCCAGCTTGTATTTTCATTTGGGGCTTTTGGTGCAGGAGTTCTGACCTCACAGTCCTCCTCCATGCTTTGAGCCTCTTTGCCCCTAAAATAGGAGTCCAATGTTGAACTTTGCTGTTTATTTTGTTTCATTTGCCTAGGCATATTGCCACTTAATTACTTGATTTTTGGGCTTGTTGCCACAGTAGGACTCTGCCACCAGACAGGGGAGCTTCGGCCCAAATGTGGGGTCTTCACAACTTCCGCCAGTTGGGTGGCCCCTGTAAAGCCTCCACCCACTCTGGCAAGTTGGATACCCACCCCAAACTTCCCCCCCAGACCACAATCCAGATCCAGGCAGTTTAAAGCAAAAGTGATTAACCCCCAGACTGATTGATGGATCTTCCTACAGTTTGCAGACCAGGAGCTAGAGCCACTACTGAAGCTGCAAAATGGCTTCTGTGCATCTGTTTCTTCAGCAGCTTTTTGCCCCCAGGGGAGGAAGCCACATGTTCCCCAAATACTGGTCCCAAAGTCCATAGGGCACTAACCTCTCACTTTGTCCTAGGCATATCTGTGCTGATAATTCTGGAATCGCCAGTATTGCTGGTGTTCTGGAGTCCCTCCAGCTGGCTGAAGGCCCAGCCGCCCTGGGGCTAAAGCCACGGACCTGGGCTCGGCTCTGCGGGCTGCGATGTCGGTTCCCAGCGCGCTGTGCTGCCTGCTCTCAGAGCACTGCGCTGGCCGCTCCCTGCAGGGCTGCTGGGCTGCCCTCAGCAGGAGGTTAGCTTCTCTGTGCTGTTCTGTGGGTGCTGTGGCTCCAGAAGTTGTTCGGAGCTCCCTTTCACATTGTTTGAAATTTGTGTGGGGCAGAGCACATTGGAAATGCTGTTTCTACTCTGCCATCTTGGCTCCGCCAAGACATATTTCTAGTTAGTTACCAGAGAGGGAAGCAGCAGTATCTGGGTTTTCAAAGCCAGGGGCCTCTCAACGGCTGTCCAGAGTCTCATCTGGCCAAATCACACAACTCTTCCTAAAGTGAACCCCCGCTCATAGTTTCTTATACACAATAATATTCCATTCCAATCATATACCACAATTTGTTCATCCATTCACTATTTGATGGACATTCCCTTAATTTCCTGTTCTTAGACAATGCAAAAAGGGCTGCTATAAATATTTTTGTGTAAGTGGGTCCGTTTTCTTTTTGTTTGATTTCTTTGGGATACAGACCCAGTAGTGATATTGCTGGGTTAAAGGGTATGCACAGTTTTATAGCCCTTTGCAAATAGCTCCAAATTGCTCTCCAGAATGGCTGGATCAGTTCACAACTCCACCAATAATGCATTAATACCAAAGGACAAGTTTTTAAGAGATCAGAAATTTACCTATAATTTTACTTATATTTGTACATACATACCTACATGTATATATATATATATATATATATATGTATATACACATATATATATATATATATATATGTGTGTGTGTGTGTATACACACACACACACATATACACACACTTGATATTGGTAATGTCACTCTGAAGAGAAAATGTGGAAGCTAGTTCTTTTCATGCTGCCATGTGAATTTTTAAAAACTTCTTAATGATTCACTGTGTCTGTTGTCAACAAATGTACTTGATGGTAAAGGAAGACTTCCTCAATGAACCAAACTTACTTATGATTATTCCAAATTACCCTAGAATCTATCACGCTTTCCTTCCTTCCTTCCTTCCTTCCTTCCTTCCTTCCTTCCTTCCTTCCTTCCTTCCTTCCTTCCTTCTTCCTTCCTTCCTCCCTGCTTCCCTCCCTTTCTCTGGTTTTATAGTAGTATTAACTCTGGAGCAAATACAAGATCAATGACAGGGGTTAGCCCTCCCAGGTATCTATCTCATACCTGTAATGATACTCCAAAAGCAAAGAAACCTGATCCAACTCCCACAAAATCAATAGGTACAAATGACTGACATGAAAAGAAGGGTGGCTTACAACTTATCCCAGAGACAGACTTTCTAGTTTGAAATGCTGGGTTTTATATTTACAAGATGAGATTGAGCACAAAAGGAATATTCTTTCATTCTTCCTTCCTTCTTCCCTCCCTCCCTCTTTCATTTTGGTATATTGGGTTTCTAGATTTTTTTTTCTAGTATTTTGTGTTTCTAGTATTATTGTATGATTCCGATTTCTTTCTTTTTTGCTTTTTGGAGGGGCAATTGGGGTTAAGTTACTTGCCCAAGGTTACGTAGCTAGTAAGTGTTGTGTCTGAAGTGGATTTGAACTCAGGTCCTCCTGACTCCAGGGCTGGTGCTCTATTCACTGTGCCACTAGCCACCCCAAATGATTACAATTCCTGAGAACTTGACATCTTGCTTCCTGACTTTTGCAATAGTTTTTATTTGACTTGAGAGCTCTGCATTTTGATTATGGCAGTCCTGACTGTTTTTGATTTGTTCTTCCTTTTGGCAGGTGCCAGATAAAATCTTTTTACTTGGACTATTTTCCTCCTGTTCCGATCAGTCTAGGCAGTTTTATGACATTGGATATGTGATACCAAGTTTTATAGGGGTTTTTGATTTTGGGGAATTTGATGATTTGATGGACACCTTACATCTCTCTGGGAGCTGTGATTAGGTTTGCTATTCTAGGACCCAGGGGCTGAAGTGATCCCTCATTGTACATGTTGTAATGGGGATTTCTTTCTTTTATAAAAAATATGTTTTTCCCCCTAATTTATGTAAGGGTACATTTTAACAATTATCTGAAACATTTTTGAGTTCCAAATTTTCTCCTCCCTCCTTCCCCTCCCCTTTCCTTAGACAGTAAGTGGTTTGATCTAGATTATATGGGATACTGGGGGTTTCTTTTGTGTGTTTCCTAGACCAGATGGCAGTGAGGTCCACTCAGACTCTGAGGTTATGTTGTTTCTTGAGGGCAGTGGTTGCTAGATCCTCTTTGTTTCTTTTCCACCCTGCAGTCTGGGCAATTTTCTTTTATAACTTTTTGAAACATGGCATCTAGGTTTTTACTTACTGGTTGTGGTATTCCAAGAATGGACAAGTTCCTCTTTAGCACCTGCATTTGAGAAAGGACCTACACCAGCCATGCTCGTCACTGACATGCCTCAGCCCCTGCCTTCAAGCATTACCCCCTTAGCCTCTCAGCTTTCCTCCCCCCTCTCAGAATGTAAGCTCCTGGAAAGAAGTGACTGTCTTTTTTGTTAGTATTGTATTGAAGGGAAGATTCCATCAAGTTTCAAACCTGCAATCTTAAGACTTCCAAGTTGAGTGGATCAGCATTTGGTTTTTGTTACTAATATTTACATGGGGAAATAGACTGTCCCCATTAAAGGAGTGGAGGGCTTGGAATATGATTCTTTGGAAGGTAAAAGAGCTAGGATTACAAAAGAATCATCTACTAAGAAAAAACTAAGTATGATATTTCCAGGGTAAAAGATGGAAATTCTGGGGTGGCTAGGTGGAGCAGTGAGTAAGAGCACTGGCCCCAGAGTCGGGATGACCCAGGATTGGTCCTGATCTCAGCAAATGAGCACCCACACATAAATAATGACTGGCTGTGTAACCTTGAGCAAGTTACTTAACCCCAATTGCTTTGAAAAAAAAGATGGAAATTCAGTGAAATAGAGGACTTTTAAGTATTCTTGATGAAAAGACAGAACTGAATGGAAAATTTGACTTTCAAATAGAAGACTCAAGAAAAGTATAAAAAGTACTCAAGAAAAATAAGTCAAAATTAATTCTATAAGGTTAAACTATTTACCTTCCTGCACAGGAAAGTTATATTTGTAACTTCAGAAAATTTTCTCCTTTTTAGAGCAGTAACAAATAGTATACATAGACATAGGGTATGAGTGTGAGTTGAATATGATCAGATAATCATGTAAAAAGCAAAATTAAGATGAATGCACTGAGGTAAAGGGAGAGGAAGAATGGGGTAGATTATCTGACATAAAGAAGGTACAAACTAACTTTTACAGTGGAAGGGAATATGGAGGAGGGAAGCGGAGGTCAGTACATGAGCCTTACTCTCTTTGGAATTGGTTCAAAGATGAAACAGCAGATACACTCAGTGGGGTATAGAAATCTATCTTACCATACAGGAAAGTAGGAGGGGAAGAAGATAAGAGAAGGGGGAGGGTGCAGATGGAAAGGAGGGTGGATTGGGAGAAATAAAAGTCATAAATAAAACACTTTTGAGCATGGATGAAGGAGAAAGGAGAGAATAGGATAAATGAGGAAAATGGGATGGAGAGAAATATATAGTAATCATAACTGAAAAAAAAAACTTAAAGCAAATTTCTTTGATATAGAATTTTCTCAAGTATATAGGGAACCAAGTCAAATTTATGCAAATAAGAGCCATTCCTCAATTGATAAATGGTCAATGTATATGAACATGTAGTTTTCAGATGGAGTAATTAAAACTCTCTAGAGTCATATGAAAAAATGCCCTAAATAACTACTGATTAGAGAAATGCAAATTGTAATAACTCTGAAGTACCACATCACATCTATCAGATTGGCTGATGGGATAGAAAAGAAAAACGAGAAACACTGGAGGCAATTTGGGAAAATTGAGACACTTATGTACTGTTGGTGAAGTGGTATACTGATTTTGACCATTATGTAGAGCAATTTGGAAATGCCCCAAAGTCTAAACAACCATGCATACCCTTTGAACAAACAATAACACTACTATATCTGCATCCCAAAGAGATCAAAAACAAAAAGGAAAAGGACATATATTTACAAAAATATTTTAGCAGCTCTTTTAGCGGTGGCAAAGAATTGGAAATTGAGGAGAAATCCATAAACTGGGGAATAGCCAAGCAAGTTGTTGCATGTGATTGTGACAAAATAAAAGTTATTGTGATATAAGAAATGATAAGCAGGATACTCTCAGAAAAAAAAAACAAACTAGAAAGACTCATATGAATGGGTGCAAAGTGCAATGAGCAGAACCAGGAGAATAGTTTATATAATAACAACAATGTTTTATGATGATTCACTATGAATGACTTAGATATTCTCTGCAACGCAATGATCTAAGACAGTTCTAAAGAACTCATGATGAAAAATGCTGTCCATCTCCATAGAAAGAACTGATAGGATCTGAATGTAAATCAAAGCATACTTTTTTCATGTTTTTTTGTTTGTGTTTTCTTTCATAACATAACTAACATGGGAATGTGTTTTGCATTACTACACATATATAACCTGCGTAAAAATGTTTGTCTTTGCAATGAAGGGTAGAGGAGGGAGTAAGAGAATTTGGTACTCAAAAATTTTGAAAAAATAAATGTCAAGGGGCATCTTGGTGGTCTAATGGATAGAACACCTTGACACTAGAGTCAGAAGGAACAGAGTTTATGTCTGTCCTCAGACACTTAATAGCTGTATGATGCATATTTAACTTAAACTTAGAAATGTGTCCTAAGCACATCCCCCACCCTCCTCCAGCCAAGAGCTGGTTGCTAAACACTTAGCAGCATTTGATCAAGTCTCTCATGCTAAATATGTGGGTGAAACAAGGAGGGTCCAGATAATTCTATTTGGAAATGGCCGAATAGCTTGTCATTCATCATTTAATGTGTAAAGAGATAAAGCATGTAGTAAATGCTTACTTTATATCAGTCAACCCTCTCAATCAACATTTATTAAACACCTACTTTGTGGCAGGCATTGTAAACATTGGATATAAAGAAATACAAAAGACAGTCTCTGATGTCCCAGAGCTCCCTGGCTAATACCAGTCACTCTGCTAAGTATTAGCGACCAAAATCAGAACAAACAAGCAAGTCCTCACCATGTCCTCAAGGAGCTTTCATTGGGTTGGAAGAAGGTATCACACAGAGGGGTAGTTGAGGAACCCACTGGGAAGGTAGTGGTGGTAGATGAAGCTACTTGAAAGGATGTCGAGAATGGAACACCCAGGGGATGGACCTTTCATTAGTGCCATTGAACTGATTTACCAGTGACTGTCAGAGCTGAGAGTCCAGATGTCATCCTCCACCCTTGTAAGGATGACACCAACCTGAAGAGCTGGCCGCCGGGCTGCATTTAGGTGCAGATGTTGGAGGCCTGCCATCTCACCCCTGTCAGAATCCCATCTGTGCACACAGAGAACACCTTGCTCATGTGCAGTGTTGGCCTTTGTGCACATAGATTCCTAAGCATTGGAATGGGTCCTGTTCAGTGACATTTTCCTCTCAGAGACTTTACTATCAAAACACTAGTTAACTATGAAGGTGTGGGATTGTTTGGTTACATTTAACTTCTGAATGAAGTAGGCAGGATGCAGTAATAAAAATATAAAGAGAACTTAATTTGAACTCTGAGCCTAATATTTATCCGTTCAAGGGGCAAATCATTTCATATTCCAGAGCCTCAGTTTCCTCCTCTGAAAAATGGGAATAATAGCCAAAATATGTGAAAGGCTCTTACCTACTCTTTCCAAGTGATAGTACTTAGACTTCTGCCTTCATTCTCTTCCTCCTCACCCTCTTAGTCCCCCTTCCACTAGAAGTTTGCACTTTTCTCCAGGAACACTGGCGTTTAACAGTCAATAAACATTTATCAATGTCTTATTTTGTGTCAGGCACCATGCTCAGCACTGGTGATATAAATATGAGAAAAGAAAGGCAATACCAGTCTTCAAGGAGCTTACAATTTATCTGGGAGGACAAAACACAAAAGAAAGCTAAGAAGTGAGGAGGGTATTGACTAATGTGTGTGTTTGTGGAGTAGGGTGGGGAGTAATGACAGAGAAATCTGTCAGTGAAGTCCCTAGGCCATGCAGTTATGGGAAAAATGCAGAGGTGCCAGGTGAGCTCTGATGTCACCTTGCCTGAAACCAGGGCTCCTCCATGGCCTTGCAGTCATGCCCATGGCATGCCACCATCAAATTCTGACCCCAGCCCTCGTATTCCTCAATAACTGCCCATCTTCCACTATTAGGGTATGAGCTCCTAGAAGAGAGATGCTGTGTCTCTGGTTCTTGGGTCCCTTTCACCTAGTGCCTAGAACACAGTCACTACTGAAGCAGGGCTTTCCTTTCATTTATCCATCATTCTTTCCTTCCAATGGGACAATGTCTGAAAATCCCTTTGTAAACTTTAACACAGATACCAGATGTACTCATTCTGAGTTATTATCTACTTATTCCATATGTCTGTTTGACTCCACACTGGGCTTTTCCTTCTGGAGAAGAAGTCTATGGGAAGCTAGTTAAATATTTATAAAACTGGGGAGACAAGAAAAGAGAGGAAAATAGCAGACCATGTTTGCAAAGCACAGCACAATGGTAACCGTGTGAAGGGAGAGACTGAAGCCTGTAGAGAAATGTGGTAAGTGTCTTCAGGGCAGATACTATATGATTTTGTCTTTGTATGAGAGGGAGAGTAAGGGAGAGAGGGAAAGAGGAGAGAGGGAGAAGCTTCAGTGACCCTGTTAATAATTTTCTTTTTTGGAGACAACCTTAGAACTATAACTAGCTCCCCATTCTCCCCCCACCACACACACTCATACACCCATACCTATAGAAAGGGGAAAACAAACCAATACTTGCAGTAAAGTCAAGAAAAATAAATCCACAAATCTGTTATGTCTATAATGCATGTTTTATTTTGCAAGTTGGGTCCATCAGGTTTCTTAATTCTTTCAAGATTCATATTCTTTACATGGTCACTGTATACATTTTTTTTCTTGTTCTGTTCACTTCCCTCTATATAGGTTTCGTAGAATTTTATTGAGTTCATAGCTATTTTCCCAGATTTTTTTATTGCTAAACAAAGAGCCTGGGCTTTAGGTGGCTCATTGGGCAGAGTGCTGGGCCTGGAGGCAGGCAAACTGGAGTACAGTTGTAAGGACCCACCTTACTGGGCTGACTCCAAACTTACCTCTCCAGCCGCCCTATGACTCTCCAATCACCTTCCACGATTTTGGTCACTCCACTACGACCCCTCTGGTGGCTCACTACTACCCCTTGGAGAGTTCCTTTCCCAGTCGCCCCACTACAACCTCTGGTTCACCCCCACGAACCCCTGGGGGAGCCTGCTTCTCCCAAACAAAGGAGTCCTGACACCAAGATGTGATGTATCTTGCCGTTTAATCTCTTTCTCGTTCACAATCCCCTCTTCTCTCCCCTCTCTTCACCTCATTTCCCTCCTTTTATGTCTTCCACCCCCATCTCTGTTCCCACATGCCTCAGCAGCAGGCTCCTCACAGGAGGGGTGTGCTCCCCTGTTAGCAGCTCGTGCTCAATACCCCATACTCCTTGAACCTGTGTTGGTTCAGGGGTGGGCAGAAACACACACAGGTGCCTCTAAGACCCAACCTGAGTAGCACTGCCATCCTGAGTTCTCCATGAGTTCTCAGAGTTAGGGTGAAATCTTAAAGGGCCCCAACATACAACTTGATCTCAGACACTGACTTTGTGACTCTGCCCAAGTCACTTAACCTCTGTCTCAGTCTCCTCAACTATAGAATCTGCATAATGACAACACTTACCTTCCAGGGTTGTGAAGATTCAATGAGATGATATCTATGAAGTGCTTAGCATAGTGTCTGACATGGTGGGCACTCTATGAATGGTAGTAGCAATTACCACCACCACCACCACCACCACCACCACCACCACCACCATCATCATCATCATCACTGTTATTTTTGTCACCATATTCCCTTAACTCTTAAACAGAAGCACTTAATCACCAAAAGGTAAGACAAGAAAGTCAATCATATGACTTTCCATCAGCAGAGTTGAGACGCCCCCTTTCTCTGATGTCCAGCAGACATCAAGCTTAGAAATAGCCCCAGGGTGGCACATGCATGGAGAAGCCATGCCAAGACAGGTGCCCTCTGGCCTGCAGCCTGTCCTTTGCTTTCTCAGGAAGAGTATAAATAACAGTTTTCTGATATGTGGGGCCAGTTTTCTGATAGGTGGGGGCTGCTCATTGTCTTCTTTGTTGAGGTGAAAAGAATTGCCCTCCTTCAGCAGAAGCAGATACTGTAAGCCTGGGATCTACTGAACTTTTCCAAGTCTGCTCTTTTGGCTAAGCTGGGTGTTTTTACCGCTCATGCTTAATAGATGGTAGTCAAGGTGGCAGAGACAAAGCTTGGCTTTCCTTAATCTAATGTCCAGATTGATGATGGTGGTGCAACTCTTTAAAAACATTTTATTTTTACCCAATTATAGACTATGGGTTTGCTTTTTTATTTGTTTGTTTGTTTGTTTTGCTTTTTCTTAGCTAGGATCCTCAAGTGGTTTGCCATTTTGTTCTCCATTGGATTGAGGCAAGTAGAAGTCAAGTGATTAAAAACAATTTTTAGCATTCGTTTTTAAATTGTATTCCAAATTCTCTTCCTCCATCCTTTCTGTCCCACCTCCATGATATGGTAAGCAATCTGATGTATGTTATATATGTGCAATCATGTAAAGTCATTTTGTGGAAGAAAACTAAGAAAAAGAAAGAAAGGAGAAGGGGAAGGAAAGATAGTATGCTTCTCAGTTCTTTTTGCATTTTCTTTTTAAAAATTTAATATTCTTCCCCCCAATTACATGTAAAATTTTTTTGGATGTTCATTTTAAAAATTGTGTTCCAAGTTCTGTTCCTCCTTCCCCATTTCTGTTATTGAGAGGGCAAGCAATTTGGTACAGGTTATACATGGGTAATCATGCAAAATATATTTCCATATTAGTCATGTTGTAAAAGAAAACATAAAACCAAAATAAAAACCCAAGAAATATAAAGTTTTAAAAAATGTATGCTTTGATTTTAATTAAGATTCTATCAGTTTTCAGTATTCCATCAGTATATCCCATCAGTATTCAGATCCTCATTCTCTGGGGATGGATAGCATTTTTCATAATAAGTCTTTCAGGGCTGTCTTGGATTATTTCATTGCTTAGAATAGCTGAGTCATTCACAGTTGATCATCTTACAATTTTGCTGTTAACTCTGTACAATGTTCTTCTGGTTGTACTCATTTCACTTTGCATTAGTTCATGTAAGTCTCTCCAGGTTTTTCTGAGAGTATCTATCATATCATTTCTTATATCACAATAATATTCCATCATAATCGTATACCAAAAGTTATTCAGCCAATCTCAGATTGATGGGAATCCCCTCAATTTCCACTTCTTTGTTACCAGAAAAGAGGTGCTATAAATATTTGGGCACAACTTCACCAATGGAAAATTAGTGTCTCAATTTTCCCACATCGCCTCCAACACTTATCATTCTCCTTTTTTTTGTCCTATTAGCCAATCATTAGATAGTTAAGAGGTAGTATCTCAGTATTGTTTTAATTTGCCTTTCTCCAGTCATTAGTGATTTAGATCATTTTTTTTCCATATGGCTATAGATAGCTTTGATGACTTCATCTGAAATCTGATCATGTTTTCTGGTCATTTGTCAATTGAATGACAGTTATTTTTTTAAAAATAAATTTGACTCATTTTTCTATGTATTTGTGAGATAAGACCTTTATCAGAAACTTGCTTCAAAATATTTTTCAGAGTTATGGTTTCTATTTCTTTCCATCTGTTTACTCTATTCTCCATCTCCTTCCCCCAACCCCTCTCAAAAGTGTTTTGTTTCTGAATATTGCTTTCTCCAATCCATCCTCACTTCCACAAGCTTCACCCTTCTCTTACCCCTTCCTTTCCTACTTTGTGAGTATATTGAGTATGTATGTTATTTACTCTTTGAACCAGTTCCAATCAGAGTAAGGTTCACCCACTTCTCATTTTTTTATAGCCAGTCATATTCCATTATAATCATATACCTCAACTTGTTCAGACATCCCACAGTTTATGGGCATCCCTTCAATTTTCAATTCTTTGTCACCTCAAAAAGAGCTTCTAGAAATATTTTCATACAAATAGATAATTTTTTTCCCTTTTAAATAATCTCTTTGGGATGGCAGTACAACTTTTGAGATCTTTTCCCATACTTGACCATAGATCTCTCTTAGGATCAACTGGGCTCTGATTTCATGTTTCCTAATCACTCATGAACCCTCACCTCTGATATCTTCTTTGAGCACCAAACTATTTTACTGTTCCAAAATAGAGATGATTCATCTCTAGCTTATGATAATAAAATAAAATCTCCATTTATTCTGGAAAATTCACAGCCAGACAATATGTAATTGCTCCCTGCTCATCAACTGGTTCTGTGAATTAGCCCTTCTCAGCTACCAGCTTCAAACTCTTCACGTCATTCATATGCCAATTCGATTTGGGAGTCAGGACATGTAGGTAGTCTTTATCTGCAGAAAGTGTCTTTGCTCTGTGGGGATGCTTTTTTCAACTGTTTCTCTCAAAACTAATCTTATTTCTTTCACTGTCAATCATAAAAACTGTTCACATATGAAAGTAATACAGTTTTCCATATATAAAGAGGGGAGCTATATGATCTCTGAAATTTCTGCTAATTCTAGACCCTTTGATCTTGTGACATTTGACTATTCATTATAAAGCTTTGCAAACACCTTCAAACAATGCCCCCATTTGGCATTAAGTATTTTTATTGATATATTTTGTTTTAAAATCACTTTCTTTTCCTAAAGTACCCTTCACCATTTCACCCCAATGAGAATAAAACCCTTTGTAAAAATAATTTGAAAAGATTAAAAAATAGTCCAAACAAAGTGAGCAACAACATTAACAGAGTTTGACAGTTAATTCAGGGTACCATGCTCTCATTCTTATATCTTTGCAAAGAAGAGGTGAGTTTCACATCTTTTCTTTATTAATTTTAATCATGTGATTGTTCATTATAACTACACAGGGTTTCCTTAAAATATTACTCAAATTACTAGTTACATTCTTGTAATTGTTGTTTATGTTGATGGTCTGATTCTCCTTAATTTACATGTTTATATATCTTCTCATGTTGATCTACATTCTTCATATTTATTGTTTCTAATGTTATAGGAATATCTCCTCACATCCATATACCACACCTGTATAACGATTCCCCAATCAATCAAGATTTATGCTTATGTGTTTCCCATACTTTGTTTCCACAAAAGCATTATTATTGATACATTGAGATTTTATGAGATTTTACTCTTTTTGATCTTGTTGAGGTATGAACAAGCTCTAGGTCAAAGTGTATTGATATTTTAATCACTTTCTCTTCACAATTCCAAATTGTTTTCTAGACAACTTGAGTCAACTCACAGTTCTAACAAAAATGCATTATTGTGCTTATCTTTTCACAGTCTCTCAAGCACTGGTTATTTTGACCTTTCAATGCCTGTCTACTGTGCCTGGAGTGCTCTCCCACCTTATGCCTCCTCTGCTTTCCTTCAAGTCCCAGATAAAATTTCATCTTCTGTGAGAGTTCCCTCTAAACTTTTTGTTAAAACTTCCCATTATGTAATCAAGATACCCAAAAGAAAAAATCCAAGGGAATCACTGTCTCACAATTTTATTCTATCATGTGTTTGTCCACATAGGCTAGACCAAAGCAAGTGAACAGTATTCCCTACTGGGGGGTAGGGGTGGGGAAACTCTGGAATTTTCCACTCAACCCTAATACATCTAGATAATGCATTCTTCTCTGATTTGAGCTCTTGGTAACAAAGCAGATTAGGAATAATTGTTGTGATGAACTATTCATATACAAATCTCCTAATTTAATGATCACATATAAATTACAAATTTTAAGAGAAAGCGAGACTCATTTTGATAACTCATTAATAATCATGCTTGCTCATGTAGCATCAGACCCTTTTTGCATGAGGATTCCGTAAGCATGATATTTCAGGCATCCTTGAACCCATTCTATACACAAGGAAACAGACCCCATTGTCTTGCACAAGGTCATATCACATGGCATGTCCTCTGGCTTGTAATGAAGGGCCCTTGCCTAAATCTTTGAGAGTTAGAGAAATTAGTTATCCTAACTAAATTAGGTCAGTTCAGTAAAAATGAACCAATCTGAAATGATGCTCAGGAAGGGTGATGTGAAGGCACACTTGATAGCTATCTCATTCAAAGCTAAGTAGCACTGAAAATGATATTGATGAGTCACAGCACTTGGAGCTGTCCAAAGTACTTTGTCGTTTTTAACTTTACATCCCTAGTTATTCTAGTGACATCTTTTATTTAATCAACAAACATTTTGAAATTGTCTTCTGTGAAGGAGTCACTGTACTGAGCTCAAGAAATTAATGGTCTATAGGCGGAGCCAAGATGGTGGAGCAAAAACAGCATGTCCAAGGTGCTCTCCCCCCAGATCACCTCCAAACCATGTAAAAGGGGACTCTGAACAACTTCTGGAGCCCCAGGACCCACAGAATGACAGAGAGAAGCTAACCTCCCACTGAGGACAGCCCAGCAGCCCTGCAGGGAGTGGCCAGTGCAGCTCTCTGGGAGCTGAGCCCAGGCCGGCATGAGCCATGGTTTTAGCCCCAGGGCAGCTGGGCCAGCAGCCAGCCAGAGGGACCCCAGAACACCAGCAGCTGTGGTGATTCCAGAATTATCAGCACAGATATGCCTAGGACAAAGTGAGAGGTTAGTGCCCTATGGACTTTGGGACCAGTATTTGGGGAACGCGTCGGCTTCCTCCCCTGGGGGCTAGAAACCACTCAGGAGACACGCCATTTTGCAATTTCAGTGGCAGCTCCAGTCCCTGGCCTGTGAACTGTAGGGAGATGCAGTGATCAGTCTTGGGGGGTTAATCTATTTTGCTTTAACCTTCTTGGATCTGGATTGTGATCTGGGGGGGAGGTCTGGGGTGGGCATCCAACTTGCCAGAACCGGAAGTTGTGAAGACCCTGACATTCAGGACGGAAGCTCCCCTGTCTGGTGGCAGAGTCCTACTGTGGCAACAAGCCCCAAAGTCAAGTAATTAAGTGGCAACATGCCTAGGCAAAGGCAACAAAATAAACAGAAAAATGCAACATTAGACTCCTATTTTGGGGGTAAAAAGAATGGAAGCATGGAACAGGAGGAGGACTGTGAGGTCAGAAATGCTGTTCCAAAAGCCCCAAAAGAAAATATGAGTGGGTTACAGGCCATAGAGGACCTTAAGAAGGACTTTAAACATCTAAAAAAGAGAAGTGGAGGAAAAATTGGGAAGAGAAATGAGAAGGATGCAGGAAAAGTATGAAATGAGGGTTAACAGCCTGACTGAGGAAAATAACACCTTAAAAAATAGACTGGCAAAGGAGGCCCAGGTAATGAGGAGAAGAATGCCTTAAAAATCCGAAATTGCCAGATGGAAAAAGATTCCCAAAAGCTCACTGAGGAGATTCATTCCTTCAGAGTTAGACTGCAGGAAATGGAAGCTAATGACTTTATGAGAAATCAAGATGCTGTTAAGCAGATCCAAACAAATGCAAGAATAGAAGGCAATGTGAAATATCTCATGGGAAAAACCACTGAACTGGAAAATAGATCCAGGAGAGATAATTTAAAAATTATTGGACTACCTGTAAGCCATGATCAAAGAAAGAACCTAGAAATCACCCTTCAAAAATTCTCAAGGAAAATTGCCCTGATGTTTTAGACCCAGAGACAAAATAGAAGTTGAAAGAATCCACAGATCACCTCCAGAAAAAGATCCCAAAAAGAAAACTCCCAGGAATATTATAGCCAGGTTCCAGAATTCCCAGCTCAAGCAAAAAATACTCTAAGCAGCCAGGAATAAACAATTTCAATATTGTGGAAACACAATCAGAATAGCACAGGACCTGGCAGCTTCTATACTGAGGGATCAAAGGGCATGGAATATGATATTTCAGAGGGCAAAAGAGCTGGGATTGAAGCCAAGGGTCACCTACCCGGCAAAACTGAGTGTTTTGTTTCAGGGGAAAATATGGTCATTCAGTGGAATTGAGGACTTTCAAGCATTCTTGAGGAAAAAACCAGAGTTGAATAGAAAATCTGACATCTAGACACAAGAAGCAAGAGATACCTGAGAAGGTAATCAGGGAAAAAAAAATCAAAAGGAACTTATCAAAGTTGACTTATTTACATTCCTACATGGAAAAACAATAATGGTTACTGATGAAAGCTTTCTCAGTATGAAAATAATGGAAGAAGGGTATATGGGCATATGAATACATACGTGAATGTGTGTATATATGTTTACAGTTATACATAGATAGAGGGCATAGGTTGAATTTGTTGGAAAGGGATGATACTTAAGGGCTGGAATTATGAGGTGAGAGAGGAAAGTGGCAAGAGGAGATGGGGAGAGACAGGGTAGGGTAAACTATCTCATGTTGAAGAAGCAAGGGGAAGTGGCTGCAGGGGAGGGGTAGAACAGGAAGGCAAAAAGGCAAAACCATATTCTCACTGAATTTGGCTCAGGGAGAGAATGACATACATATTAAATGGGAAATATCACCCTGCAGCAGAGTAAGGGGAAGGGGGATGAGAGGGGGGATGATGAAGGGGAGGTGAAGGTGGAAGTGTCCACTATAGAAGAGGGACAGGATCAAAGTAGGGAATGGACCAGGTGGGAGGTGGGATGGGTGGGAGGGAATTATAAGCAGCCTTTTACAATATATATACTGTGGTAATGTTTTCATAGCTATACATGTACAACACATACTGAATTACTTATCTTCCCAGAGGAAATGGATGACAAGGGAGGAAGGGAATGGATCTGAAATTCGAGGTTTTACAATTAAAATTTTCAAATATATATAAATACTATTATCAATACTATTTTGCATGTAATTGGGAGATAAGATCTGCAGGCATTGTGGCACAGAAACTCACCTTGCTCTAATGGAAAAGTCCAAGGGGGCATGGGAGAAGATATGGGAGAGGGCAGATTGGATGAGGGGATATCTTGTGGGACTGCTATTCTAGGTTGGTGGATAGGGGAAAAATGAGGAAAAAATTGTAACTCAAAATCTGCTGGAAATGAATGATGTAAACTAGAAGTTAATAAAGCATTTGTTTTAAATAAGGAAAGAAAGAAAGAAAGAAAGAAAGAAAGAAAGAAAGAAAGAAAGAAAGAAAGAAAGAAAGAAAGAAAGAAAGAAAGGAAAGAAAGAAAGAAATTTTATAGCAAGGGAAAAAAAAAGAAAGAAATTAATGGTCTAGTGGGGGAAGATCAGATGTATGCAAATAATTAGGTCAGAGTGTACCAGTTATATAGGAGGTGTATCAAGTGCTGGGAGATCCCAGAAGACTTTAACTCACAGCAAGTTTTCACTGTCTGAAAAATGGTTAATATGGAATTATTTTTCTCTAGGTGATTTTGCAGGCTTCAAAAAAGGATCTGATTCAAAAATACATCCTTGCTCAATCAGCAAGCATTTTTTAAGAATCTACTATGTACCAGACAATGTGTTAGGCACCAAAAAATACAAAAAAACAAAACACACAAAAAACAGTCTTTGTCCTCAAGCAACTTCCATTCCATTGAAAAAATTGTGTGTACACATGTAAGTAAATATATACAAAGCGGATAAAAGCACAACGGGGTCCAGGAGCATCAGGCACATGCTTTGGACCCATGGAGATGACCCTGGGCTCTGTCTCCTACCTAAGGAACATATGCAGTGCAATATTCTTGTTTGGCCCATTGGTCCATGTGTCCAGGAAGTTGTGTAAACTATCCTTGATGGTGGAGGTAGGAAGTAACAAGCTTCCTTGTCCTTAGGCTATAAAAGGATTAAAGAACAAAATATTCTTTCTTTTCTACTTCAGACTCAGCCAGCTCTTTCTTGGATTTCTAGCAATTGACAGGGAGGAAGTTTCCTTATCCTCCCCTTCCTCCCTTCCTCCCTTCCCCAGCAGCAAGGGCAGAAAAGAATAAAGAATACTGGGAATATGTTGCTAGATTTCTAAAAAAAAATAGCCTTCAGAGTCTGAAGGAGCTTACTTTAAAGAGAAGGAGAAGTTCATGCCATGAAATTCAAATATATGTCCCTTGCAGTTACTCCTGTTATATGAAATAACATGGGGTGGGAAAGGAGGAGTCTAGTATTTGATGCATCAGGAAAGGTCTAAGTTCAAGGTGAATTTTGAAATGGACTTTGAAGGAAGTTAGGGATCAAAAGTGATTAGGAAGAACATTCTAGCCATGAGGGGCATCCTGTGGAATAGCATAGAGATGGGAGATATGGAATGTCTTAAGTGAAGAATATCAAAACCAGTTACCTGAGCTTAGATTATAGAGTGTGGGAAAGAAAGTAATTTATTATAAACCTGGAAAGATGGGTTGGAGCTAGTTTCTTCATCAATCAATTAGAAGAAGTTTTTTTTTTTCATTATTTCATCCTAGAGATAATAGGGAAGCACTGTGATTTATCAAGAAGGGAAGTGACATTGTCAGACCTGACTTACAAGGTTGGCTAACATGCCATGTCAATGTTAAGAGCCAAGCAGGTCTAGACAGGTCAATGGAATTTATTTTCTGGACACATCCCTCCTGTTCCACCCTAGGAATGTTGGGAAGACAACAATTTGACTATCAAAAAGTGCAACAGAAATGGGAATTGTTTCCGTTTTAGCTAGTATTTGAACTCTTTGTGAGTGATGGCTTAGAGACCAGAAGATAGTTTGGAGACTCTCTATCCACTCTAGATTCCCCCACCCCAAAGTTGCAGCTTCAAATTGCCATTTTCATTACCATGATTCTAGCTTCTGGTAAAATGGAGGAGAGGAATTTTAGATGGACAAATGGAGTCACTCCTCCTTGACTCAGGAATGACAAAACTTCAAATATACAACAATCTTTTTGAAGTAATGTTGGAAACCCAGGGTACCTGGATCAGAGGTATGTCTGAAGATGTAATAAGTTATCAATGAAGCTTTATGGGTGAGCACTCCATTTTATTCATTGACCCTCCCTTGTGCTTGGTGGACCTGCTCAGACAGAAGCATGCCTTGATAGTAGTCAACCCAGACATAAGCAGGAGAACTTCTTGGTTGCAAAACTCTAATTTGAATTCCTCTGGTCATCTTCATGCTAAGAAAGTGAAGCCTACCCAGAGAATGTCAGCTCTATCAGGTGGTGAGGAGAAGCAGCAGGTGTGGGGCAACAAGGTCCTCTGCCCCACAGATAAGTTTGCTTCTGGATTTTGTGTTCTAATGAGCAAGTTTTCTAGTTCTTAATCAAGATCAAATCGTTTTGATATTTTTTGGTGTAGTTTGATATTTGTTACTTGTGTCCCTCCCCCTGTATTTTTCATTATTTCCTATGAGTTTCTTGAACTTTTATTCCTCCAAATGAATGTTGTCATTATTTTTCTGATTTAAAAAACTCCCTTTTCGGTCATTTAATTAGCTGCCATTCCAGGTCCTGGGCTGATAGAACTGTCATTGAGAGTATTGCATATTTTTTTGGGGGGAAGCTGATGGTCATGAGGTCATGGGTTTCTGGTCAGTGGTCAAGTGCAGTAAGTACCTGCAAGTTCCAGTTGCCAAAGTTTGCTCTAGTTTGGACTCTGAACCAGGCCAAACAATGAGTAAGTTCAGGTCTGGATCTTTACCAGAGGCTATACAGTTGGCCAGGAGTTTAATGAGTTAAACACAGGGTGATTTTGAATTTATTTATTGAGTCTTTAATTCTCCTCTCACCTTCTAAACTTTCCTCATATTTCTCCTTCATGCTCTCTTGATGCTATCATCACTGAGAGAAGAGTCATCCTTTGCATTTTGAGGGAGCAGGTTCCACTTAAGGATCATCTTGTTATAATTTTCCTAAATATTGAAAGGACATGAACACACCTGTTGTAGGCTGAGAAGCAATTCAGCTTCATATGCTTTCATGACATTCATGTTTATAGATTCCCTTAGGAATTCCCAGTGCATGCTGTATTTTCTTTTAAATGGAAACAAAGACACATTTTCCATAATTAACTCATAATGCAGTCTGTGTGACCTCAAGAGAATTAAAAGGAAATAGAAACAGACCATGTCACTTGTGCAAGTTGTATGTATAGCATGATAAGTTTGGCCTTCCAGCATTTTTGAGGTATTATTTATATTACTATTTGGCACTTGTGAAGAAAAGCTATTAAAGTCTCATTCAATCTGTTGCCTAATTACGCAGTGTTCATCTTGGGATTGTTTTTTTTGACAAGTCCTATAGAAGGAGGAATTGTCAAAAGTTTCACTATGTCCCTGGCACACATTTCTATTTTCTCCCCAAATTCAGCCCATTACACAATTGGGCCAGGTTAGCCCCTAGAGTCATAGTATGGTGAAAAGAAATAGTCTTATTTGCCAAAGGCAGGCAAGTAAAGCCATCATGGTCATATTGTGTATGAGCCCCCAGTAGAAGCAGAGGCAAGGTAAAGAACCCTGGATCAGGTGTCAGAAGTCTTGAATTTGAATGCTGGCACTCCTTACTACATGTGTGATTTAGCACAAGTGATTTCCCTCATCTCAATTTAAAATGAGATCAGATGATACTAAAGACAACTTCTCAACTGAGTTATTCCCAAATAATTCTCATTTTTATATTTAGCTATATCTTTCTTCTCCTTCAAAGACTTACCTAGCCCTTAAAGAAATTTCTAACTGCTTTGTGTTTTCTGTCTTTAATCTTCATGAGGGCAAAGTCCATGGTTCTTCATTTTCAGATGTGTTTTCAGATGAAAGATAGATCAACATTTTCTACCAGTCACTTATCTGCTCTTTCTGCTACTCCCTTGCCCTCTTTCCACCAGTTTGCTATGCCACCATGAAATTTTCCATGTATCTTTTTGACACAAAATAAAATATAGAAGGAAGATAAAGTCATTTCCTATATTGGTCTATAATTAGGGAAGGTCTTTTTTTCTTGTCTTTGATTCATGGAACAATGAGATACCAGGAAGAGTTAACTTTCTTACTAATCTTAAGGGCAACAGAAAGATGGTAGGTATAGAGAGGTTCAGTAGATTCCTTTATATAAAAAAAGTACATTTATTTTTACTATTCTTTTTTTTAATTTTGAGTTCCAAATTTTCGCTTCCTTCCAACACCTACCCCACTCATTGAGAATACAAGTAATGTGATATCAATTGTGCTTATTAAATCAAGCAGAACCATATTTGCATGTTAGTAATGTCATAAAAAAGCAATCAAAATAAAGTGAAAAAATATATTTCAATTTATCCTCAGAATTCATCAGTTTTTTTCTCTCCCTGGAAGTAAGTAGCATTTTTCATCATTAGTCCTTCGGATTCATTCTAAAAGCATATATTGATCAGAGTAACTAACTTTTTTTTTGGAGGAGGGAAGACAGGGCAATTGGGGTTAAGTGACTTGCCCGAGGTCACATGGCTAGCAAGTGTTAAGTGTCTGAGGCTGAATTTGAAATCAGGTCTTCCTGACTCCAGGGCTGGTGCTCTTTATGGCACCATCTAGCTGCCCTGTAGTTAACTTTTTAAAAGTTGATCACTGTTACAATATTTCTGTTACTGTATATGGATCTCCTTATTGTCATTTCACTCTACATATAGGTCTTCTGCAGTTTCTCTGAAGCCACCCCACTTGTCGTTTCTTTCTTTCTGTCTTTCTTTTTTAATTTAAAAAGTGGATTTTCTTACCACGGGACTGTCGGGGTACATGCCCAAGTCAGATAGTGCTTTGGCACAGACATTGTGCCGGTTTTATAGAGGTTCCATAGCCAGGTTACATAAGCTGAAATTACAGTGATGTAAGCTGAAACTACAGTGATTAGTCAGTGTACATTTGAAACTACAATCAGTGATTGGTCAGTAATACATTTGAATTTCTTGCAGGCAAGAAACCCTAGGCTGGAACTCCTGCCCACAGATCAATCAAGGGAAAGGAAGGGGTGGAGGTCCTGCTTGTTTACAGATCAATTAAGGGAGAGGAAGGTGGAGTTCTCCATTTCACAAATCAGTGGAGGGAAGGGGAAAGTGGAGTTTACAAATCAATGAATGGAAGGGGAACGTGGAGTTTTCTGTTTTACAAATCAGTGAAGGGAAGGGGAAAGTGGAATTGTGTCCAACATTCCCTGCTCTTCCTTGTAGGTATGTCAAACCTTTGACATGGCTGGGGTCACATCTGGATTACCCAATTCTGTTCCTAAAGAATGGTAGTGGGTGGGGGGCTCCCTGATAATTAACGTTTTAACAGAGTTAACACGGGACTTGACAAATTGTAGAAAGCAATTAATGAGATAGGGTCCTACAATTAGGGCTATGATCAGGAGGAGAGGCTAATACCAATACTAATACCAAGGCTGATATCAATTTAATGAGTTAGGGGGATGTTCCAGAGGAACAGAGACTGATACCCATTCTCAGAATTTTTCCAGTTCCCTGTCTATTAGCAATATTCTGGCTTACCAACTTCAGACTCTCCCTCACCACTCCAGAGTTGTTTGCATAGAAGCAACAAACCTCACCAAGGACTGCACACAGGCCACCCAGTTTAAGAAGGTCAAGGCCTCTGTGGTTCTGAAGTACCACCTCTGCCAGAGAGTCCACCTGTCTTTCCAGGGCTGAGATGGACTGCTCTGTGTGGGAAAGGTCAATATTTACCTGTGTACTTAAGGCCTGATAGTTGGCCTCCCCCTTAATCAAGTCTGCCATCCTAGTCACTGCAGAACCCCCAAGGAACAAGCCCACTGAGATGGGAATGAGGAGTGGTACTGCCTGCCTTCAGTGGTGGCTCAGTTGCCCTTCTGGGAAAAGTAATGCCAACCTTGTTCACCTGGGAGAAGGGTGACCTGGGGAATTATGGCCACTAGGATATACAGGGGGCCCTCAGTGTGTTGTTGTCTGAGGAACACTGTAACAGAGACACCCTGGGTAAGGCCACTGTGTTATGCCCACAGGGCTCCTAGAGGGGCGGGGAAGTAGTCTGAGCCAGAGACCTGAATCTCATGGATTTGCCCACAACTTGAGCTACACTGAGAGCTGGATAAAGGAGTGCTGGATGATATGAGGCAGAAACCTGTTCCCTGTACATCTCCGAGGGAGAGCCTTGGGTGGTCCCAATCACAATTCTCTGTGTTGGAAATAGGGGTGACTAAGGCATTTAGTGCCACCCCTACATAGTAAGGAAGCTGGGGTTCAACACAAATCCAGAAATCTTTTTCCAACATGTGGTTAGAGCTGTTAAGTGTTTTATGAACAGCTGACAGAAGGATAATTAAGGGGACCTGATAATTGCAAGATTCCTGAATCTTTGAAGATGGGGGGGGGTGTTTTACCTGACTGGGGCCAATGTGGTGACAGCTGGTATTGTGATTTGGACATTGGGTTTCCCTATTGGGGCTGGGATAGCTAAGCAAAGGGATGACCATGAGGGAGGGCCACAGTTGGCTCCTCCTCAGGGACTATGATTCCCAGGACCAGAGAAACAGGAATTCCCCAGGCCAAGTCAGAGGTGTTTTGGATGGTGAGATTTGGGCATGGGTTGCTAGGGGTCAGACCCGATTGTATGGATTCGGAACAATAGGTCTGATCCCTCACTACTGCCTGCCAGTAGCACAGGGAGGCACCAGGACTAGGAGAGGGGAAGTGGTAAGCTGTGACACAAGCACAGGCTCACGGGCATCCTGTATCTTAACAGAGCAGGCTAGTGGGGCCCCAAATAGTCCAGTTCTGGGGAACAGGGAGTTGAGGGGGAGCTGTGTGCTTCAGATTCTGGAAAGTCCAGAACTGTCCATTTCCTGCGGTTACCACCCAGGTGGGGGTAGGGAGGTTGTGGGGGACCACGCAAGGAGGTAAAAGGGGGATCAGGGAGAGGATCAGATAAGTCTTAGCTTTAGGAGGTCCTGATTTCCATTCTGAGGTGACCGTAGGCTTCATTCTGGTGTAATGGAGTCATGTGGGAATAGAGTCCACTTTGACAGCAATAGTCTCCTGTTCCATGACTCCATAGAATCATAGCTACCACAACTGGGAAACAAACAATTATCCCAGTCCCCATACTTTCCTTTTACTCAGCAGATCCCATCCCTCATCGCCATTTTGTAGTGGCAAGCACCCCAATATCTCCAGGGTGACTGCCAACACAAGGTTCTTAGATCTGCTTTTCAAAAGAAAAGCAACTCAAATTGGGTTAACAAGCTCACTTTAATCAAACAAACATATATTACTTAGTTCAGAGGGAAAAGGTCAGCACCCCAAACTTCAGAGTATATAGACAGATCAAACAGACAGGCTTCCAAACTCTCCAACCATTATCAATATCAAAATCACAGTTACCAGAGAGGGAAGCATCAACATCTGGGTTTTCAAAGCCGGGGGGCTCTCAACGGCTGCCCAGAGTCTCATCTGGTCAAATCACACAACACTTCTCAAAGTGAGCCCCTGTGTCTGGATCATTTCCCAGTTCTACCTAAAGCAGATTAGTGACCTTATTTGCCCACATCCTCTCCAGTATGTGCCATTTTCCTTTTCTGTCATGTTAGCCAAACTAATAGTTTGATATCTCAGATTTGTTTTAATTTGAAGTTCTCCAATCAATGGGGTTTAAAAGTATTTTTATATAGTTACAAATACCTCATTTCTTATTCTAGAAACTACCTGTTCCTATCCTTTGACCATTTATCAATTGGGTGCTGCCTTTCATTTTTATAAATTTGTCCATTACCCATATATTTGAGAAATGAAGCCTTTATCATAGAAATGTGCTTTAATTTTTTTTTGGTATTACTACATTATCTATTGTACCTTTTAGCAAAATGTTTAGCAAAAATCTCTAGTTATCACTTTTAATTGGATTTATATTTCCTTTTTCTTTGTTTGAAATACTGACCTCTCTACCCATGCCTTTTTTTAACCTCATGTAAAATATAATAGATTCAGCTCTAATCCCTTGTTTTAACTCTTTGTGTGTCTATTTCAAGTATGTTTCTTATGAACAACATATGATTGGATTCTTGTTTTTAATCCATTTGACTATCTAATGCTCTTTTATAAGTTAATTCATACTATTCACATTCACAGTTACAATTGCCAGATATTTCTCTCCATCTATTTTCTTCTCTTTATAATCTTTCTCTATCTCTTTTTACCTTGTCCTTCCTCAAAGATGCTTTTTGTTTCTGAGCACTGCCTCCCTTAATCTGCTTTCCCTTTTTCCACTACCACCCCTTTTTCTCTTATCCCTTTACTTTCCCACTTCTTTATTGATTAAAATAGATTTCCAAACCCAGGTGACTATTTCTAGATATTTTTTCTTCTTTGGATCAGTTCAAATGAGAGTAAGATTCAAATAATGCCTATCATCCACCCTTATATTTTTTACACTGAAAAACACTCTTTATTTGTCAATTATTTTTTTAAACAAATGCTTTATTAACTTCTGTTTTACATCATTAATTTCCGCCAGATTTTGAGTTACAATTATTTTTCCCCCCTGTTTTTCCCCTACCCACCCTCCCAGAATAGGAGGCCCACAAGATATCGCTTCCTCCAATCTGCTCTCTCCCATATCTTCTCCCATACACCCTTCAACTTTTCCATTAGAGGAAGGTGAAGCTTTGTGTCCCAATACCTGCACATCTTATCTCCCAATTACAAGCAAAAGAGTATTAATAATAGTATTTATATATATTTGAAACATTTAATCTTAAGACCTCAAATTTCAGATTCATTTCCTTCCTCCCTTGTCACCCATTCCCTCTGGGAAGATAAGTAATTCAGTATATGTTGTACATGTCTAGCTATGCAAAACATTACCATCTAGATATATTGTGCAAGGCTGTTTATAATTCCCTCCCACTCATCCCACCCCCAACCTGATCCATTCCCTACTTGATCCTGTCCCTTTTCTATAGTGGGTACTTCCAACCTCCCCTCCCCCCAAGAATGCCCTCCCATCCATCATCCCTCCTCTCATCCCCCTTCCCCCTATTCTGCTGCAGGTTGAGATATCCCATTTAGTATGTATGTCATTCTCTCCCTGAGCCAAATTCAGTGAGAATATGGTTTTGCCTTTTTGCCTTCCTGTTCTACCCCTCCCCTGCAGCCACTTCCCCTTGCTTCTTCAACATGAGATAGTTTACCCTACCTTGTCTCTCCAGATCTCCTCTTGCCACTTTCCTCTCTCACCTCATAATTCCAGCCCTTAAGTATCATCCCTTTCCAACAAATTCAGCCGATGCCCTCTATCCATGTATAACTGTAAGCATGTATACACACATTCACATATGTATTCATATGACCATACACCCTTCTTCCATTATTTTCATAGTGAGAAAGATTTCACCAGTCACAGTTATTGTTTTTCCATATAGGAATGTAAATAGTTCAACTTTGATAAGTTCCTTTTGATTTCTTTTCCCTGATTACCTTCTCAGGCATCTCTTGCTTCTTGTGTCTGGATGTCAAATTTTCTATTCAACTCTGGTTTTTTTCCTCAAGAATGCTTGAAAGTCCTCTATTCCACTGAATGACCATATTTTCCCTGAAACAAAATACTCAGTTTTGCTGGGTAGGTGACCCTTGGGTTCATTCCCAGTTCTTTTGCCCTCTGGAATATCATATTCCATGCCCTTCGATCCCTCAGTGTAAAAGCTGCCAGGTCCTGGGCTATTCTGATTGTGTTTCCACAATATTGAAATTGTTTCTTCCTGGCTGCTTGTAGTATTTTCTCCTTGATCTGGGGATTCTGGAACCTGGCTATAATATTCCTGGGAGTTTTCTTTTTGGGATCTTTTTCAGGAGGTGATCTGTGGATTCTTTCAACCTCTATTTTGCCCTCTGGATCTAAAACATCAGGGCAGTTTTCCTTGAGAATTTCTTGAAGGGTGATTTCTAGGTTCTTTCTTTGATCATGGCTTTCAGGTAGTCCAATAATTTTTAAATTGTCTCTCCTGGATCTATTTTCCAGGTCAGTGGTTTTTCCCATGAGATATTTCACATTGCCTTCTAATCTTTCATTTGTCTGGATCTGCTTAACAGCATCTTGATTTCTCATAAAGTCATTAGCTTCCATTTGCTCCAGTCTAACTCTGAAGGAATGAATCTCCTCAGTGAGCTTTTGAGATTCTTTTTCCATCTGGCAAATTCGACTTTTTAAGGCATTCTTCTCCTCATTGCCCTTTGGGCCTCCTTTGCCATTTGAGTTAGTCTATTTTTTAAGGTGTTGTTTTCCTCAGTCAGGCTGTTGACCCTCATTTCATACTTTTCCTGCATCCTTCTCATTTCTCTTCCCAATTTTTCCTCTACTTCTCTTATTTGATTTTTAAAGTCCTTCTTAAGGTTCTCTATGGCCTGCAACCCGCTCATGTTTTCCCCTGGGGCTTTTGGAGCAGGACTTCTGGCCTCACAGCCCTCCTCTCACTCTATGCTTCGATACTCTTTGCCCCCAAAGTAGGAGTCTAAGGTTGTATTTTTCTGTTTAATTTGTTTCCTTTGCCTTGGCATGTTGCCACTTAATTACTTGACTTTTGGGCTTCTTGCCACAGTATGGCTCTAGCGACAGACTGGAACTTTCATCCCGAACGTGTGTGTGTGGGGCAACTTCCGTTTCTGGCAAGCTGGATATCCACCCCACGCCCTCCACCCCAGACCACAATCCAGATCCAGGGGGGTTAAAGCAAGAGTGATTACCCCCCAAGACTGATAGCTGGATCTCCCTACAGTTCGCAGGCCAGGAGCTGGAGCTGCCTCTGAAAACTACAAAATGGTGTGTCTCCTCAGCAGCTTCCAGCCCCCAGGGGAGGAAGCCGACGTGTCCCCCAAATACTGGTCCTAAAGTCCATAGGGCACTAACCTCTCACTTTGTCCTAGGCATGTCTATGTTGATAATTCTGGAATCACCACAGCTGCTGGTGTTCTGGGGCCCCTCCAGCCGGCCGCTGGCCCTGCTGCCCTTGGGCTAAAACCACGACTCAGGCGGACCTGTGCTCGACTCCCTGCAAGTCGGTGCTGTGCTGGTCCTTCCTGCAGGGTTGCTGGGCTGTCCTCAGCAGGAGGTTAGCTTCTCTTTGTCGTTCTGTGGGTGCTGGGGCTCCAGAAGTTGTTCAGAGTCCCCTTTTACATAGTTTGGAGGTAGTCTGGGGGGAGAGTGGTTTGGACGCGCTGTTTCTACTCTGCCATCTTGGCTCTGCCCTCCCCTATTCGTCATTTATATGAAATAATTTTCCCCTTTCCTTTTCTCCTTTCTTCCTTCTAGGCCCTCTTTCTCACCCATCCAATTTTTTATATTATCCCAACATTGTTGACTCTCATCCATGCCCTATGCCTGTGTAAAGTCCTTGTAACTGCCCTAATAATGATAAAGTTCTTAGGAGTTACATGTATCATCTTCTCATATAGAAACTTAAAGAGTTTATCCTTATTGAGCTCCTTATAATTTCTCTTTCAGAGATTTATCAAGGCGACTCATAAAACTCTTCTCTGCATCAATGAGATGTTATTCACATTTGGACCCTACACTTCCAGTAGAATAAGGAAGTTATTTGGCTTGTACTATTGTCATTTGGAATGTCATACTCCCAGATTTATTCTCCATAATGGAAAATATTGTTTATTTCAGCATAGTCTTGCATGATCCCTAGCTGTGTTTCTTCAGTCTTAGAACTCTTTCCATTTTGGTTACTTTGAGAAATATTTATTTGACTTGGGAGTTCTGGACTTTCTTTGCATTTTTGAGTTTTCTTCTTCCACTTTGATGTTTATTTACAAAGTGATTTTCTGAAATGTTTTTCACTCATTCATTGTAAAGAATAATAAATTATGATATTGCTATAAATAATATCTGAGGTTAGGAAACACCCCCCCTCATAAAAAACAAACTTTAGTTGTGTTTTATTTTATGCTATTACTTTTTTGTTTCTTTATGTTATTTATTTTATGTTTATTTTATGTTACAGGGTGTAGCAAAAGCTTTGGCCTTCCAAGCTTCTCACTGCACCACTCATCCTGCAATTAACTTATTTGTAGTGGAAATAAGTAAGAATGTGTAACAAGCAAGCACTCCTCTATCCTTTGACTGAGAAATCAGTGGATTCCTTGGCTAACACATAAGAAAAGTGGGATTGCATTTCTATTTAAGGTGCAATGGTTCTGATTTGCAGATTGGGAGCAAAGTAGATAAAGGACCAGGCCTAGAGTTCTAATCCAGCCTCAGATACTTAGTAGTTTTGTGATTCTGGGCAAGCCAATGACCATCTGTCTTCTTCAGTTTCCTCAACTGTAAAATGGGAACAGTACTAGCACCTATCTCTGAAGGTTTTTGTAAATATCCAATTAGATAATATGTGTAAAGCACTTTGTGCTATTGGTGGAACATACATAAATGCTAGCTGTTTATCATTAGATTAATTATTATCAGTAACCTTTACTGCCAGGGTCATGAGGCAGTGATTTTTTTTTGGTTGTTGCTATTACTGAGGGTTGTCCAGGAGTTATCCTGGGGAATTAATAAGTTTAAAAGAGAAATTGTTTCTTTGGGACACCCGAAGGAGACATCCACATTCACTTTTATTTGTCATTGAGATGATAGAGGATATCCATCAAGAGGTCCTTGATGGATAGTTCCCTGACCTGAGATATTTAAGTCACAAAGTGTTTTGGACAGTGATGAAGTAATTCACTTAGATCACATGGGCCAATTTGAGCAACTCTAATTGTTGCAGAAAAGAACAACTTCTATAAAAAGCAGCACAGAGTCTGACTATGGGCTTTCAAGCCCCTAACTCAAAAATCAAAAGAAAAAAAATCAGAGCAGAGTTAAAGGTAGTCTCATGGTGACAGTATGAGTGTGAGTGTTCATGCATGTGTGAGTGTCTGTGTGTGTGTGTGTGTGTGTGTCTGTGTGTCTGTGTGCATTCTGGCATGGCCACGCCCTGGGGGGTGAGGTGGAGGAACACAGAAAGTTTGTCTGTTCACACAGCCTCTCTGCCTCCCTTAAGAGCTAGTAATGGGACCTCCGGCTCAAAATGGATCAGTGTGACAGGCAGTGGTAAACATATGGAGTTGCGTCTTCCTCTCTGCACAGAGTGGTGGGTTATAGGAACCAGGCTTCAGGGGAAGCCATCCTGATATATCATCCTTCTACTCTATTTTGTTGCTATTTGTGTGAGTGTGAGTGTGATTATGTGACAGCATGACTATACTTAGGTGGTTTAGGGGTTTGTTGATTAATTAGACCAGACTCAAAGGGGGTTAAGACAAGTAATCCATCTCATTCTAGAGAGAGCTTTGAACATTATGTTCAGCTTTATTAATGATGTAGAATAAAGGGTTTAAGTCCTGGGTTGCTTTCCAGGTAGGGTTGAGTGACTCTATATGAGGACACAGAGGTTCTTAAACACATAAAACACCACTTGGATACTTAGGCTGGCCATCTGCTGGCTAGATACAGCCACTCGCTTCTGTCTGGCAACAGCCACATGAGGCCATGTGAGGACTGTGGCAGCTTGCTCTCTGGTCACCATCATGGCTGGGATAGTGGCCACCCAATCAGGAGGCAGCCTGATGCTTTTGCCCCAAGTCCATGCTTTCCATTTCCTCTCTGTCAGAGAGCTGGGACACACAAACCTGGAATGACTTGCAGGTGGCTCTCTACTTTCTCAGCCTGATGTTGCCACCATACCGTAATCCACTAGAATTCTTTTCAACATCAATTCACCAAGCTTTGATTTGTCATACTACACAATATAAGGCCCTCTGAAGTTGGGCATGTGCAGTGGATTCATGGAAAGCTCCCTTTGGCAGACTCAGAATTGAAGGGCTTTGGATTTGGGGAATTTCTCATGTTAGATCTCAGATGTCGCATCCAGCCAGAGATGTCCCCTGGTACCTGCTAGCACTTCTTTATTTGTCTGGCTCATTTGGTGTTGTCTCTGTGCATCCTGTCTCTTCCCTAGTGGAACGTGATTCCTCTGAAATGATTTTCCTTTTATCTTTGTATCCTTAGTAGCCTGAGCTGGTTCTGACACCCAATAATGATAATGAATACTTATCTAATGCTTTAAAGTTTCATGCCATCTTCGTAACAGCCTGTGAAGTACATGCAGTTGGTATCCACTTTAAGAGAGGAGAAAACTGAGACTTGAAAGAGTTTAAGTGTCCTGCTCAGGGTTACAGTGTCTGGAGCAGGATTCACACTCAGATCTCCATGACTCTAATTGAACATTCTTTCTGCTTTGAAACCTAGGTGTCTAATAAATGCATGCTACATTACATTGAAATCTGCCCAGAAATGAAAGGGGCTGGGTCACACTGGTTTGGGTGAGTATGGGGTAGTTTTGTTTCAGAGGTCACTCTGAAGGGGTGATACTACTACCACACCATCGGGGGTTCCTGGGTCCTCACTGCCTTGTCTCACCAGCATGCCTTTGATATTTAAAGGGCTTGTTTTACTGAAGGCTTCCATATCCTGACACTATTTGCATATCTGGGGAGGGCTCAGGCAAACATACTTTTGCAGAGGTCACAGGTTTCTTGGGAGTCTCATTCCTCAACCATGAAATTTGCTTCTTCTATTCAATTTCACTGGGACTGTCATAGTGCACACACCCAGAGCTCTGGTCTGTGGGTCAGTAGCTGCCACTTTCAGAACCACAACACAGAACAGAAAATGGCAAGTCCTAATAAGTAGCTGAGTTGGGAATGGGGCCAGAGAGCCTTCCTCCCAAATCTGTAATCGGAAAAGCCTTTTCCTAAAGATGGAGGAAATAACCATGCAGCTCCCTGTGAACTTATAGACACTTGTCACAAACAAAAGCTTTGTGGAATTCAAACTTGTCTCCCCAAAAGGGATATCCCTGGGGCCTTTTTACAGGAGGTGAAAAGTGACAACAGAACACAAACACACATATTTGGCATTTGTTGAGCATTGGTTTGAGTGAATGAATGCTCATCAATTTTTCTTCTTGGACTATTTTGACCTGTGACCCTGAGTCCCTAATACCTTTAAGCAGAGAGGCTCAGAGGAAAGCTGAGATAGCTATGTGTGGGACCCCTTGTCTTCAGTCCCTGGTCTCCTCAATGAATTCCTGGTTTCTTTGCAGCCCCTGTGGAGGCTGGGGGCAGAGTAAAGAGAGTGCTGCTCAAATGCGGGATTTGGCTCCAAGAGCAATGCAGGGACTCCCATAGGACTGGTCAAGGAAGGAGAGGGTCCTCCAGAAGAGGAACTTCTCAGAGCATCTGCAAATACTCAGAATCTCAGGGCTGTTCTGCAGTGTGACCAAACTCTCAGAATCCAGGGAATTTCTGATGCTGACCCAGGACAGCTCTAGCCAGTGTTTGCAGCAGCTGGTGAAACCTTGGTCCAGACTGAGTTGTAGTTGCCCAGAAGCATGATCAGTTTCATTGTCCATAATGTCAAGATGGTTGAACTCAAGTTTGGAGGCGGGGTGGGGATGGATGTGCCAGAGACCCAGGGGTCTATGCCAGCCTGCTGGAGACCCAGCAATTTGCAATCATCTTCTCATTCTGACCCTACCACCTGGAGGCTGTTCTGGGTTCCTCACTGCCCTGGACCTTGAGGTTGGGAAAGCTCCAGGATTTTCTTTCCTTCTTTCTCTATCCCTACACCCCTACTCCCTGATAATACGATGTCATCTGATTAGAAATATCGAAAAGAGACTTGATCAGTTATGCAACACTTTTATTTTTCAATTTAGTACATACAGTATGTTCAGTACTTTGGATAAAGTGAAAGGAGCTTACTGGTAGTTGGTCTAACTGGGGCTTCCCATCCACCTTCCTTTGTGTTTTTCCCCCAATGATTCCCTTGATATTCTTGACCTTTGTCATTTTGTTCTTATTTTTTCTAGTTATATAAAGTAAGTTTTTGCTAGTTTCACTGGTATGCTAGTGAAAAAGTAAAATAACATAGGTAGAACTATCATTTTCATTATATTGGCTCAGCAGATTCATGAGCAATTAATAAAGCACATTTGTCTAGATTTGGTTTTGTGTTTTAGAAATTGTGTTCATATAATCCTTCAGTCTGTCTTGGTAGGCAGACTTCCAAGTATTTAATAATGTCTGTAGTTATTTGAAATCTCTTTTCTCATTCTTTTCCTGCTGGATTTTGTTAGTTATCTATAGAAATGATAATGATTTACGTAGGCTTCTTTTATATCTTGCAACTTTGCTAAAGTTGTTCATTGTTTCAACCAGTTTTTTTTTTTCACTGATGCTCCAGGGTTCTCAAAGTTCTTTGTCTCATCAGCAAAGAATGATAATTGTGTTTCCTCATTGCTTATTATTATTTCCCCAATTTCTTTTTCTTGTCTCATTGCTACAGCTAGCATTTCTTTTTTTTTTTTTAAAGCAATTGGGGTTAAGTAACTTACTCAAGGTTACATGGCTAGTCATTATTTATGTGTGGGTGCTCATTTTGTGAGGCCGGTTTCGATCTCGGGTCATCCCAACTCCGAGGCCGACGCTCTTACTCACTGCGCCACCTAGCCACCCCTACAGCTAGCATTTCTAATACAATATTGAGTAATAGTTGTGATAATGGATAATTGGCCTAACGTTTTCTTTCTCTGTTTTTAGTGCTCCTGATTTAAGTATCAAAAGTATTTTTGTTTCCTAAAAGTTATTTGGTAGGACTTTAAAAAAGATATTTTCAAAAACAGTGGATATATTATTTTGTTTTTTTATTTATTTGTTTATTTTTAGTTTACAAGATTCAATTCCATAGTTCCTTGAGTTTCAAATTTCCCTTCCCCCTCTCCCCCCATACCCCACAACAGCATATAGTCCAGTATAGGATCTGCAAATACTTTCACAATAGACATTAGTCAAGTTACAAAGGCATGTTGTAATAGATGGGATGAAAAACTGTAAAGAAGAAATTAAACCAAACAATGAAAAGACAAAGAACTATTAGATTTCTTCCATCAGGATCAAGCACAGTTCTTTCTAGTTCTTTCTCTGGATGTAGACATCTCTCTCCTTCATGAGTTTTTTGGGATTGACTTATATCACTACATTGCTGAGAAGAATACAGTCTGTCATAGTAGGTCATCACACATATGTTGTGTCTGTGATTGTATACAGATTTCTCCTAGTTTTACTCTTCTCACTCAGCATCAGTTTGTATAAGCCTCTCCAGGTAAATATAAAGACCGTCTCCTCCTTGTTTCTTATAGCACAATAGTATTCCATTACATGCATATACCACAACTTGTTTAGCCATTCCCCAATTGATGGGCACCCCTTTCATTTCCAATTCTTTGCAACCATGAAAAGAGCTGCTATAAATGATTTTGTACATATGGGTCTTCCTCCCTCTTCTTTGATGTCTTAGGGATATAACCCTAGAAGTGGTATTACTGGGTCAAAGGGTATGAAATTATTTATAGCCCTTTTGGCATAATTCCAGATTGCTCTCCAGAATGGTTGGATAAGTTCACAACTGCAACAGCAATGCATTAGTGTTCCAATTTGCCCACATCTTCTCCAGCATTTGTCATTTTCCTGTTTTGTCATCTTAGCCAATCTGACTGGAGAGATGTGGTATCTCAGAGTTGTTTTGATTTGCATTTATCCAATCAATAGTGATTTAGAGCATTTCTTCATATACTTATAGATATCTTTGATTTCTTTCTCTGAAAAATGCCTGTTCATATCCTTTGACCATTTATCCATTGGGGAATGACTTTTATTGTTATAGATTTGACTCAATTTTCCATATATTTTAGAAATGAGTCCTTTATCAGAGACATAGGTTGTAGAAATTCTTTCCCAATTTCCCACCTTGCTCTTCATCTTGGTTACATTGGCTTTGTTTGTACAGAAATTTTTCAATTTAATGTAATCAGAATGATCCATTTTGCATTTTATAATGCTCTCTAATTCTTGTTTGGTCCTAAAGTCTTCCCCTCTCCACAAATCTGTCAGGTAAACTAGTACTTGCTTTCCCAGATTACTTACAATGTCATCCTTTATGCCTAGATCATGCACCCATTTACACTTGATTTTGGAATATGGTGTTAGATAATGGCCTATGCCCAGTTTCTGCCATACTGTATTCCAGTTTTCCCAGCAGTTTTTGTCAAATTGTGCATTCTTATCCCCAAAACTGGAATCTTTGTGTTTATCAAACAATAGATTACTATACTCATTAATTGCTGGATCTCCTGCACCCAATCTATTCAACTGATGCACTACCCTACTCCTTAGCCAGTACCAAGCAGTTTTGATAACCGCTGCTGTATAATACAGATTAAAATATGGTATAGCTAGTCCGCCTTCCCTAGCATTTCTTTTCATTAATTCCCTTGAAATTCTAGACCGTTTGTTCTTCCAAATAAATTTGTTACTATTTTGTCTAACTCTATAAAGTAGTTTTTTGGTAAATTGATTGATATAGCACTAAATATATAATTTAGTTTGGGTAAAATTGTCATTTTATTATATTAGCTCAGCGTAGCCACAAGACATTGATATTTTCCCAATTAGTTTAGATCTGGCTTTATTTGTGTGAGGAGTGTTTTGTAGTTCTGATCATATAGGTCCTGGGTTTGTTTTGGCAGGTAGACTACCAAATATTTTATAATATCTACAGTGACTTTAAATGGGATTTCTTTTTCTTTCTCTTGCTGCTGAATTTCATTCAAGATATATATGAATGCTGAGGATTTATATGGGTTTATTTTTATCCTGCAACTTTGCCAAATTTATTTATTGTCTCAGGTAGTTTTTTACTTGATTCTCAAGGATTCTCTAAGTATATCATCATATTATCTTCAAAGAGTGATAGCTTGGTCTCTTCTTTTCCTAATTTGAATCCTTTGATTTCTTTTTTTGTCTTTAATTGCTACTGCTAACCTTTCTAGTACCAGATTGAATAAGAGGGGCGATAGTGGACACCCTTGTTTCACTCCTGATCTTATTGGAAATGCTTCTAGTTTAACCCCATTGCATATAATACTTGCTGATGGTTTAAAATAGATGCTATCTACTATTTTAAGGAAGGCTCCATTTATTCCTATGCTTTCTAGTGTTTTTAATAGGAATGGATGTTGTACTTTGTCAAAAGCCTTTTCTGCATCTATTGAGATAACCATGAGGTTTCTGCAAGTTTTATTATTGATATGATCAACTATATTGATTATTTTCCTAATATTAAAACATCCTTGCATTCCTGGAATAAATGCTACCTGATCAAAGTGTATTATTTTTGTGATGAGTTGTCGTAGTCTTTTAGGTAATATTTTATTTAAAATTTTTGCATCTAAATTCATGAGGGAAATTGGTCTACAATTTTCTTTCTCTGTTTTATCTCTTCCTAATTTAGGAATCATTACCATATTTGAGTCATAGAAAGAGTTGGTAGGATTCCTCCTTCACTAATTATTCCAAAAAAATTTGTAGAGTATTGGAATCAATTGTTCTTTAAATGTTTGATAGAATTCATTAGTAAATCCATCTGGCCCTGGGTATTTTGTCCTAATGGCTTGATTTCTTTTTCTGAGATGGGGTTATTTAGTTAATTCACTTCTTCACTTAATCTGGGCAACTTGAATTTTTGTAAATATTCATCCATTTCACTAAGATTTTCATATTTATGTGCATACAATTGAGAAAATAATTCCTCCTTTTTTAAATTTCCTCTTCATTGGAGGTAGATTCAATATTTTCATTTTTGATATTCATAATTTGGTTTGCTTCTTTCTTTTTTTATCATATTGACTAAGGGTCTATCAATTTTATTGTTTTTTTTTTTCATAAAACCAGCTCTTAATTTTATTTATTAATTCAATAGTTTTCTTAATTCCAATTTTATTAATATCTCCTTTGGTTTTCAATATTTAGTACTGAATTGGGGATGTTCAATTTGTTAGTTTTATACCTTTTTCAATTGCATGTCCAATTCATTGACCTCCCTTTTCTCTAATTTATTCATGAATGCACTCAGGGATATACAACTTCCCTTAAGAACTGCCTTTAAAGTATCCCACAAGTTTTGGTATGTTGTCTCATTATTATCATTCTCTTGAATGAAATTGCTGATTGTTTCCATAATTTCTTGTTTGATCCACTCATTCTTTAGGATAAAATTGTTTAATTTCCAATTACTTTTTAGTCTATCTTTCCATGGCCCTTTATTGCATATAATTTTTATTGCATCATGATCTGAGAATGATGCATTTAATATTTCTGCACTCAGTTGTAAGAGTTTTATGCCCCAGTACATGGTGTATTTTTGAGTATGTCCCATGCACTGCTGAGAATAAAGTAAATTCCTTTTTATCCCCATTCAGTTTTCTCCAGAGATATATCTAGTCTGTCTCAAATTCTATTTGCCTCCTTAATTTGTTTATTTTGAGGTTAGATTTATCAAGTTCAGAAAGGGGGAGATTAAGGTCCCCAACTAGTATAGCTTTGCTATCTATTTCTTCCTCTAATTCCTTTAACTTTTCCTCTAGGAATTTGGATGCTATACCACTTGGTGCATATATGTTAAGTAATGATATTGCTTCATTTTTGATGGTGCCTTTTAGCAGGATGTTGTTTCCTTCATTATCTCTTTTTATTAGATCTATTTTTCCTTTTGCTTTATCTGAGATAAGGATTGCTACCCCTGCTTTATTTACTTTAGCTGAGGCATAATAAATTCTGCTCCAGCCTTTATCCTGTGGGTATCCCTTTGTTTCAAATGTGTTTCTTGTAGACAGCATATTGTAGGATTATGGTTTTTAATCCATTCTGCTATCTGCCTCTGTTTAATGGAAGAATTCTTCCCATTCACAGTAATGATGGCTATCTATCTCTTCCCCTCCATCCTATTCCCTCCCCTGCTTATGCTTTTGTTTCTTCCTTCTCCCTTCCCCTCCTTGAAGTTTTCCCTTTTGACTGCCCCCTCCTCAGTGTTCCCACCCAGTGACCCCCTTCTTAACCTGCCCTCTCCCCTTACTACTATTACCCCCTTCTAATTCTCCCTTTTAGACTCCTCCTTTTAAACCCCCACCCTTACCCTCCTACTGCTTATAGGACACGATAAGTTTTTATACTTATCATATTAAGTTACTCCCCATTTTGCCACCAAACCAAGGAGAGTAAATTTCCAACAGTGCTTCTCTCCCTCCCTCCTTTTCCTCTATTTAATGAATTTATGGGTCTATTAACATTAGAATCTTAAACTTTACTGATTGAGTTGATCCCTCTTTTAGCCAGAACCAGTGATTACAGTGTTTAAATATTGTTCCTCTCCCCCTTTCTTTCCCCTCTACTTTTGTGTGTTCTTATGCCTCTTCAAATGGCATATTTTACCTTTTTCTATCTCATCCTTTCCTTTTATCCCATTATACTCTCTTTGATCCCCTTCTTATTTTTTTTTAATCTTTAGGTTAGTTCATTCATACCCACACCCTCTATCTACGTATAACCCTTTTGAAGATCATGATAATCATAAAAATTTCAATATTGACAGTTATCAGCTCCTCATATAGTGATGTAAACATTTTGCTCCTGTTGCATACCAAGTTATGTGCATGTGTGCATGAGTGTGATTGTGTGCATGTATGTATGTGTGAGTCTGTGTTTTCCTTGTTTACCTTTTTATGTCTTTCTTGAGTCTTGTAATTGGAGATCAAATTTTTCATTGAGCTCTGGCTTTTTCATCAGGAAAGTCTGGAAGTCCCTTATTTCATTAAACGACCATCTCCTTTCCTGAAGGATTATGCATTTTTGCTGATATTAATCTTTGGTTGGAGTCCTAGCTCTCTTGCCCTATGAAATATCAAATTCCAATCCCTATGATCTTTTAATGTAGAAGCTGATATGTCTTGTGTGATCCTAACTGTAGTTCTGAGATATTTGAACTTTTTCTTTCTGGCTGCTTGCAGTATTTTTTCCTTAATCTTGTAATTCTGGAATTTGGCTACTATATTTCTTGAAGTTTTCAATTCGGGATCTCTTTCAGGAGGAGTCCGGTAAATTCTTTCGATATCTATTTTATCTTCTGATTCCAGGACTTCAGTACAGTTTTTTTTTTTTTTTTTTTACAATCTCTTGTAAGATGTTATCTAGGCTGCTTTTTTCATCTTGGATTTCTGGTAGACCAATCATTTTAAAGTTATCTCTCCTGGATCTGTTCTCTAGGTCATTTGTTTTTCCAGTGAGATATTTTACATTTTCTTCCAATTTTTTCTATTATCTTGCTTTGTTTGATTGAGTCTTGGTGCATCATAGAGTTCTGAGCTTCAATTTGATTGATTCTAATTTTTAATGAATTATATTCTTTGGTTAGTTTTTGAAGGTCCTTTTTTTAGGGAGTATTTTCTCCAATTACTTCACTAATTTTACTTTTTAAGGATTTGTTTTCTTCACCGAGACTGTTTTCCAGTTTGTTCAGTGCCTCCCTGATTTTTTTTTTAAGCAATTGGGGTTAAGTAACTTGCTCAAGGTTGCAAGGCTAGTCATTATTTATGTGTGGGTGCTTGTTTTCTGATGCTGGATTTGATCCTGGGTCATCCCAACTCTGAGGCCAGCGCTCTTACTCACTGTGCCACCTAGCCGCCCCCTGATTTGGTCTTTAAAAAATTTTAAGCTCCTCCAAGTATGCTATTTGGCCTTTCGACCAATTCATATTTCCTTCTTTGGTCTCAGGTGTGGGTTAGGAGTCCAAATTTTCCTGTGTATTTGGTTGTTCTGGACCTACGTAGTAAGCTAGGATTGATTTTCTTTCCTCCCCCTTCTCCTTCTCAGCTTCTTTCCTTCCCATTGTGGTTTCCTCTTTCTTAATTTCTCAGGCTGTGATCTAAGGGCCTGATTGTTGACTTTGAATGCTGTAGCCTCTGTGTGTTTTGTTTGTGGCTAAGGCAGGAATCTCAGAGTGGTATGTTGTTGTGCACAGAGTAGTCTGTGGGGGATGGGTGGTTTGGCCACTTCAGATTTCTGCCTCTATACCCCTGGGCTATAGCTTAGGCAAGCTTTTGCTGGTCAGGTGAGGTGGGGCTCATTGGGACCCCTTTCTCTCTTCTCTTCAGACTCCTGGCTGTCTCAATTGCACCCTTTCTTGAAGATACCCAAGCCTGAGGCTATTTCCACTAACTTGGGATTTCAATCTGGGTGGAAGACTTATCTTTGGGTTTTCTACTTCATGAAGGAGGGATGAGGGATTGGAGCATCTGGCATTTATTTTTGCTATTCTCACCTCTGCATATACAGGCAGGCAATTTCTAAACTTCCAGGATGGGGCCTGATAGCTGCAGGAGAAGCTGCTTTCTCTGCTGGGGGCCTGAGCACTCTCCTACCTGGCTCCAGTGATTCCTCCTATCCTGTCATGAGATGAAGGCAAGATGACTGTGATTCGTCCTTGGTAAGTCTGCAGGCTGGGGCTTCTTCTCTCTCTGGTGTAGTCTGCTTGTCTGCTCTTAAGTCTGAGCTGTGCAGATCCCAGGTGCTCTGCACTCACCCTGTCCGGATGCACTGCCCACTTTCCTGGGCTGGATTCTGCCACACTCCATCTCCAAGTGGATTTTGTCACTCCAGAATCCATTCTGATTCACTTTTTAAGGATTAGTGATGGGATTCAAGGAGGAGCTTAGAGAAGTTACTGCTTCCTTTCTGCCATCTTGGCTCCACCCCCTATATAATTTTTTTTTTCAATATTTGGTAGAATCTACCTGCAAATTCATCTGGTCCTTGGATTTTTTTCTTTGGGAGCTTATTGATGGCTTTACCAATATCTTTTCTTTTCTTTTTTTTATGGAGGGCAGTTGGGGTTAAGTGACTTGCCCAAAGTCATATGGCTAGTGTGTCAATTGTCTGTGGCCTGATTTGAACTCAGGTCCTCCTGACTCCAGAGTTGGTGCTCTATTCACTTGTTCTTGTTCTTCTCTCTTTTTTTAAGATAAGGGTTACTTAAGTATTGAATTTCCTCTTCTGTTATTCTGGGCAATTTATATTTTTAAAATATTCATCCACTGAACTTAGATTGTCAGTTTTTATGGGCATATGATTAGACAAAATAGCTCCTAATGCTTGGTTTAATTTCTTTTTCATTGGTAGTAAATTCAACCTTTTCATTTTGGATATAGGTAATGTGCTTTCCTTTTCTTCTTTTTTTTTAAGTTGAATTGATTTAAAGTAAATTAGTCATTGGTTAATGTATTATTGTTTTTTTTCTCAGAAAACCAGTTTCTAGTTTTATTAGGTCAATGGCTTTTTAGTTTCAATTTTTAATCGCTCCTTTTATTTTTGGGATTTTGGTTTGGGTGTTTAATGAGGCATTTTATTTCTTCTTTTTCTAGGGTTCTTTTTTTTTAGTAGGATGCCCAATTTATTGATCTCTACTTGCTTCTTTTCTTAATGAATATACTTACATATATAAATTTTCTCCTAAATACTGCTTTGGCTGTATTCCATACATGTTGGTATGCTACCTCATTATTTTCATTATATTTAACGAAATTATTTATTTTTAAAAATGATTTGTTCTTTGATCCATTCATTCTTTAGGATTAGACTATTTAGTTTTCAATTAATTTTCAGTCTATGCTTCCAATACCCTTTATTGAATGTAATTTTATTGTGTTATGATCTGAAAGGGGTGCATTTAATATTTCTGCATTTCTACATTGGTTTGTAGTGTATTTAAGCTCTTATACATAGTTATTGTTAAGATGCCATTTACAGCTGAGAAAAAGGTATATTCCTATTCCAATTTAATTTTATTAGATATATCATATCTTTTTTTTTTTCTAAAACTCTATCCATTTCCTTAACAACTTTCTAACTTACCTTATGGTTAATTTTACTTAGTTCTGAAAGAGGAATGTTGAGGTCCCCCACTGGTATACTTTTACTCTCTATTTCTTTTCATAACATTTATTTTTTTTCCTTTAAAAATTTAGATACTATGCTGTTTATACATAGATGTTTGTTTCTATTACTTCATTTTCTATGACTTTTAGCAAGGTATACTTTCCCTGATTATCTCTTTTTATAAGGTCTATTTTTCCCTTTTCTTTTTCTTGAGATCATGATTGCTACCCTTGCCTTTTTTTACTTCAGTTGAAGGATAATAGATTCTACTCCAGCCAGTTTTTTTTGTCTGCATGTGCTTCTCTGTGTGTGTTTGAAGAGTGTTTCTTGTAAACAACATATTGTTGGATTGTGTTTTCTAACCCATTCTGCTATCTATTGACATTCTGTGAGTGAATTCATCTTTCTCAGATTCACTTATGATTGCTAACTGTGCATTTTCCTCCATCCTGGTTTTTTTTTTTTTTTGGTTTATCCTTCTCTATTTCCTTTTACTCAGTCCTTCCTCAAAAGTTTGTTTTTCTTTTTTTTTTTTTACTTAATTTTTTTTTATTAAACAAATGCTTTATTAACTTCTGGTTTACATCATTCATTTCCACCAAATTTTGAGTTATAATTTCCCCCCATTTTGTCCCTACCCACCACCCCAGAATAGCAGTCCCACAAGATATCCCCAAACCTCCCCCCAGACCACAATCCAGATCCAGGCAGTTTAAAGCAAGAGCAGTTAACCCCCAGACTGATTGCTGGATCATCCTGCAGTTCGCCGACCAAGAGTTAGAGCCGCCACTGACACTGCAAAATGGCTTCTGTGCCATGTTTCTTCATCGGCTTTTCGCCCCCAGGGGAGGAAGCCAACGCGTTCCCCAAATACTGGTCCCAAAGTCCATAGGGCACTAACCTCTCACTTTGTCGTAAGCATATCTGTGCTGATAATTCTGGGATTGCCACAGCTGCTGGTGTTCTGGGGTCCCTCCAGTCAGCTGCTGGCACAGCCACCCTGGGGCTAAAACTTTGGCTCCCGTGGTCCTGGGCTCTGCTCCCAGCGGGCTGTGCTTCCCACTCTCAGAGCGCTTGCCGCTCCCTGCAGGGCTGCTGGGTTCTCCTCAGCAGGAGGTTAGCTTCTCTGTGTAGTTCTGTGGGTGCTGGGGATCCAGAAGTTGTTCAGAGTCCCCTTTTACATAGTTTGGAAGTTGTGTGGGGCAGAGCACCTTGGAAGTGCTGTTTCTACTCTGCCATCTTGGCTCCCCAAAGTGTGTTTTTCAACTGACCACTGCCTCCTTTCATTTTTTCCCTTTTATTACCCCCCCCTTTTTTTTATCCCATTCCCCTCTTTTATGCTGGGTAAGATTGATTTCTATACCCAATTTAGTGTGTGTGTGTGTGTGTGTGTGTGTGTGTGTGTGTGTGTGTTCTTTCCTCTTTGGAACAATTCAGATGAGAGTCAGATTCAAGCACTGCCTGGTGTCTTCTTTTTTCACTCCATTGTAAAAGCTCTTCCTTGTATATGTGAGTCAATTTTTCACATTTTTTCCCTCTTCTCCCTTTTCCTGGTGCATTCCTATTTCTTACTTATCCATTAAAAAAAAAAACAATGCAAGATAAATGACTCATTTCTGTACCCTCTGTCTACGAAGACTCTTTCTAACTACCCTAATAATGATAAAGTTCTTAGGAGTTACATGTATCATCTTCCTACATAGAAATGTAAACAGTTTTTTCCTTATTGAGCCCCTTGGGATTTCTCTTTCATGTTTACCTTTTTATGCTTTTCTTGAGTCTTATATTTGAAAGTCAAATTTTCTATTCATCTCTGTTTTTTTTTTCTTTAGGAAAACTTGAAAGTCCTCTTTCATTAAATGTCAGGTTATTCTCCCTGAAGAATTGTTCTCATTTTGCTGGGTAGGTTATTCTTGGGTGTAATCATAGATTCTTTGCTTTCTGGAATATCATATTCCAAGCCCTCTGCTCCTTTAATATAAAATCTCTAAATCTTGTGTGATCATGACTGTGACTTCACACTATTTGAATGGGTTATTTGATGCTTGAAGTATTTGCCCTTTGACTTCAGAGCTCTGGAATTTGACTAGAATATTCTTCAAGTTTTCATTATGAAATTTCTTTCAGGTGGTGATCTCTGGATTGCTTATATTTATATTTTACTCTCTGGTTTTAGGAAGTTAGGGAAGATTTCCTTTATAATTTCTTGAAATGTGATGTTACACATCTTTCTTTGATTATGGCTTATTAGTTCAGTGATTCTCAAATTATCTCTCCTTGATCTGTTTCCCAGGTATGTTGTTTGCCCACTGAAATATTTTACATTTTTACTATTTTTCATTCTTTTGACTATTCTTCCCTGATATATCAAAGAGTCCATAAATTCTACTTGTCCAATTCTAATTTTTTAAAAATGATTATATGTATTGTATATTTATTTATTTATTATTAAACAAATTCTTTAACTTCTGTTTTACATCATTCATTTCCAGCAGATTTTGAGTTACAATTTTTCCCCCGGTTTTCCCTTACCCACCCTCCCAGAATAGCAGTCCTGCAAGATATCACTTCCTCCAATCTGCTCTCTCCCATACCTTCTCCCATACCCCCTTCGACTTTTCCATTAGAGGAAGGTGAATCTTTGTGTCCCAATGCCTGCCCATCTTATCTCCCAATTACAAGCAAAATAGTATTACTAATAGTATTTATATATATTTGAAACATTTAATTTTAAGACCTCAAATTTTAGATCCATTCCCTTCCTCCCTTGTCACCCATTCCCTCTGGGAAGATAAGTAATTCATTATATATTGTACATGTCTAGCTATGGAAAACATTACCATAGTAGATATATTGTACAAGGCTGCTTATAATTCCCTCCCATCAATCCCACCCCCCACCTGGTCCATTTCCTACTAGATCCTGTCCCTCTTCTATAGTGTGTACTACCAACCTCCCCTCCCCCCAAGAATGCCCTCCCATCCATCATCCCTCCTCTTGTCCCCCTTCCCCCTATTCTGCTGTAGGTTGAGATATCCCATTTAGTATGTATATCATTCTCTCCCTGAACCAAATTCAATGAGAATGTGGTTTTGCCTTTTTGCCTTCCTATTCTTCCCCTCCCTTGCAGCCACTTCCCCTTGCTTCTTCTACATGAGATAGTTTACCCTACCCTGTCTCTCCCCATGTCCCCTTTCCACTTTCCTCTCTCACCTCATAATTTCACCCCTTGGGTATCTTCCCTTCCCAAAAAATTCAACCTATGCCCTCTATCCATGTATAACTATAACCATATATACACACATTCACATATGTATTCATATGACCATACACCCTTTTCCCATTATTTTCATACTGAAAAAGGTTTCATCAGTCACAGTTATTGTTTTTGCATGTAGGAATGTTAATAGGTCAACTTTGATAAGTTCCTTTTGATTTCCTTTCCCTGATTACCTTCTCAGGCATCTCTTGCTTCTTGAGTCTGGATGTCAAATTTTCTATTCAATTCTGGTTTTTTCCTCAAGAATGCTTGAAAGTCATCTATTCAACTGAATGACCATATTGTCTCCTGAAACAAAATGCTCAGTTTTGCTGGGTAGGTGACCCTTGGGTTCCTTCCCAGCTGTTTTGCCCTCTGGAATATCATATTCCATGCCCTTTGATCCCTCAGTGTAGAAGCTGCCAGGTCCTGTGCTATTCTGATTGTGTTTCCATAATATTGAAATTGTTTCTTCCTGGCTGCTTGGAGTATTTTCTCCTTGATCTGGGGATTCTGGAACCTGGCTATAATATTCCTGGGAGCTTTCTTTTTGGGATGTTTTTCAGGAGGTGATTGGTGGATTCTGTCAACCTCTATTTTGCCCTCTGGATCTAAAACATCAGGGCAATTTTCTTTGAGAATTTCTTGAAGGGTGATTTCTAGGTTCTTTCTTTGATCATGGCTTTCAGGTAGTCCAATAATTTTTAAATTGTCTCTCCTGGATCTATTTTCCAGGTCAGTGGTTTTTCCCATGAGATATTTCACATTGCCTTCTAGTCTTTCATTTGTTTGGATCTGCTTAACAGCATCTTGATTTCTCATAAAGTCATTAGCTTCCATTTGCTCCAGTCTAACTCTGAAGGAATAAATCTCCTCAGTGAACTTCTGAGATTCTTTTTCCATCTGGCAAATTCGACTTTTTAAGGCATTCTTCTCCTCATTGCCCTTTTGGGCCTCCTTTGCCATTTGATTTAGTCTATTTTTTAAGGTGTTGTTTTCCTCAGTCAGGCTTTTGACCCTCATTTCATACTTTTCCTGCATCCTTCTCATTTCTCTTTCCAATTTTTCCTCCACTTCTCTTATTTGATTTTTAAAGTCCTTCTTAAGGTCCTCTATGGCCTGCCACCCACTCATGTTTTCCCCTGGGGCTTTTGGAGCAGGACTTCTGACCTCACAGTCCTTTTCCTCCTCTATGCCCCCAAAATAGGAGTCTAGGGTTGCATTTTTCTGTTTCCTTTGCCTTGGCATGTTGCCACTTAATTACTTGACTTTTGGGCTTGTTGCCACACTATGGCTTTAAGGGTAGATAGAGGAATTTTCGTCCCGAACGTGTGGGGGGCAACTTCCGTTTCTGGCAAGCTGGAAACCCACCCACGACTTCCACCCTAGATCACAATCCAGATCCAGGGAGGTTAAAGCAAGAGCGATTACCCCCCAAGACTGATCGCTGGATCTCCCTACAAATTTGCAGGCTGGGAGCAGGATCTGCCTCTGAAAACTACAAAATGGCGTTTGTCCTCAGCGGCTTCTAGCCCCCAGGTGAGGGAGCCGACACATTCCCTAATACCAGTCCCAAAGTCCATAGGACACTAACCTCTTACTTTGTCCCAGGCAAGTATATGTTGATAATTCTGGAGTCGCCACAGCTCCTGGTGTTCTGGGGTTCCTCCAGCTGGCTGCTGGCCCTGCCGCCCTGGGGCTAAAACCTCGGCTCATGCAGACCTGGGCTCGGCTCGGCTCGGCTCCTGCACTCTGCGCACTGCACGCTGCCAGGTCCCAGACCACTGAGCTGGTCCTTCCTGCTGGGCTGCTGGGCTGTCCTCAGTGGGAGGTTAGCTTCTCTGTGTCATTCTCTGGGTGCTGGGGCTCCAGAAGTTGTTCAGAGTCCCTTTTTACATAGTTTGGAGGTGATCTGGGGGGAGAGTACCTTGGACATGCTGTTTCTACTCTGCTATCTTGGCTCACCGCCCCTCCCCCCCATTCTAATTTTTAAGGAATTATTATCATAAGTGAGCTTTTGTACCTCTTTTTCTCTTTGGTCAATTCTATTTTCTATTGTATTATTTTTGTTAAGCATTTTTTTGTGACTCTTTTACAAAGCTGTTTACCAAGTGGTATAAAAAAGTCATTTTGTCCCTAACTAAAACATCTCTGGAGACACCTGTGATAAGGGAATAGACAGGAACTGGTGGAGTTTTCTGAAAGAGATGAGCAGGGGGGATGTGGTAGAGTGTTTTGGGCTAGTTACAGTTAAAATGACAGCATTCATCTCCCTTTGGTTTTGTCCATTCACCCAGATACTTTCTTTACTCCCTATTGATGTTCAGGAGGCAATCATTTTCCAAGACAGGAAAACACAAGTGAAATTGAATGAAGTATTGGTTAGGGGAAATAGTACATGAGCAAGAGGAAAAATGCTTATTTTTTGAAAAACAGTTAAATAAATATTACATTAAAAAAGAAATTAATTGAAAAGCACTGATTCAGATTACCTTGTTAACAAACCTATATTGAAATCAGTTTCACTGGATTTCAGATTTTTAGCACAAATAATGCAGCTCACAGCTCTAAGAGAGTATGATCCCAAGAGTCTTGGGGTGAAGTATGGTGGTAGAAAAGGGATATTGAATGGAAAGCCCAGGGACCTGGGTTCTGATCTCAGTTCTTCTCTGGTCACTCACTGGACCACAGCAAGAGTTAAGATGGACAGACTGCTGGACAGTTCTCATGCTTTTTTTTTATTCCTTCCTTTGTGGTTGTAAAGCCACTCACTTCACCTTTACAAATGATTGTACAACCTTTTAAGTAGTATGTTACATCGATGCATAGGCTTGTTCAAATAAAAGGAACCCTCTCCTCTTGGTCTCTGGAAGAGCCCCACATCTACATCCCAGGGATCATTTGAACATTTCATTAAGTCATTCTGCCACCCCCGTTTCTTTTCTCCAGGGTTTATATAATCTCAGTGGGTTTTGTTTTTAGTACAGAATTATGAGCTAGCTGATAGAGGGATCTCTTGGTGGTGAAACTCTTTTCACCCATTTTCCTCTGTAATATGCAATCTTAGAGAGCTGTCTTGGAAGTGATGAGACTTTCCTTGGTCAAACAGTGTCAGAAGTGGGACCTGAACCCCTTCCTCCTCTCCTTTCCCTCTGTCCTTTCCTTTCTCTTCCCCTCTCTCACTCTTGCCTCTATTTTAATGAACAGCAGTCTTGTATATTAACCAAGGTGGCTAAAACTAACAGGGAGGAAACTGAGAGGAACAGTAGAGTTAAGAAAATTTCATTTAAAACTAGTCCAATGATTGACAGTCCTTCCTGAGTGATGATCCTTAACTTCTTGGACACCTCCCTCTTTGACTTTGCCATTAGGGCAAGGTGAAACTCTGTGCTCCAATGCCTGCACATCTTATCTCCAAATTACATGCAAAATAGTTTTAATAATAGTATTTATATATATTTGAAAATTTAATTTTAAAACTTTGAATTTCCAATCCATTCCCTTCGTCCCTTGTCACCCCCTCCCTCTGGGAAAATAAGCAATTCAATATGTGTTGTAGCTGTATAGCTATGCAAAACATTACCATAGTAGATATATTGTAAAAGGCTGCTTATAATTCCCTCCCACCCATCCCACCCACCACCTGGTTCATTCCTTAATTTGTTCCTTTCCCTCTTCCATAGTGGGGACTTCCAACCTCCCCTCCCCCCAGAATGCCCTCTGCTCCATCATCCCCACTCTCATCTCCCTGCCCCCTACTCTCCAGCAGGGTGAGATATACCATTTAGTATGTATGTCATTCTCTCCCTGAGCCAAATTCAATGAGGATATGGTTTTGCCTCTTTGCCTTCCTGTTCTTCCCCTCCCCGGCAGTCACTTCCCCTTGCTTCTTCTACGTGAGATAGTTTACCCTACCCTGTCTCTCCCCATCTCCTCTTGCCACTTTCCTCTTTCACCTCTTAACTTCACACCTTAAGTATCATCCCTTCCCACCAAATTCAACCTGTGCCCTCTCTTCATGTATACCTGTAAACATATATACACACATTCACATATGTATTCATATGCTCATATACCCTTCTTCAATTATTTTCATAATGAGGAAAGTTTCGTCAGTCACCGTTATTGTTCTTCCATGTAGGAATGTAAATAGTTCAATTTTTATAAGTTCCTTTTGCTTTCTTTCCCCTGTTTACCTTCTCAAGCATCTCTTGCTTCTTGTATCTGAATGGCAAATTTTCTATTCAACTCTGTTTTTTTCCTCAAGAATGCTTGAAAGTTCTCTATTCCACTGAATAACCATATTTTCCCCTGAAACAAGATACTCAGTTTTTCTGGGTATGGGATTGTTGGTTTTAATCCCAGCTCTTTTGACCTCTGGAATATCATATTCCATGCCCTTTGATCGCTCAGTGTAGAAGCTGCCAGGTCCTGTGCTATTCTGCATTGGTTTCCACAAAATTGAAATTGTTTCTTTCTGGTTGCTTGTAGTATTTTCTCCTTGACGTGGGAATTCTGGAACCTGGCCATAATATTCCTAGGAGTTTTCTTTTTGGGATCTTTTTCAGGAGGTCATTGGTAGATTCTTTCAACCTCTATTTCCCCCTCTGGGTCTAAAACATTAGGGCAGTTTTCCTTGAGAATTTCTTGAAGGATGATTTCTAGATTCTTTCTTTGATCATGGCTTTCAGGTAGTCCAACAATTTAAAAATTATCTCTCCTGGATCTATTTTCCAGGTCAGTGGTTTTTCCCATGAGATATTTCACATTGCCTTCTATTCTTTCATTTGTTTGGATCTATGTAATAGCATCTTGATTTTGCATAAAATCACTAGCTTCCATTTGCTCCAGTCTAACTCTGAAGGCATGAATCTCCTCAGTGAGCTTTTGAGAATCTTTTTCCATTTGGCAAATTCGGCTTTTTAAGGCATTCTTCTCCTCATTGACCTTTTGAGCCTCCATTGCCATTTGAGTTAGTCTATTTTTAAGGTGTTATTTTCTTCAGTCAGGCTGTTGACTCTCATTTCATACTTTTCTTGCATCCTTCTCATTTATCTTCCCAATTTTTCCTCCACTTTTCTTATTTCATTTTAAAAATCCTTCTTAAGGTCCTCTATGGCCTGTAACACACTCGTATTTTCATTTGGGACTTTTCATGCAGGAGTTCTGACCTCACAGACCTCACAGACCTCCTCCCTTTCCATGCTTCGATCCTCTTTGCCCTGAAAATAGGCGTCTAATGTTGTATTTTTCTGTCTATTTTGTCTCCTTTGCCTAGGCATGTTGCCACTTAATTACTTAATTTTTGGGCTTGTTGCCACAGTAGGATTCTGCCACCAGACAGGGAAGCTTCCATCCCAAATGTTGGGGTCTTCACAACTTCAGTAGGTGTTTGTTGGGTGACCTCTGTAAAGCCTCCACTCCTTCTGGGAAGCTGGATACCAACCCCACACCACAATCCAGATCCAAGCAGGTTAAAGCACGAGTGATTAGCCCCCAGACTGATTGCTGGATTTCCCTACAGTTCACAGGACAGGAGCTGAAGCTGCCACTGAAGCTGCAAAATGGTGTTTGTGCCATGGCTTTTCAGCCACTTCTTGCCCCCAGGGGAGGAAGCCGACATGTTCCCCAAATACTGGTCCCAAAGTCCATAAGGTATTACCCTCTCACTTTGTCCTAGGCATATCTGTGTTGATAATTCCGGAATCACCACAGCTGGTGGTGTTCTGGCGTCCAGGTTGACCTTCCTATTCTAAGATCTAGATGGATATAAAGTTCACTGGACTAAGAAACCCAATAATTTTAAAATGCAGTCCTTCACCTTGTAAACATGTTTGCTGTTTCTCTTATTCATCCATTTATCTAGAAAGGAGGTAATCTGGAGTGACAGAATACTAAATATATACACATATGTGTATATGTATACTTTTAACCATTAGCATATAATTATATGTTGAATATACTTGGATCCATCCCATGGAAATATGGCAATTGACCTTTAGACTGTTTCCTTCAGCACAGTGCTGTGCCTCTTTTGACCTCTGCCTTCTGCATTCCAACTCTTTCCCCTGCCCCCCAACAAAGTTTCTTTAGCTGTATATAAAACCGCAAGCACACTGAATTTGTTCCTCATTTTATTTTTGTTTTGTTTTATCCTAAGAAACATAACAATATAGTAACCTGCTATTTGTTGGAAATCAATAATAAATATAATCTTAGCTATAACAATATAGGTATCAATAGATATTCCCTCGTGATTCTGCTGATAAAATGGGTGGTTGACTTTTAAATTGGTAGAAAGTTGATAAATAGAAGCAAAAGGGCAATTATACTGAGTTTTAAAGTTGACTTGATTATTTACTAAGGTCCTTTCTTTGTAGACCATAGTAAGATCATGCAGGAAAAAGGATTATATCAAGGTTGAAATTGATGCTTTCTTTGTGCCATTGTTTATCAAGTTCTGTTGACTAATTTTGTCCTATAGTTGCAGAGCACACTGTCATAACACACCTCAATGAAGTTACACTAAGAAAGAAATCTGTTAACTGGAGTGGTGTGAAGGTAGTGGAATCTTTGAGGCCAATGTCTCTGATAGAGGTCTGATATCTAAGATGTCTAGGGAACTGATGAAAATATTTGTGATTAAGAGCTATTCCCCAATTGATAATTAGGTAAATTGTATGAGCAGGCAAAATTCGAAAGAAAGAATAAATACAAGCTATTTATAAGACCATGGTGAAAATGCACTAATCCATTAATTACAAGAGAATGAAAAATCAATAACTCTAAGGTTCTAACTTACACCAGGCAAACTGAGAATGATAATAAACAAGGAAAATGGAAATTGCTGTATGTGTGATGCGGAAGAAGGGAGGCTTGAGAGTTCAGGTACATTAATGTTCTTTTGTTGGAGCTATGTATTGGCCCAATCATTATGGAGAGTAATTTAGAATAGGTTCTTAAAACATCACTAAACTGTACTTTTGCTTTGATATATAACAAATATCCTCAAGACATCAAAAAAGGAAAGCTAGTCAATACATATTTAATGGATGTCTACTGTGTGAGAAGTACTGTGGTAAGCACTGGGTTCACAAAGAAAGGGGGAAAATGCATTCTGCCCATAAGGAGCTTATAATTAAATGGGGAAAGACAAAAACAAATGGAGAGGCTGTGGCAGGAAAAAGGTATCTAGCATGAGGTCATGATGAAGTCCCAAGAAGGGCAGCCTGATGGGAAGTAAAAATTTGACTGAGCTGGGTTCCCTCCTTAAATGAAGGTTCAGAGAGGAACTTTCTGATACATACACACATAAACACACACATACATGGGTAATACACATATATGCACATATATACATGTGTTTATATATGAACATGCATATATGTATATATTTTTATATATGCATATGTAGGTATTGTATATATTCACTCTTTGTTGCCTCAAAGAACTAGTAACAAAACAAATTCCCATGAATTGGGGGATAGTTGAAAAATGATATTTAAATATAATGTGAAATTATTTTGCTATAAGATATGAGTAAAGGTGGATTTAGAGAAACTCATGGAAGTTTATATGAACTGATACAGCATAAAGTGAGCAGAACCAGGGGAACAATCTACAAAATGAATACAGTCATGTATGGGAAAGTAGAGCAGAAAAACTTAAGAATTCTGATCAATGCAGTGAAAAGCTGATGATGGACTGTACTTTCCCCCTCTCAGCAGATAAAATCACTGTCTAATTTCATTTTGTTTTGCCATATTTATTGTTTACAATAGAGGGTTACAACAGTGCCCATTTTTGTTAGACTCTTTTAAAATCAGACACTTGTAGGTGTCCAACTGTTGACAAAACCAGATTTGTTGGATTTTTTTAAGTTCACCTTCACCTGAGTGGGCAATATTCAACTATCAAACAGTGAAAGAAGCTACCTGTTATGGTTGTGGAAGTATACAGGAAGCACTAGCCTGCTTCAGGCTATTTGAACAGGAAGTTGACCCTTCCCAGGTGGGCTTAAAACCAGAAATCCCAGCCCAAACTGGAATCCTTTTCTGGCCCTCTCTCCATGGTAAGGAGGGAGGTGTCCAAGAAGTTAAGGATCATCACTCAGGAAGGACTGAGCATCATCCCTCTCAGTCCTTAATCTTGAGCCTTCCTGATGCCATGCCTCACCCCCCCCCAATAATATGACATGTATACATTGCTTTTAAAATAAATGGTTCAGTTAGTGGTTCAAAAAAAAAGAAAAGAAAAAAGACATGGCTAACCACTCCAGCACCTCTGCCAAGAAAACCCCAAATGGGGTTTTTAACTTCTTTAAAAAGGTTAACTTTTTAACCTCCCTCCTTACCATGGAGAGAGGGCCAGAAAAGGGCTCCAGTTTGGGGTGGGATTTCTGGTTTTAAGCCCACCTGGGAAGGTTCAGCTTCCTGTTCAAATAGCCAGAAGCAGGCTAGTACTTCCTGTATAGTTCCATAACCATAACAGGTAGCTTCTTTCACTGTTTGATAGTTGAGTATTGCAGTGAACTTTTCTGCTGTCTCATTCCTTCCAGTCACTTGGTATCTTCCAGTATTTTGGGGGGACCTCTGTTAAAGAGTAGGGTGTGCACCTGTTGACCCCTGATCTTTAAGCAATATTTAACATGTTTGGGAAGGTAGGAAAGAAGAGAGGGAACAACAGGGTGTGTTTTGTGACCTTGGTGAGAGAACACCAAGCTTCCCATGGGTTGGTGGGCTGCTGGGGGTTGTAGGGACACAAAGACTAGCAGCTAGTCTGTTCACCCAAGTCCTGCCTCTCTGAGGAGGAGGAAGAGCCTGGAGGCAAGCTTTTCTTGGAAAGAAATATATCCAAGATAAAGAAGGGCACCCAGATGATTGTGATCAGCCCCTGTAGGAAGCTGGTGAGTACATACAAAGGATGCTGCTAATAATCTTGAACTTTCAAGTAAGCCACCAGCAATGGTAAGGGTAGAAGGATGGTTTGGAGCATGAGCCTGAGCTATTTGGACCACTCCCAAATGAGGAGAGTCTGAAGATAGAGCATCAGATAGAACACACAGTATGCAGAGAAGGCAGCATTGTCAGAAAAGAACAATTTCCAGGCTTGAGATACCTCAGTCGGAGCCCCAGGGCAGTTATAGTGGGTGATGTAGCCATGGGTGCATTTCAGGCGGGCCAAGGCAGGGCAGCACACAGCCAAGAAGTTGGGATGGAGACAGCCTGTGAAAATCTTGGCCATACTGGTGGGGGACTGATTCATAGTGACTCTGAAGAGGAAGGTGTTCAGCTCTCTATAGAGCACAGCCATGTAGATGTTGCCCCCCAGTACTGGCGAGGTCAACTGCTGGCAGCGTAACCACTGTATCTCCCCTAGAGTGATAGAGGTGATGGAGATGAAAAAACTGCTATGGATGAGGATGATGTTGTCAATGGACTGAACTTTTAGTGGGTAATGGATGCTGCTGCCATTGCAGAAGAAGCCAGCTTGGATGGGGTCCACAGTATTTGTCTCACATACGAAGATGGGGATGGAGACCAGAAGGATACAGATCAGGTCCACTAGGAGCAGTCTCTTGTTGTAGCCCTGGGCATGTGAACTAGTCTTTTGAGCAATCACCTGGTTTGTGCATGGGCCATTAGACCAGATTCAATGCTTGTCCAAAATCTGGCAGTTGTTGTACATGGCTGGCTCCAGGCACACTGGGCAGTTCTCTTGAGGGGCTGGTGGTGTGAAGGGATCCATTCCTTTTGAAGCTTATTTTACAAATGAGGAAGCTGAGGCAAACAGGCTTAAGTGACTTGCCTAGGGTCACACAGCTAGTAAATGTCCAAGGCAAGATTTGAACTCAAGAAGATGATTCTTCCTAATTCTAATCCTTGTGCTCTATTCAATGCGCCACCCACCTAGATTTACTTAGCCATAATAGGGGAAGAATATATGTCAAGGAAGGATGCTGACATCTCAGTGACCTTAATTCAGCTGAATGAAGCTCCTTTGTCTCTACCTATCATAGTTCACCAACCATTGGAAAATCCCTAAGGTAGCTCTTTGTGAGTATTTTGTACTGAGGCAACTAGAAAATTACTGTATGTCAAAATGCTAAAAACCTGAAACAATCATGTCTTGAGCATCATTTTAATTTCTTTGAAGGAAACATCAGCCTAACCAATTTGGGGTGAGGGATTACCTCCCACCCCAAACCTAACATCTCTTGTGGCTCTCAGTCTATAACCTTGATGTTTCCTTTTATGTCACCTTTTCATACCCACAATACAACTCTTGACTTACCTTTGGGTCACCCTGATTTTGACTTCTTTTCTCTTTTCTTTTCTTTCTTTCCCATGATTATCAGAGAGAGAATATAGGTATCAAAAAGCATTTATTTGAGAGAGAGTGACAGAGAGGAGTGACAGAGAGCAGCTTGCACTGATTGCTAAGGCTTCTGTGTCATCATCTTGGAAGAGAATACTAGCCTTTTTCTACCAAATACAGAAGCTTAGCCAGTAAGTTCCAGTTTAGCTGCTTTATGAAGTTATATTGGTTTCCAGAGAGGGTGCTGTGAAGAAATGCCTGCTTTTTGTCTCAGGACCAGACTAGTTAGGTCATAGGGACTTGTAACCATGCTGAATGACTGGTGCTGAAACGTTTTGATCCAAACTGATTCTCCATTATCGAAGCTGTGTGACCTGAGGAGAGGTTTCCCCAAAGCAAAGATATTTCAGCTACATTAAGCTTGGACATGATGGCTTTGGTAGAATTTGCTCAACTCATTTAGCCATGGAGGAGTGAGCCCAGGGCTGGGACCAAGTGGGGTTTGTTATATTTGGGGAAAAAGGAGGATTAAGTATAGCACTGGTCAGTGCTCTGAGAATGACATGGATGCATAGGGCTCCTTCTGCTTCCTGTTCCAAGAAAAGAATGAACTTGGGACTAGAAGTAGCAGAGTAAGCTCCGCTAACTTGGGAGGTAATGAATGGGAGCAGAAATCCAAGGGAAGTATGGAGATAGGAACAGATTAGAATCACTGAGAGCATTTGATACAATCCAGGTCCCAGACCAGGATGGGGCACATACTATGTACAGAAGGACTGGCAGCATTGAGGGCCAAGCCATAGTCAGCAGCCTTTGAATGTTCTTGGGACAATGGGGGACATTCTGTGCACTTCTCAGAAAGCAAATGTCCAAATTTTCAAAGGGAAAACAGAAAGAGTATGTAAACTGTAGCCTTGTGAGCTTATTGTCGATTCCTGGCAAAAGAAAGCAAGGCATATGTTGTTAAAGGGTGGTTAGTGATTCATTAAAAAGAGTTGTTGATGCAAAGAGCTATCTCATGACTTCACCAAACAGAAGGCATGCCAGGCTACTCACATTTCCTTTCCTGACAGGGTGATGAGGAGACCAAGAGATAAGGAAAACATTAGACATACAGTTCACTTAGATTTTTAGGAAGACGTTTGCAGTCACACATGCTGTTTTCATGAAATTTATGGAGCAGTATAGATTGAAAGGCAGTGCAGATCGGGGCTTTCACATTGGTTGAATGGCCTTCTTGGGTTGAGGTTGACTTGGAAGGAGACCTCTAGAGAAGCACCCCAGGGAATGGGCTCACTCTATCACTTTTCAGTACCTTGGATAAAGAAATAGATGGCCAGGATATCATAATAACAGATGACACAATTGTAGGAGAGATGTCTATCATATTGGATGAGTTTAAACCACGAGAAATCTTGTTAACCTAGAACTGGGGTTCTTGATCTTTTGGGGATGTTGACCCCTTTGGAAGCCTAAGGAGGTGTCTTGACCCTTTCTTTGAGTCATATATGTTACACTAGTTCTCAAGCTCCATTGAAGATGCAATTTCTTAGATATAAATGCAAAGTGTTATTATATGGTTTCTATAATATATAATATAATATTATTATTATATGGGTTAAAAACAAAGTAAATTTCATAATCAGAAAATGGTAGATAAAAGCTTGATGGTTATTTGGTTCCTAACTCCCTCCCTGTCAGTCCAAGCTGAGCCTCCCCTCACACCCCCTCAAAAGTCTCTGTCCTGATTCTCCATTCCTTCTCTTTCACCACTCCTGATCTGATAAACTTCCACGTTTAATTATCATCTGTATACAGACAATTCCTAGATCTGTATGTCCATACTTAGTCTTTTTTCCCTGAGCTCCAGCGTGTATCTCCAATTGCATATTGGAGACTTCAAAAAGCATGTCCTTTTAAATGAGATAATATCTTTAAATCACTTAGTACAGTGCCTGGCACCAGGTAGTCACATCATAAATGCATGTTCCCTTCTCCTTCCCCTCCCTATGTGCATGTCAGATATAACTTTCCTCAGATAGCCCTTGTTTCCAATCCTCAAACCATCTTTTCTTCTAAGAATCCTTAACCCAATTTTTATCAGGGACACCAGGGACCTGACTTCTGTGCTTTCTTGATCCCTCATGCAATATTCAAACAATTGCTAAGGCTTGTCATTTCCCTGCCCCCCCCCCCCCCGCCACATCTCTCACATCTGCCCCTTCTCTCTATTCACATGACCGCCACGCTATTTCTGGCCCTTTTCACCTCTTACCAAGACCATTTCAGTGAGTCAGCACGTTAAGTCAATAAGCAGTTACTTAAAACGGTGTGCCAAGCACTGTGCCATGTGCTGGGAATATAGATACAAGCAGAAAGAAAGAAAGTCAGTCCTGCCCTCCCACAGCTTCTATTATAATGGGGGAGAGAACAATAAAAATAAACTGAGAAGTAGATTGTGAGAGGGAAGACCCCCAAGAGGAGCCTGGCAGAAAAAGCCCAAAGAATTGAGAGCATCCTGGAGAGGAACTAAGACATGTCTGGTCACCTTGGCACTTCCTTTTGATTTGCTCTCCCTCTCTCAAGTCTCTCTCCATTCCAATCCAACCTCCTCAAAGTTATGAGGGTGATTCCATAAAGTGTACATCTGCCCAATTCATTCATCTAGTCAATAAACTCTAGTACCTCCCTATCACCTCCAGGATCAGATGGAAATTCTGGCTTTACAAACTCTTCGCAACTTGACCCCTTCTCAACTTTTTAGGATTCTTCAAACTTTCTTTCCCTCCCTTCAGCATCTAACATATTTAGGACATGATATCATGTAATATGCCAGTGGAAAATTGAGTGCATTCGAGGCAACCAACAGAGACACATACTGTCCAGGGTTGTAGTGATGTTCACCCTATTCTGCTCTTGTCCAGTCACAAAATATTCAAGTATGGGAATGGTTTAGGGATGTATTTACAGAAGAGCACTCAGAAATTAGAGAGAAGTCAGGGGTTTGCAGCCATGATGGTAAAAGACCTTTAGGTGTAGCATGGGCTGATCTGTTTAAGAAGTTGAGGTGGTTTAATTCCATTGACACCAGATTTGATGTGATGGTCCCTAAGAGCTGCCTTTGAGTATTTAAAAACTTGCTACATAGCAGGGCAATTAGACTGGTACTACTTGGCTCTGATGATAGAACTAGAATCAAAGAGTGGGAGACAGATGACCTCTTGATTTAGGAGAAACTTCATAACAATGAGAGTTGTTGAAAAGTGGAATAAGCAGCCACAGAGATATTGGTCCCTACTGATCGAGGTCTTCAAGTAAGACTACATGATTTCTTTTGATTGGTGAGTGACTCAACTAATTGTGGCGAATGAATATATTGGAATTTTGCTTTCTTCAAGAACTGATCAACAGTATGAATATAGAGAAGCCTGGTGGAGAGTGAAGGCAGCAGAGCAAGGATATAGAATACATAGGGACTGCACAATGTTAATGGAAAGAGCAACCACTAAACAATCAACATGGAATGCTTCAACAATACAAATTTGGCCGAATAAGAAAGATGAAAGGAACCTTCTTTTGCTCCTTTGCAGAGGTGGGAGTCCTCAGGTGCCGAATACCACATATAGCATTCACTTGTTTTCTATATGTTGATTGGTTTTGCTGGCATTTTTCTCTTTTGTTGCCCTGAAAAGTCTTTGTTATAGTGATGACTTCAAGAAATGTGGGTGATATAAAAAGAAAAGCTGTCCCCAAAAATCTATTAAGGAAAAATGAGGTGACTGAATGTTGGGTTGTGGTAGCAGTGATTCTGATTTAGCTTGGAGCTATTCTATACAGCTGAGTGATGCCTAGAGAGGGTGAAGACAGGACAGCATTAAGGTTGAGGTCCTTGAATTTTAGAATGACAGGGAAGAGCCAGGTTGGGATTAGATATTTTTGACTCATTTCAACAAACATCTATGTGTGAGCCTCCAAACATCTTATCATGTGGTCATTGATTTTGAGATGAAAGGGTCATTAGAGGTCAACAATCCAACCCCTTTATTGTACAAATGGGAAAAAAAACGTAAACCCAGGAAGATCAAACAACTTGCCCCACTCAGAATCCAAAGTTAATTGAAACTCGTAACCAGTACCTTCTCTGTCCTGCCTTCTCTATCCCAATCTTCTGTGTTCTTTTTTTTTTATTTTGCAAAATTCATAAGCACTCACGATGCCATCACACTGAATCTCTTCTGATCATTTGGCAAGCATTATTCTGAAATTCTCTATGATGAGTGAATGTAGATAATTTCCTTTGGACTTGTGAATGCTATTGGTTGGGTGGATATCATCTGGCCAGGGGTTAGACTGTTATCTTCTGTGTTATAGTCAAGTTAATGGAAGTTTTTGGATGCAAAATCTGAGCAGGGCTTCCCCCCACATATCTGCAGATATGCCCAGCAGAATGCAGAATCAAAAACATGCTTTGTCATATGTTTGGCTAAGACAACCTCAAGCCACCAGAATTCATCCTGTTGAAATTTCAGAATGTCTGAGTGAATCAGCAGCTTAGAGCTCATCCTGCTCCACCCCCAGCCTTCTTGCACGGATGTCACCACCATGGGAACTGTGGCTCTTTTGTCTTGTTCTATGGGCTGGTTCATGACTGAGTGAGTGAGGATCAAATGAGATCATTTTTGTCACGTGCTTAGCATAGGTCCTGGCACATAGTAGGCCCTTTGACTTACTTATTCTCTTGCTCTTCCCTTCTTCCCTTCCCTCCCCCACTAAGTAGTTGAATTGTGGATGTGGTGATTGGTCATGACCCTGTATGGATGCTTGTTTGGGAGACCAGAAGACTTGCCATCTGATACTACCTTTGTGAACCATTCCTGCAGCTCAGGAACACAGGGGCTCCATCCACCTACTCTGCTCATTTATTCCAACCAGAAAGTTTATGCTTAAAAATATATGAGGTAAAAACTCAACAAAACAAAATCATGCTTTGCCTTAGGCTTTCTTTTAATGACGAGAAAGAATCTTTTTTTGTTTTTTTTTTCTTTAATTTGGTTTTTTTTTTCTATGTAATTGCCATAGTTCAGAGCAATTAAGGGATGAGGAGGAGGAGGATAAATTGATAGTATTTAGATAGTGCCTGAAGGTTTACCAAACCATCTCCAAGCTTGGTGAAGTGGACAGGGATAGCTGCCATAATACACTGTAGCCAGGAATATTCAGTCCCTGTTGATAAGGCCTCAGGTGAAGAACTTTCCCCATTAAGTAGTCAGGTCCTTGGACATCAGATATGACATCTATTCCCAAGTTTTACTCAAAATCTTTGCAACTTGATAAGATCTTGGCATGATAAAATTTTGGAAGTAGATTGGTCTGAATGGGTCATTTAGTCTCCTCTCAGTTTATAGTTGGCAGGTGGCTGACAAAGTGGTTGTAGTGTCAGCTCTGGCGTCAGTAGGACTCACTTTCCTGAGTTCAAGTCTTATTAATTATTTTTAAGAAGCAATTGGGGTTAAGTAACTTGCTCAAGGTTACATGGCTAGTTATTTATGTGTGGGTGCTAAGTACTGAGGCCAGAACCAATCCTGGGTCCTCCAGACTCCAGGGCTGGTGCTCTTACTCACTGTGCCACCTAGCTGCCCCTCAAATCTTATTTTTGATACTTACAAACTGTATGACCCTAAACTTAACCTCATTTTCCTCATCTATAAAATGAACTGAAGAATGAAGTGTCTGTCTTTGCCAAGAAAACCCCAGATTGGGTCATAAGAGTCAGACATGACTAAAAAGACAAACAGTATTTTACAGGTTAAGGGACTAGACTAAGACCATTCAGTTCATAAGTGTTAGGTTCAGTATGAGAACCCTTCCGCTTATTCTCAATTCAGTGCCAATGTCAGCCCCTTAGTGAACCAGTTAAATTCCATACTACCCTCTACTTTTGAGTATCTTGTTCCTTCAGCTATCCCCAGCCCCATTTTACTAAACTCCAGCCTAGGATTTCTCCTTCCATCTATGACCTTGTAACTCATGCGGGACAACAGAGTTGGGCAAAGTCATATGCCCATGATGAACTGGATCTGCTGAACCTTTGTCATCTAATCTCAGCTGGGCCCTCTCGACAGATGAATGGTTCTTCTCCTGGCCCAATTTCTTTTCTCTGCCCCTCACCCCAGCTGCTGGGGCAATCCTTCCTCTTCTTTGATCTTTGATATCACCCTCTCTTTTTACAGTGTTGCATGTGGGCATTACCTTATACTCAGTCAGGAAGTGTGGGGCCATTCTCCTAATGCTGCCTCTTTGCCCTTCCTTGTCTCACACTTCTGACATCTCCTCCTCTTATGACCCCCTGCAGCCGAGTCTCTGTTAATGAAGTGGGCAAGGTCAAACCCTTCACAAGCACCCTTCATCCCAACCTTGTCTTGCCATCTTATCCAGCACGTTGACCCCTGTTATTCCAGCTCTCTCTCTAATCTCTCATTATATTTGCTGTTTCCTTGCCTGCTTCCTTTAGACACGCCTTGTCTCCGACCCTTAACATATTGCCCCACACCTAGCCATGCTCATTTTCACCAGTTGTAACCTTCTAGCTTTCCCCCTCTTTAATCAGTGCCTGCCTTGGTTTTCCTCTCACTCAATTACAAACCCTCTGCAGCCCAACCACTCACCTGTCTCACCCATCATTCAAGTGAAAAAACCCTCACAAAGTTACCAAAAGTTCTTTTAAAAATAAAATTCTTCTGATAGCTTTGATTTTCATATTCCCTAAATTTCCTCTGTAAGCCTTTTTGGCTCCCTTAAAAAGCCATTGCTTAAGTGAAACAAGGGTGTCCACTATCACCCCTCTTATTCAATCTGATACTAGAAATGTTAGCAGTAGCAATTAGAGAAGAAAAAGAAGTCAAAGGAATCAAATTAGGCAAAGAAGAGACCAAGCTATCACTCTTTGCAGATGATATAATGATATACTTAGAGAATCCTAGAGAATCAAGTAAAAAACTACTTGAGACAATAAATAAATTTGGCAAAGTTGCAGGATATAAAATAAACCCACAGAAATCCTCAGCATTCCTGTACATCTCTAATGAAACTCAATAGCAAGAGATAGAAAGAGAAATACCTTTTAAAGTCACTGTAGACATTATAAAATATTTGGGAATCTACTTGCCAAAACAAACCTAGAATCTATATGATCACAACTACAAAACACTTCTCATACAAATAAAATCAGATCTAACAAATTGGAAAAATATCAATTGCTTGTGGCTGGGTCAATAATAAAAATGACAATTTTGCCAAAACTAAATTATATATTTAGTGCCATGCAATCAATTTACCAAAAAACTACTTTTTAGAGTTAGACAAAATAATAACAAAATTTATTTGGAAAAACAAACGGCCTAGAATATCAAGGGAATTAATGAAAAGAAATGCTATGGAAGGTGGACTAACTGTTTCATATTTTAGCTGTATTCTACCGCAGCAGTCATCAAAACTGCTTGGTACTGGAAGAGGAGTAGAGTAGTGGATCAATGGAATAGATTGGGCTCAGGAGACCCAGCAGTTAATGAATATAGTAATCTATTGCTTGATAAACCGAAAGACCCCAGTTTTTGGGATGAGGATGCAATATTTGACAAAAACTTCTGGGAAAACTAGAATGCAGTGTGGCAGAAACTGGGCATAGATCATTATCTAACACCATATACCAAAATCAAGTCCAAATGGGTTCATGATCTAGGTGTAAAGGATGATACTGTAACCAATCTGGGAAAGCAAGGAATAGTTTACCTGACAGATCTGTGGAGAGGGGAAGATTTTAGGACCAAACAAGAATTAGAGAGCATTATAAAATGCAAAATGGATCATTTTGATTACATTAAATTGAAAAGCTTCTGTACAAACAAAGCCAATGTAACAAAGATCAAGAAGGAGGTGGGAAATTTGGAAAGAATCTTTACAACCTATTTCACTGATAAAGGACTCATTTCTAAAATATACAGAGAATTGAGTCAAATCTCTAAGAATACAAGTCATTCCCCAATTGATAAATGGTCAAAGGATATGAACAGGCAGTTTTCAAAGAAAGAAATTAAAGATATCTATAAGCATATGAGGAAATGCTCTGAATCACTATTGATTAGAGAAATTCAAGTCAAAACAACTCTGAGGTACCACATCTCTCCAGTCAGATTGGCTAAGATGACAAAACAGGAAAATTACAAGTGCTGGAGAGGATGTGGGCAAATTGGAATACTAATACATTGCTGGTGGAGTTGTGAACTTATCCAACCATTCTGGAGATCAATCTGGAACTGTGTCCAAAGGGCTACAAATAATTTTATACCCTTGGACCTAGCAATACCACTTCTAGGGTTATATCCCAAAGACATCATAGAAGAGGGAGGAAGACCCATATGTACAGAAATATTTATAGCAGCTCTTTTTCTGGTTGCAAAGAACTGGAAATTAAAGGGGTGCCCATCAACTGGGGAATGGTTAAACAAGTTGTGGTATATGCATATAATGGAATACTATTGTGCTATAAGAAATCAGGAGGAGGAGGCAGTTTTCACATTTACCTGGAGAGGCTTATACACATTGATGCTAAGTGAGAAGAGTAGAACCAGCAGAAATTTGTATACAATCACAGACACAACATATGTGTGATAACCAACTATGACAGACTGGATTCTTCTCAGCCAGACAATGATATAAGTCAATCTCAAAAGACTCATGAAGGAGAGAAATGCAACATCCAGAGAAATAACTGGAAAAAACTGAGCTTGAGTCCTGATGGAAGCAAACTAAGAGATCTTTTTCTTTTCATTGTTCGGTTTCATTTCTTCTTCACCAGTTTTCATCCCACCTAGTACAATACACCTTTGGAACTTGACTAATGTCTAATAAGAAAGTTTTTGCAGATTCTATACTGGACTATATGCTGTTATGGGTGGTGGGGGGAGGGAAGGAAAGGAAATTTGAAAATCAAGGGACTTTGTAATTGAATCTTGTTAACTAAAAATAAACAAAGAAATTTTAAAAAAAGAGAAAAAAAAGAAAATCATTTTTGTTATTGAATATATTTCACAGTTTGTGGTCCCAGTGAAGCCTCTAAAAAGTGTACATTAGAGAGCCTCAAAGACTTGGGACTGAGACCATCCAGGAGTAGGCCCCTGTCTTGGGGTCCCAGACCCTATGACAGGAGTGGCTAGCATGATCACCACTCCCTCAGGGAGAGAGAGGTGCCTAGCTGGGGGAAAAAGGCATTAATCCTGGACCAGGGGGAATGGAAATTCACTTTGGGAGGGGCCTATTGCCTGCTGGTGTACAACTCTAGCCCTTTTCTTTATTCATATATAGATAGGGATGGGGGAAGTGATCTTCATTTCCTCCCTCCCACCCATTCATCATCATAGCATACAGGGAATGCAGAGGCCATGCTGCCAGTAGACCACAAGCCTGGGGCGGTTCCCTCCCCAAATGGAAAGACTCCAAGTCTAGGCTGGGCAATAAATAGGCCATTGGCACCTGACCACTAGGCCTGGTGATCTCAGAAGACCAGCTATTGGGTTGTTGTTTTTACCCCTGGTAACTCATGAAAGCTGTACCACAGGGAGTGGACTCCAACATCTGGTGAGGTAGGCACATGGCCCCAAGTAAAAAGGAAGGGGCTTTGATAAGTTTAGGGGCCTGCTTAGGTTGGCAGCATTTCCCAGCACATGTGTTAGCTTATAGAACATGTTCAAGGGAAAGGTCTCAAGGGGAAAGTCATCATGAAAAAACGATGTTGTGCTGTGATTAGTTCAACTGTGAGCAACAGTATGTGAATGCATTTAGCACTCCATCAAACAGCTATAGTAATGTAATGGCAAATGCATAATGGAAAGGTTTTCATAAGGGAACCATGATTATACATGACATGCTATTAATCCATCTGAAAGCTATTCTGACGTGATTAGGGGGCAGAGGGCATAGAGGCGAGGTCAAATCAGGCCTTGGACACTGTGACTCTGAGTAAGCCCTTAACTTTTGCCACCTCAGCTTGCTCATCTGTCCAATGGGATAATAATAGCACCTCCCTCTCAGGGTTGTTGTGACATTAACATGGGCTAATACAAACCATAAAGCACCATAGGAATTTCTGCTTTTGTTGCTCAGTTGTTTCAGTCAAATCCTACTCTTCAAAGCCCCACTTGGGTTTTCTTTTTTGGCAAAGATACTGAAGTTTGCGGTTTCCTTTGTAGTTCATTTAACAGATAAGGAAAGTGAAGCAAATAAGGTGAAGCGACTTGCCCAGGGTCACACACCTAGTTAAGTGTGTGAGGCTGGATTGGAACTCAAGTCTTCCTTACTCCAAGCCACTTAGGTACCCTACAATAGAATGCTAACAATTCTATACCTGAGAATTTCTGGGCCTCATCTGCAAAATGAGGTCTCGATGATGTCTACATTCTCTTTCACTCCAGACCCCATGCCCCTCAACACAGAGGTTTCTTTGGGAGGAGGAAGGTTGTAGACATAAGTACAATTAGTAGACTTGGACTCTGGCTTCTCTGACGATCTCATTTGTGTGGAATATCAGCTGAATTTATTATGACAGGACACAGCTGAATCATTGAGGGGTACTAGTAACACGGATGGGACTTTGCATCCCAGCAGCTCTAGTCCTAGGTATGGAGGACATTCCATGAACTGGTGGTCCAGGAACACAAAGTGCATTAGGGCAGGTCGACAAAGCAAATGCCCGACTTGAACTGCATAACAAAACTGATGCTTGCTAAGATTGAGGAGGTGCGAGTCCCACTACTTTCTCTTGTAACTCATCCCCATTTGGAGTATGGGTTGTTTTATTCATTCCAATTTAAGGAGGACACTGAGAAGGCAGAGGGAGTCCAGAGGATGGCAGCAGGTTGATGAAGGATTTTGAGCCACTGCCTATGAAGATGAGCTAAAGGAAATGTTTAACTCTGAAAAGAGAACACTCAGTGGACATATGAGGATTATCTTTCAGGTATCTGAAATGTCGTCATATATGGCAGATGATGGAATCCTAATAAAGCTGCACTTAGCCCCAGTATTCTAACTTTATTATGGGCCTGGCTCCACTGAACAGTAGGCCTGCTGTACCTACCTTGCACGTACTCCCCCCCCGCCCCCCGCCCACAGTCCCGACCCATTAATATCCTGGCTTCTTCATATAGGCCTCACTGCTCAATGAAACAACAGATGTGTCCCTGAACTCATAGCTCCCACAGAAACAGAAAGTGTGTTCATGTGATGGGAACCTAACTACTGCCTCTACCTGGTCACTGCCCCCAGACCCATTCCCACAGAAACAAGTGTGTTTCTTTTCATTATTATTAAATTTATTTTTAGTTTTCAACATTCATCACCACAAGATTTTGAGTTACAAATTGTCTCCCATCTTTACTCTTCCCCCCACCCCAAGATAGTGAGCCTATTGAATACCCCTTCCCCCAATCTGTTCTCTCTTATATGCTCCCTCATCCCCCCTCTAAATTTCTAGTAGGCGAAGATGTATTTCTATACCCCAGTGCCTACACATCTTATTTCCAGTTGCATGTGAAAAACCAATTTTTTAACATTTATTTTTAAAACTTTGATTTCCAGTTTCTTTCCCTTCTTCCCTCCTCACCCACCTCACACTGGGAAGATAAGCAATTCAACATAGGTTGTACATGTGTAGTTATGCAAAATGTTTCCATAGTGGTTATATTGTGATAGACTGACTATATTTCCCTCCATTGTATCCCACCCCCTGCCTTTCCATTCTCTACCTTGACCCTGTCATTTTTCAAAAGTTTTTGCTTCTAACTACCCTCTCCCCCAATCTGCCTTCCCTTTTACCATCCCCTCTCCTATCCCCTTCCCCTCTACTTTCCTGTAGAGTAAGATTCCCCATTGAGTGTGTATGTTATTCCCTCCATAAGCCAAATTCAATGAGAGTAAAAAACAAAAAACATTCCTTTTCACCTTTCTGCTCTTCCCCTTCATTGCAACAGTTTTGTCTTGCCTCTTTTGTATGAGATAATTGACCCTATTCTATGTCTCCCTATCTCCTTCTCTCGTTATATTCCTCTCTCACCTCTTAATTTTATTTTTTGGATATCATCTCCCTATTCAACTGATCCTGTGCACTCTATGTATACATGTACACACATATACACACTTACATATGCATCTATATCTACATGTACCGTTCTATACATATGTGTGTATGTATGCATATATATGTGTGCATGCATTGTGCATGCATTATGTGTATGCATGCAGGTGTGTGTAGTGCAAATATATGTGCATTGTGCATGTGTGCATTGTTTTATGTGCTTATGTGTATGCATACATGTATTGTGTATAAGTATATGTGCGTGCATATATGTATGCACACATGTATATGTGTACATGTCTATAAATGTGTGTATAGGTGCGTGTGTATACATATGTGTGAATACATACGCATATGTGTACATGTGTATATGTATGTGCATATATATATATATATATATATATATATATATATATATATATATATATACATTCCCTTCAACTATCCTCATACTGAGAAAAGTCTCATGAGTTACAATTATCACTTTTCCATGTAGGAATTTAAATAGCTCAACTTTAATAAGTTGCTTAAGATTTTTTTTCTGTTTACCTTCTCATGCCTCTCTTGCTTATTGTATTTTAAAGTCAAATTTTCTATTTAGTTCTGTTTTTTTTTTCATCAAGAATACTTGAAAGTCTTCTATTTTATTGAATGACCATATTTTCCCCTGAAGCATTATACTCAGTTTTGTTGGGTAGATTATTCTTAGATTTAATCCTAGCTCCTTTGACCTCTAGAATATCATATTCCAAGCCCTTTGATCCCTTAGTATGGAAGCTGCTAGATCTTGTGTTATCCTGATTGTGTTTCCAAAATACTCAAATTGTTTCTTCCTGGAAGCTTGTAATATTTTCTCCTTGACCTGGGAGCTCTGGAATTTGACTACGATATTCCTAGGAGTTTTCTTTTTGGTATCTTTTCCAGGAGGTGATTATTAGCCAAAGACTGCAACAACTTATCACAAAAATAATACACTTTGATCAGGTAGGATTTATTCCAGGAATACAAGGATGGTTTAATATTAGGAAAACCATCAATATAATTAATCATATCAACAATAAAACTAGCAGAAACCACATGATTATCTCAATAGATGCAGAAAAGGCATTTGACAAAGTACAACATCCATTCCTATTAAGAACACTAGAAAGTATAGTTATAAATGGAGCCTTCTTTAAAATAGTAGATAGCATCTCTTTAAAACCATCAGCAAGTATTATATGCTATGGGGATAAACTAGAAGAATTTCCAATAAGACTGGGAGTGAAACAAGGGTGTCCACTATCACCCCTTTTATTCAATCTGGTACTAGAGTCATTAGCACTAGCAATTAGAGAAGAAAAAGAAATCAAAGGAATCAAATTAGGCAAAGAAGAGACCAAGCTATCACTATTTGCAGATGATATTATGATATACTTAGAGAATCCTTGAGAATCAAGGAAAAAAAAACTACTTGAGACAATAAATAAATTTGGCAAAGTTGAAGGATATAAAACAACCCCACATAAATCCTCGGCATTGCTGTATATCTCTAATGAAATTCAACAGCAAGAGATAGAAAGGGAAATCCCATTTAAAGTCACTGTAGACATTACAAAATATTTGGGAATCTACCCATCAAAACAAACCCAGAACCTATATGATCACAACTACAAAACACTTCTCACACAAATAAAATCACATCTAACTAATTGGAAAAATATCAATTGCTTGTGGCTGGGTCGAGCTAATGTAATAAAAATGACAATTTTACCCAAACTAAATTATATATTTAGTGCCATACCAATCAATTTACCAAACAACTACTGTTTTAGTGTTAGACAAAATAGTAACAACATTTATTTGGAAAAACAAATGGTCTAGAAGATCAAGGGAATTAATGAAAAGAAATGCTAGGGAAGGTGGACTAGCTATGCCAGATTTTAATCTGTATTATACAGCAGCAGTCATCAAAACTGCTTGGTAGTGGCTGCAGAGTAGAGTAGTGGATCAATGGAATAATTTGGGTACATGAGATCCAGCAGTTAATGAGCATAGTAATCTATTATTTGATAAACCCAAAGATCCCAGTTTTGGGGATAAGAATGTGCTTTTTGCCACAATCTGCTGGGAAAACTGGAATATAGTATGGCAGAAACTGGGCATAGACCATTATCTAATACCATATACCAAAATCAAGTCTAAATGGGTGCATGATCTAGGTATAAAGGATGATACTGAAAGCATTCTGGGAAAGCAAGGAATAGTTTACCTGTCAGATTTGTTGAGAGGGGAAGACTTTATGACCAAACAAGAATCAGAGAGCATTATAAAATGCAAAATGGATAATTTTGATTACATTAAATTGAAAAGCTTCTGTACAAACAAAGCTAATGTAACCATGATCAGGCAGTTTTCAGAGAAATAAATTAAAGATATCTATAAGCATATGAAGAAATGTCTTAAATCACTATTGATTAGAGAAATGAAAATCAAAACAACTCTGAGATACCACATTTCTCCAGTCAGATTGGCTATGATGACAAAACAAGAAAATGACAAATTCTGGAGAGGATGTGAGCTAATTGGAACACTAATGCATTGCTGGTGGAATTGTGAACTTATCCCACCATTCTGGAGAGCAATCTGTAACTATGCCAAAAGGGCTACAAATAATTTTATACCCTTTGACCTAGCAGTACCACTTCTAGGGTTATATCCCAATGAGATCATAGAAGAGGGTGGAAGATCCATATGCACAAAAACATTTATGACAGCTCTTTTTGTGGTTGCAAAGAATTAGAAATTAAAGGGGTGCCCATCAATTGGAGAATGGCTAAACAAGTTGTGGTTTATGCATGTAATGGAATACTATTGTGTTATAAGAAATGAGGTGGAGACGGTTTTCATATTTACCTGGAAAGCCTTATACAAACTGATATGGAGTGAGAAGAGTAGACTCCTGAAGGAGAGAGCTGCCTACATCTAGAGAAATAACTAGAAAGAACTAAGTTTGAATCCTGATGGAAGCAAACTAATTGATCTTTTTCTTTTCATTGTTTGCTTTTATTCCTTCTTTACCATTTTTCATCCCATCTATTACAACACACCTTTGTAACCTAATGTCTAATGTGAAAATATTTGCAGATCCTATTCTGGACTATAAGCCTTCATGGGGAATGGGGGGAGGGAGGGAATTGAAATTTGAAACTCAAGGAAGTATGGAATTGAATCTTGTAATCTAAAAATAAACAAATAAATTAAAAAAGAAAAAAAAGAAAAGAAAACTCCTGGGAATATTATAGCCAGGTTCCAGAATTCCTAGATCAAGGAGAAAATATTACAAGCAGCCAGGAAGAATCACTGTGAATATTGTAGAAATACAATCAGGATAACACAGGATCTGGCAGCTTCTACATTGAGGATGAAAGGGCTTGGAATATGATATTCTGGAAGGCAAAGGAGCTGGGATTAAAACCAAAAATCACCTACCCAGCAAAACTGAGTATCACGTTTCAGGGGAATGTATGGTCATTCAGTGGAATAGAGGATTTTCATGCCTTCTTGATGAAAAAACCACAGTTGAATATGAAAGGTGGTATTCAGATACAAGAAGCAAGGGAATCATGACAAGGTAAACAGGGAAAATAAATCATAAGCAAATTATCAAAATTGAACTATTTACATTCGTACAAGGGAAAATGATAATTGTAACTTATGAAACTTTTCTCAGCATGAGAATAATTGAAGGGTATAAAATGTGTGTGTGTTAATATATACATACATATATACATATACATATATATGTCTATACAGGAGAGTATATGGGTGTATGAATACATATGTGAATGTGTGTATATATGTGTACAGGTTTACATAGATAGAGGGCACAGAACCAGTTTAATGGAATGGATGATACTTAAAAGGGGAAATTAATAGGTAAGAGAGGAATATAATGAGAGGAGATGGGGAGAGACTGATGGAAGTAAATTATGTCATATAGAAGAGGTAAGGGAAATTGTTATAAGGGAAAGGAAGAACAGGAAAGCAAAAGGGAATGAATCAACCTTATTCTTATTGAATTTGGCATAGGGATGGAATGCCATACACACTAAATAGGGATCTCACCCTACAGGAGAGCAGGGGGAAAGGAGATGAGAGGGGGGATTATGAAAAGGAGGGCAGGCTGGGGGAGAGGGTAGCTGGAAGCACCCACTTTTGAAAAGGGACAGGATCATAGTGCAGAACAAGCCTTCCCTGGTCTATAGGTAGCACTTTTCCTTCCCTGTGTCTCAAAATCACTCATTTCCTTCAGGGCTTAGCTTAGATGGCACCTCTTCTGTGAAGTCTTCCCTCGTCTCCAGTGTTGTTCATGCTCTCTGCCTCCTCATTTTTACCTGTACTGTATGATTGTTCTACATTGGCTCCCACCCCAGCCTCCTCTACCTCTGTCCTACTCCTACCAGCAAAACTGATTCTTTTGGTGTTTACTTTGATATAACCAGTGCCTAGCAGAATGCCTTCCTTATCCTTGGTGCTTTCCTATACTTGTAATTCATCTCTGTGGAATTGAATGAACAAAACCTTAGGATGGGTACAAAGAAATATACTTGGGGATAGCTTTTTTTTTAGATTAATTTATTAATTTAGTTTCAGTTAACAAGTTTCATTTCCATAGTTCCTTGATTTTCAAATTTCCTTTACTTCCCTCCTCCCTCCCCCCACGACAGCATATAGTCGAGTATAGGATCTGCAAATACATTCATATTAGACATTATTCCAATTACAAAGGCATATTTTACTAGGTGGGATGAAAGATGGTAAAGAAGAAATAAAACCAAACAATGAAGAGAAAAAGATCATTAAGTTTGCTTCCATCAGGATTCAGGCTCAGTTCTTTCAAGTTATATCTCTGGATGGTGCATTTCTCTCTTTCTTGAGTCTTTCCAGATTGACTTATATCATTGCATTGCTGAAAAGAGTCCAGTCTGTCATAATTGGTCATCACAGATATGGTGTGTCTGTGATTGTATACAAATTTCTTCTGATTCTACTCTTCTCGATCAGCATCAGTTTGTATAAGTCTCTCCAGGTAATTATGAAATCAGTCACCTCCTCGTTTCTTTTAGCACAATAATATTCCATTACATTCATATACCACAACTTGTTTAGCCATTCCCCAATTGATGAGTACCCCTTTAGTTTCCAATTCTTTGCAACCACAAAAAGGGCTGCTATAAATATTTTTGTACATATGGGTCTTTCTCCCACTTCTATGATCTCTTTGAGATATAACCCTAGAAGTGGTATTGTTGGGTCAAAGGGTATGAAATTATTTATAATCCTTTGGGCATAATTCCAGATTGCTCTCCAGAATGGTTGGATAAGTCCACAACTCCACCAGCAATGTATTAGTATTCCAATTTGTCCACATCCTCTCCAGCATTTGTCACTTTCTTGTTTTGTCATCTTAGCCAATCTGACTGGAGAGATGTGGTATCTCAGAGTTGTTTTGATTTGCATTTCTCTAATTAATAGTGATTTAGAGCATTTCTTCATATGTTTATAGATATCTTTAATTTCTTTCTCTGAAAACTGCCTGTTCATATCCTTTGACCCTTTATCAATTGGGGAATGACTTGTATTCATATAGATTTGGCTCAATTCTCTATAAATTTTAGAAATGAATCCTTTATCAGAGACACAAGTTGTAAAAATTCTTTCCCAATTTCCCACCTCCCTCTTGAGCTTGGTTACATTGGCTTTGTTTGTACAGAAGCTTTTCAATTTAATGTAATCAAAATGATCCATTTTGCATTTTATAATGCTCTCTAATTCTTGTTTGGTCCTAAAATCTTCCCCTCTCCACAGATCTGTCAGGTAAACTATTCCTTGCTTTCCCAGATTGGTTACAGTATCATCCTTTACACCTAGATCATGCACCCATTTCGACTTGATTTTGGTATATGGTGTTAGATAGTGATCTATGCCTAGTTTCTGCCTTACTGTATTCCAGTTTTCCCAGCAGTTTTTGTCAAATAGTGCATTCTTATCCCCAAAACTGGGGTCTTTGGGTTTATCGAAAAATAGATTACTATATTTACTAACTGCTGGGTCTCCTGCGCCTAATCTATTCCATTGATCCACTACTCTACACCTCTGCCAGTACCAAGCAGTTTTGATGACTGCTTTGGGATAGCTTTTGAGGGAGGTTGATCTCTTTTGTGTTTATAACCAAAACTTTGGTTATAGGTGAGGAAGCTTTTTTATTGCTACTCAAAGACATTAAAAGGCTGCCATCTTCCTCTTTTGGGTGGGCTTGCTGACCCTGGTTAATTCAAGAGTCTTTTAAACATGTGAGAAGGTGAAACTATTCAATTGGATGAGGCAAGAGCTTGGACAGAACTGACCAGTTTGTTTGCTGTAACAGTGGAGAAATAATTTAGCTAGTATTTCTAGTTTTTATTAAGGTTTTAAATAGTATTTTATGAATTTTATTTCATTTGTTCCATACAGTGATTCTGATTGGTGCTATGATTATCCCCATTTTACAGATGAGGAAACTGAGGTAAAGAGAAGTGTCATGAAATTCCTATTGTCACACACCTAGTAAGTGTGCAAAGGCCTATTTGAACTCAGGGCATTCTGCTTCCAGGCTTCCACTCGACAGAAAAAAGTAGTTTGGGCGTTTCCCATCACCTACATACATACTTTTCTCAATTGCTGACTGTTCATTTACTAATGTAGATCAATGCCTTGTCTGGACCCATGTGGCTGCCGTTCTGCAGGATTGTGAGCCTTTGACATTCAGTGACAGAGCACTGAACCACCTCCTTGCCAATCTGTGCTGCAATGTTATTTATAGTCATCATCTACTTGTTGAGCAGATAACACCAGGTGATGAGGGGTCCCTTTCCCTGAACAGCCCATGTTTCAAACTATATCTGTAGTTTGAAATCTCAGCATTAAAATGCAATAACATTTTGGCTTTTGTAATGAATACCTTAGTGATGATGCCTTTGCCTTTCCTTCATAAATTCCCACAGCTGAGGGGAATAAGTCCTCAGGTCTCTCTGGAAACCAATGGTGGAACTGTTTTGTCTCTGTGGCTCTATCAGATATCTGTGAAATGGTAGCAAAATATCAGGTATCCGTGGTTTGGTGGGATGCTTGCCTTTTAATACCCCGAAATAACTCTGTGAAGAGTCTGTCTTTAAATCAGGAGTTACTTAGAGGATGTCATCTATGGCATCCATTTTATTGGTGAAAGTGGTAAATGCTCTTAACCAAAATAACAACAAAAACAAACAACCCGCTGTTTATGGTTGGTGAAAGATGAAAATAGGTAAGGAGGAGATGGGTAGAGGCACTATAGAATTTGAGAAACTCAAGAGAAGTAAATAAATGAAAGAATAGAAATGACAGCAGCTCTGAGTCACAACATGGTTTGTCCATGTGAGGCCTGCCAGGTGGGTATCTGACACAACTGCACAATGTGGCCCCTGGAGAACTGCATGCCTTCTTTTTTTTTTTTATTAATGAGTATTAATGTAAAAACTTTATATGAAATTAAAGCAAGAAAATTACAACTATATACTGCAAAGATAATATACTATGACCAAAGTGGATGTATACCAACATGTACAGATTGTTCAATATAAGGAAAACTATAAGCATAATCAACCATATCAATAACAAAAATCACAGTCATTACAATTATAGTTGCAGAAAAAGCTTTTCATAAAATACAATACCTATTCCTATTAAAAATACCAGGAAGCATAAGAATAAGTTGAAATTTTCTTTTTTTTTTTAAACAAATGCTTTATTAACTTCTGTTTTACATCATTCATTTCCGCCAGATTTTGAGTTACAATCATTTTTCCCCCATTATTCCCCTACCCAACCTCCCAGAATAGTAGTCCCACAAGATATCACTTCCTCCAGTCTGCTCTCTCCCATACCTTCTCCCATACCCCCATCGACTTTTCCATTAGAGGAAGGTGAATCTTTGTGTCCCAATGCCTGCACATCTTATCTCCCTATTACAAGCAAAAGAGTATTACTAATAGTATTTATATATATTTGAAACATTTAATGTTAAGACCTAGAATTTTAGATCCATTTCCTTCCTCCCTTGTCACCCATTCCTTCTTGGGAGATAAGCAATTCAGTATATGTTGTACATGTCTAGCTATGCAAAACATTATTATAGTAGATACATTGTACAAGGCTGCTTATAATTCCCTCCCACTCATCCCACCCCCCGCCTGGTCCATTCCCTACATAATCCTGTCCCTCTTCTATAGTGGGTACTTCCAACCTCCCCTCACCCCAAGGATGCCCTCCCATCCATCATCCCTCCTCTCATCCCCCTTCCCCCTATCCTGCTGCAGGTTGAGACATCCCATTTAGTATGTATGTCATTTTCTCCCTGAACCAAATTCAATGGGAATGTGGTTTTGTCTTTGTAGCCTTCCTTATTCTCCCCCTCCTTTGCAACCACTTCCCCTTGCTTCTTCTACATGGGATAGTTTACCCTACCCTGTCTCTCCCCATCTCCTCTTGCCACTTCCCTCTCTCACCTCATAATTTCATCCCTTGAGTATTCTCCCTTCCCAACAAATTCAACCTATGCCCTCTATCCATATAGCTGTGACCATATACACACACATTCACATATGTATTCATATGACCACACCCCCTTCTTCCATTATTTTCATAGTGAGAAAGATATCATCAGTCACAGTTATTGCTTTTCCATATAGGAATGTAAATAGTTCAACTTTGATAAGTTCCTTTTGATTTCTTTTCCCTGATTATCTTCTCAGGCATCTCTTGCTTCTTGTGTCTGGATGTCAAATTTTCTATTCAACTCTGGTTTTTCCTCAAGAATGCTTGAAAGTCCTCTATTCCACTGAATGACCATATTTTCCCCTGAAACAAAATACCCAGTTTTGCTGGGTAGATGATCCTTGGGTTCATTCTCAGTTCTTTTGCCCTCTAGAATATCATATTCCATGCCCTTCGATCCCTCAGTGTAGAAGCTGCCAGGTCCTGGGCTATTCTGATTGTGTTTCCACAATATTGAAATTGTTTCTTCCTGGCTGCTTGGAGTATTTTCTCCTTGATCTGGGGATTCTGGAACCTAGCTATAATATTCCTGGGAGTTTTCTTTTTGGGATCTTTTTCAGGAGGTGATCGGTAGATTCTTTCAACCTCTATTTTGCCCTCTGGATCTAAAACATCAGGGCAGTTTCCTTGAGAATTTCTTGAAGGGTGATTTCTAGGTTCTTTCTTTGATCATGGCTTTCAGGTAGTCCAATAATTTTTAAATTGTCTCTCCTGGATCTATTTTCCAGGTCAGTGGTTTTCCCATGAGATATTTCACATTGCCTTCTATTCTTTCATTTGTTTGGATCTGCTCAACAGCATCTTGATTTCTCATTAAGTCATTAGCTTCCATTTGCTTCAGTCTAACTCTGAAGGAATGAATCTCCTCAGTGAACTTTTGAGATTCTTTTTCCATCTGGCAAATTCGACTTTTTAAGGCATTCTTCTCCTCATTGCCCTTTTGGGCCTCCTTTGCCATTTGAGTCAGTCTATTTTTTAAGGTGTTGTTTTCCTCAGTCAGGCTGTTGGCCCTCATTTCATACTTTTCCTGCATCCTTCTCATTTCTCTTTCCAATTTTTCCTCCACTTCTCTTATTTGAGTTTTAAAGTCCTTCTTAAGGTCCTCTATGGCCTGCAACCCGTTCATGTTTTCCCCTGGGGCTTTTGGAGCAGGACTTCTGACCTCACAGTCCTTTTCCCGCTCTATGCCCCCCAAAATAGGAGTCTAGGGTTGCATTTTTCTGTTTCCTTTGCCTTGGCATGTTGCCACTTAATTACTTGACTTTTGGGCTTGTTGCCACACTATGGCTTTAAGGCCAGCTAGAGGAATTTTCCTCCCGAACATGTGGGGGGCAACTTCCGTTTCTGGCAAGCTGTAAACCCACCCACAACTTCCACCCTAGATCACAATCCAGATCCAGGAGGTTAAAGCAAGAGCGATTACCCCCCAAGACTGATCGCTGGATCTCCCCACGATTTGTAGGCTGGGAGCTGGAAATGCCTCTGAAAACTACACAGTGGCGTCTCCTCAGCAGCTTCTAGCCCCCAGGGGAGGGAGCTGACGCATTCCCCAAATACAGGTCCCAAAGTCCATAGGACACTAACCTCTTACTTTGTCCTAGGCATGTCTATGTTGATAATTCTGGAATCGCCACAGCTCCTGGTGTTCTGGGGTTCCTCCAACCGGCTGCTGGCCCTGCCGCCCTGGAGCTAAAACCTCGGCTCATGCGGACCTCGGCGCGGCTTGGCTCGGCTCCTGCACTCTGCGCTCTGCGCGCTGCCGGCTCCCAGACCACTGAGCTGGTCCTTCCTGCAGGGCTGCTGGGCTGTCCTCAGCGGGAGGTTAGCTTCTCTGTGTCGTTCTGTGGGTGCTGGGGCTCCAGAAGTTGTTCACAGTCCCCTGCATGCCTTCTTGATGAAGCATGAGGGCAGGAGTTTGGAACCCACAATCTGGGGGAAAGAGTGTTAGGATTTTTACATGTAGTTGGAAAAACTTAAATTCAAACCAGAAAGGTAGAGACAGACTGGTGTTCCTTTCATGTCGTACAGTGGGATTCCCTCTTTGTGAAACTGGCCATATTCAAAGCAGAGAGGAGTTTTCCTTGGTGGTAAATAAAGAAAAAGGATAGCCTTTTAACACTTAGAAATAAGAGGCAAATAGCAGACTGCAAGGGGCAAGCTTAGCTTCCTTTCCAAGTGCCCAGTAAAAGCAATTGTAAGGGTTAAGATCAGAGTCTGCAAGGAAAACTCAAGGTTGAGAATTATATTTCCAGTAGACATTGACATCCAAGGACAATTTCTTCTCAGCATCACCCACCAAAGGCCGACAATATCCCTGTTGCTAGGAGATGGTTGCTTGGCCCTCACATAAGACAGCTGAACTAGTTGGGGGTGTTTGCTTTCACTCTTTATTTTTTATCAGCAGCTCCAGTTATATATCTGTGCTCTTATATTTAATCTTCAAAGCCTGAAAGCTAATGACAATGTCTATCCCATCATTACAAAATCCTTATCTTGAAGGCTGAGCAAAATCAGACCGAACAATTGTGACCATTGCCTGCTGGTACCTGGCTTGGACTAAACTTGTAATTATGGATTGTGAAGGAGATTTCACATAGATAAGTGAAGATGAAGTCATTTAAAACAAGAGACAAGACTCCATTGAGTGATTGCTGGCCAGGATCTGAGGCCCAGTCTGGACTTTAAAAATAGTAAGAGTGGTAATAACCATAGCAACAACAACAATAATAATATTCTGGTAGCCACTGATGTATATAGCACTTTAAATATGGCAAAGGCCTTAGCACATATTCCCATATGATTATTAGAACAATTCTGGGAGAGAGGTGCTATTATTATCCCAATTTTACAGTTGAGGAAACTGAGGCAAGCAGAGGTTAAGTGACTTGTCCAGGGTCACATAGCTAGTAAGTAAGTGTTTGAGGCTGGATTTTCCCTCAAGGCTTCCACACTCCAGGTCCAACACTACCCATGAAGTGACCTGGCTATTTGAAATACTTCCACAAACTAGTCTAGTTCTAGAAAGCTCTGTGCTGACTAAAGATGTGTAACTTCCTGGTGGGGGTATGCAGCAAGATGGGAAGGAGACCTGGCAGGAGCCTCTGAACCCAGGCCCTCACAGACTTAAGAGAGACTCACTCGGTTCTGGCCTTTTTTCTCAGCCTGGGGATTCAAAGACAAGGTGAGGATAAGTTGTTCCTGCCCTCAGAGTTTCTAGCCTCATGGGGGGTTCTGTGTAAGAGACAGTTGCATAGGGCTCTCCTTTTTACAGACCATTGGCCACACATCTGCCTTCATTGCACATGTTTGCTTCTGGTATCCTGTTTGTCCTTCACAAGAGCTGAATGAAGTTGGTAAAACAAGGGGAGAGAGGGGACCAAGCTCTTGTGTGCTAGGTACTGTGCTGTTACAAAGGTTATACTATTTGAGCATTTAGCAAGTGTTCAGGTTGTCGTTCCATAAAAGAAAGAGAGCACCAACATTAGCCTGGAACTGGTCAAGTTGCCATTCAGGCCCTCTGCCACTTAAGGAACTCCCATAGAATCCCAGACTCCAGGAGAAGGAAGGGCTTTAAGGCTCAACCACATTGGCATTATCCAAGAAAGAATTTGATATCAGGCCCTCTGGTGTCTTCCAGGGAGTGGAGACCTCCCAAGGCTTTTTTTCACCTTACTCTCCCCGAGAACCACTTTTGGTGGCACATTAGATAGAGTGTTTGACTTGGAATCAGGAAGAATCAAAGAATCAAATCCTTCATTAGATACTTATTAGTCATGTGGCCCTGAGTAAAGTCTCTCTCTTCTCGTTTTTGTGAGGCAATCTGGGCTAAGTGACTTGCCTTGGGTCGCATAGCTAGTAAGTGTCAAGTGTATGAGGCTATATTTGAACTCAGATCCTCCTGACTCCCGGGCTGGCGCTCTATCCACGGGACCAATTAGCTGCCTCAAAAAAAAAAATCTCTTAACATCTCTTGGCCTCAGCATCTTCATTTGTAAAATGGAAATAATAATGGTACCTAACTCATCAGATAACACATAAAAAGTACTTTCTAAACCTTAAAGTGTTATATAAATACTAATTTATTATTATTTGGCTTTTGTAAAAGTCTAAAACATTTGAGAATGTCTCCAACAAAAAGAGAGCGGATGGGATATCAGGTGAGGAGAGCGGGAATCAGTTTTCCTCCCTTTTGCACTGCTTTTTAATGTTTAAACAGAGAATGGAATCTCCTTATAAAGGTGCATGGGGAAGGGGCTGCCGGGATGCTGAGCCACAGGATAAGGGAACGTTCCACAGAGGTCAACAAAGAAAATCTTTACTATTTAATGTTGCCCAGAGTAGATGGGACCTGATATAACTTATCCTAACATGTTGGATTGGGAAGAACACTGACTGACTTAATCTGAATTCAGCGGACTCAGGTATAAATATTTTCTGAACTTTAGAAAGCAGTAATGACCTTGGCCAAAATCATTTCCTTTCTTTATGACTCAGTTTGCTCCAATTTTAAAATGAAGACTCTTTGTATTGGATGAATACAAAGACCCCTTCCAGTTCTTCCTTTTTAAAAAAATTTCTGTTGAACTTTTTGTTGTTTTTTTTTTTATTATTTTTTAGTTTACATGAATTTTTCTCAATGTTAAGGAAAGGGGTGAAAAGCCAGCAATATATCTGGTGGATCTTTGCTGGTGAATTTCCAGGAGGATAGGTACAAAAATCATAAAGGATGGCCAGGTAGGGATGGTGTGTTGGCTGTCTCTTTGTGTCCACATTGCAGGATTGCAGATCCATTTGAGTTTGAGTAGTTAGGGTCTTCTGTAAGGACTCAGTGCCCTCTTGTGTTCTAAAGTCCTTTTGGAAAGAAGTGATGCTATCTGATGAATTACCCAAAAATCTCTTACTAATGGGTCTCCTCAGGGGGATTTGCCATTTTATAGAGCAAACTGCCTAATTCAAGGTGTGAATCTTTAATGACGAATGGCAGACATCATGAGAGGTACTGCAGAGAGATAGAGGGTGCACTGGGCAAATAGTACTTTCCCAGAATCCCTGAAATCTCACCACACAGTCCACTGTGCATCAAGGCCAACCCTGCCTCCATTCTGGCCCTACTAATGCTTACTCTAAGTTAAAGGATCAGGAGTTATAGAGTAAGAAGCATCCTTTGAGGTCATCTCATCCCACTCCCAACCTCAAGTCCATGGGAGGAAACCTGAGGGCATAAGAAGGAAAGGGGTTTGGACTGGGTCACACATCAGACTTCTATAAACCACACATTCCAAACTTTAGCCTGTTTGTTTATCTCTGACCTGTACAGCTGTCTAACTTACCAGATTAATAGATAGAATTAATGGATCCTCCACAATGCCTATGCCCACTCCTTGAGAGAAATCACAAAGAGTGTGCACCTTATAAGGAAGCCAGATTGAATCTGTTGAGCAACCATGATACAGTGATCCAACCCTGGATCTTTTGTCACTAGATGTCAATTCAAATCCTGGCTCTATGACACTGGTTGAGTGACCTAGGGTGAGTCATTTGCATAAGAACCAAGAGCTGGAAGGGACTTTTGAAGTCATTGTGTTAAGATCTGATCATGACCACCATGAACAAATCTCCCTTCTCAATGAATCTTATTAAGACCAGATTGTTTTTGTTCAGTCATTTCAGTCATGTCTGACTCTTTGTGACCCCATTTTATTTTTTCTTAGCACAGATGCTAGAGTGGTTTGCCATTTCCTTCTCCTATTCTTTTTACAGATAAGGAAACTGAGGCAAACATAGTTATGTGACTTGTCCAGTATCACACAGCTAGTAAGTGTCAGAGGCTGCATTTGAACTCAGGAAGGTAGGTCTTCCTGACTCCTCAAGGCCAGTACTCTATCTACCACCCTACCTAGTTGCTCCATTTACGAGGACCTTGGATTACCAACTTGGAAGAAACCCTGTCTACTCCTTGTTGTTATCTTTATAGTGAGAGATGACTTTTCAAGTGCCCTTTAAGGTTTACTAAATATTTTATAGATATTTTCTCCCTTTCACCCAAGTACAGCTCTATGAATTTAGTTGGTATTAGAATCCCCAGTTTCCTGATGAGAGAAGAAGAGGCCAGAGGGCTTATATGCATGCTTAGTAAGTGTCTGAGGAGTATTTGAATCTTGATCTTCCTTTGGCTAAGTCTGTCTGGTTCCACTGTGTGTTTCCTTTCTCTCTACATAGCTCCCTCCATCTTTCTTTTTCCTCTCTCCTTCCACCTTCTTTTGCTTTCTCTTAATTTCCTTCCAGACATCCTCTTCCCACCCTCACATATTCCTCTGTTGTTATGCTACATTCTCAAGGTCTAAAGGCACCAATCCCTCAAACTCAATGAGATTCCTTAAGTTGTACAAGGGAGAATGTGGCATGTCCAGACAAATATAAGCACAAAGCCACTCAAGAAGAAAGAGAACATTATTGCTTGTCTAGTGGGGATCCCAGAAGTCTTCAAGTAGGAAGAGGTAGGTTTTGTTCTTGTGTGACCCTCTCTCCTCAATCAATCAAGGAAGTCTTCAATAGATTTTGAAACTGAAAATACATTTTGGATGTGGCCAACTTGGACTCTTTAGGCTTACCTGGGCTGTTGCACAGAGGATAGTGAGTCATTTATTGACTTCCTACCATGTGTCAGGCATCTTGCTGAGTACTGGAGATACAAAGAAAGGAAAAAGACAGTCCCTGCTCCCAAATAGTTTTCAGTCTAATGTAGGAGACACCATCCAAATAACTGTGTACCAACTAGCTATTGGAAGGATAAATTGGAAGCAATCAACAGGCAATGGAAACTAACTGGAATCACCACAGAAAACATCCCATGGACATCCTGAAAGGTGCTTTGTTTGTTTTGGTTTTCAGCTAAGGGGAACCCACCACAGTTTATAGTCTATAACAGTCTCCATGATGGAATGTCAGAAGAGCTTAGGGAACCATCCCTGTGTCTTGGCACTTGTAAGATGCCTGTTTGTCAAATAATGAAATGAATCCTATGATTAACTGAGTGAATCAGTATCCATAATACAAGGTTGAGAGATGCAAAAAAGGGATGCTTATAGCCTCAGACAACAGCCAGAATTATGATTTTGACTGTAGTAATGGGTCATTGTTACTGAATAAAAAGTATTAGATCCTGGAAAAGCCATATATGGATGACTCTTCAAAATTCAAATGGTTTATTTCCTTGCTTCAGAAATAATCTCTGAGGAGGCAGAGCCAAGATGGCGGTGTAGAAACAGCGTGTCCAAGCCACTCTGCCCCCAGATTACGTCCAAACTATGTAAAAGGGGACTCTGAACAACTTCTGGAGCCTCAGCACACACAGAACAGCACAGAGAAGCTAACCTCCCACTGAGGACAGCCCAGCAGCCCTGCAGGAAGGACCAGAGCAGTGGTCTGGGAGCCGGCAGTGCAGCGCACAGTGTGTAGGGAGCCGAGCACAGGTCCGCCTGAGTTGCAGTTTTAGCCCCAGGGTGGCCACTCCAGCAGCTGGCTGGAGGGACCCCAGAACACCAGCAACTCTGGCGATTCCAGAATTATCAACATAGACATGCCTAGGACAAAGTGAGAGGTTAGTGCCCTATGGACTTTGGGACCAGTATTTGGGGAACGCGTCAGCTTCCTCCCCTGGGGGCTAGAAGCCTCTGAGGAGACACACCATTTTGTAGTTTTCAGAGGTAGCTCGAGCTCCTGGCCTGTGAACTGTAGGGAGATGCAGCGATCAGTCTTGGGGGGTAATCACTCTTGCTTTAACCTCCCTGGATCTGGATTGTGATCTGTGGTGGAGGTTGTGGGTGGGTTTCCAGCTTGCCAGAAATGGAAGTTGCCCCCCCCCACACACACACACATTCGGGACGAAAATTCCCCTATATGACGGCAAAGCCATACTGTGGTAACAAGGCCAAAAGTCAAGTAATTAAGTGGCAACATGCCAAGGCAAAGGAAACAAAATAAACAGAAAAATGCAACCCAAGACTCCTACTTTGGGGGCAAAGAGGGTCAAAGCATAGAGAGGGAAGAGGACTATGAGGCCAGAAGTCCTGCTCCAAAAGCCCCAGGGGAAAACATGGTGGGTTGCAGGCCATAGAGAACCTTAAGAAGGACTTTAAAAATCAAATAAGAGAAGTGGAGGAAAAATTGGAAAGAGAAATGAGAAGGATGCAGGAAAAGTATGAAATGAAGGTCAATAGCCTGACTGAGGAAAACAACACCTTAAAAAATAGACTAACTCAAATGACAAAGGAGGCCCAAAAGGGCAATGAGGAGAAGAATGCCTTAAAAAGTCAAATTTGCCAGATGGAAAAAGAATCTCAAAAGTTCACTGAGGAGATTCATTCCTTCAGAGTTAGACCGGAACAAATGGAAGCTGATGACTTTATGAGAAATCAAGATGCTGTTAAGCAGATCCAAACGAAGGAAAGAATAGAAGGCAATGTGAAATATCTCATGGGAAAAACCACTGACCTGGAAAATAGATCCAGGGGAGACAATTTAAAAATTATTGGACTACCTGAAAGCCATTATCAAAGAAAGAGCCTAGAAATCACCCTTCAAGAAATTCTCAAGGAAAATTGCCCTGATGTTTTAGATCCAGAGGGCAAAATAGAGGTTGAAAGAATCCAACAATCACCTCCTGAAAAAGATCCCAAAAAGAACACTCCCAGGAATATTATAGCCAGGTTCCAGAATCCGCAGATCAAGGAGCAAATACTACAAGCAGCCAGGAAGAAACAATTTCAATTTTATGGAAACCCATTCAGAATAGCCCAGGACCTGGCAGCTTCTACACTGAGGGATTAAAGGGCATGGAATATGATATTCCAGAGGGCAAAAGAGCTGGGAATGAACCCAAGGGTCACTTACCCAGTAAAACTGAGTATTTTGTTTCAGGGGAAAATATGGTCATTCAGTGGAATAGAGGACTTTCAAGCATTCTTGAGGAAAAAAACAGAATTGAATAGAAAATTTGGCATCCAGACACAAGAAGGAAGAGATGCCTGAGAAGGTAATCAGGGAAAAGAAATCAAAAGGAACTTATCAAAGTTGAACTATTTACATTCCTATATGGAAAAACAATAACTGTAAATGATGAAACATTTCTCAGTATGATAATAATGGAAGAAGTGTGTATGGTCATATGAATACACGTGTGAATGAGTGTGTATATGGTTACAGTTATATATGGATAGAGGGCATAGGTTGAATTTGTTGGGAAGGGAGAATACTCAGGGGATGAAATTATGAGGTGAGAGAGGAAAGTGGCAAGAGGAGATGGGGAGAGACAGGGTAGGGTAAACTATCTCATGTAGAAGAAGCAAGGGGAAGTGGTTGCAAGGGAGGGGGAGAATAGGAAGGCAAAAAGGCAAAACCACATTCTCATTGAATTTGGTTCAGGGAGAGAATGACATACATACTAAATGGGATATCTCAACCTACAGCAGAATAGGAGGAAGGGGGATGAGAGGAGGGATGATGGATGGGAGGGCATCCTTGGGGGGAGGGGAGGTTGGAAGTACCCACTATAGAAGAGGGACAGGATCATGTAGGGAATGGACAAGGTGGGGGGTGGGATGAGTGGGAGGGAATTATAAGCAGCCTTGTACAATATATCTACTATGATAATGTTTTGCATAACTAGACATGTACAACATATACTGAATTACTTATCTCCCCAGAGGGAATGGGTGCCAAGCGAGGAAGGAAATGGATCTGAAATTCAAGGTCTTAAAATTATATATTTCAAATATATATAAATACTATCATTAATACTCTTTTGCTTGTAATTGGGAGATAAGATGTGCCGGCGCTGGGACACAAAGCTTCACCTTACTATCATTAATACTCTTTTGCTTGTAATTGGGAGATAAGATGTGCCGGCACTGGGACACAAAGCTTCACCTTACTCTAATGGAAAAGTCGATGGGGGTATGGGAGAAGATATGTGAGAGAGCAGATTGGAGGAAGTGATATCTTGTGGGACTGCTATTCTGGGTGGGTGGGTAGGGGAAATGATTGTAATGCAAAATCTGGCGGAAGTGAATGATGTAAAACATAAGTTAATAAAGCATTTGTTTAAAAAAAAAGAAATGATCTCTGAAACATTTACAGTGAATAAGTAGTTATTGAATAAAACTAAAGTCATGAGGCAAGGACGAGTTGTACAGTTAAGACTCTAAAATCCACAGGGGAGGAATGATCAGAATAGCTGCACAAATATTGAGGAGCCATTGGAACAATAACTCCCTAAATACTTCCACAGATATGTGCCAAGGCCTCCTCATCTGGAAATACAGCTATTTCTCCAAAGGGGAAAAATTTTTGAATTCTTTGCATGCATTTTATTACATTTAAACAAAAGTCAATCATGAAATGATTTGATTATTCTGACTGTTAGGGGGATGCAGTGTTGCCACACCTGGGGTCAGGGAGACTCATTTCCTGAGTTCAAATCAGGCCTCTGACACTAACTCTGTGACCCTGGGCAAATCACTTATCCTTGTTTGCCTCACTTTCCTCATGTATAAAATGATCTGGAGAAGGAAATGGCAAACCACTTGTGTCTTTGTCAAGGAAACTCCAAATGAGGCCATAAAGAGTCAGACACAACTGAATCAATTGAACAACAACAACAAAACAACTTTATAAAAATTTCCCAATATATGAAATGTAAAAATCATCTTGCTCTCAGGCTATGTTTCATAACCCATGTTTATTTCAGGTACATATGGCCAATCCTTATTAAGTAGACTAATCAGGAAGAAGACCAAATCTGCCAACCTTGAATGGAACTGGAAATGCCTGATAAAGATTTGGGAGAAAAATCTCTCCCTCTTATTGGAATGTTAGAATGCTTCTTGACTCTAAGCAAGGAGTAAGTATGAGCTTTCTATGGAAGGACATTCTCTGGGCCAGACTACTAACTTCTGCAAAGAAATAAAAAAAATGGTGGCACTATTTTGTTTTTCTGCTACATTTCCTATGTCCCTATTAGAACAGAATCCTTAAAAACCTGAAACTAGTGTTTCTATAGATACGAACTTAGAGTTTAGTTAATAACCCCAATTGCCCTGCCCTCTCCCCTCCAAAAAGCAAGAAATAAAAAGGAACATAAAATATAGGTATAACGGTATTATTTTTGTTTTTATTGCCCAAGAGCTTAGCTTAGTGCATACCATATAGTAAGGTCTCAATAAACTACTCCTCTCTTCCCTTTCCCTTGCTCCCTCTTCCTCTCTTCCCTCCCCTTCCCTTGTGCCCTCTTCCTCTTTCCCTTCTCTCCTCCTCTCCTCCCTCCCCCCATCAAGATATAAGGGCATTTTGCTAATTTTCTTTGCATAAATCCAATTTGTATTCTATGACAGTTGGAACAATTCACATCTCTACCAGCAATTCGAGTTTGCATTTCTTTCTGATTTCAAGGTCAACCTAGATAATGGAGCTTTGGTTGTCTTTAAAATATAAAAATGAAGTGAATAAACTTAAAATGAATATGAGCATCTTCAGTGTTTTTGGAAATGACCCCTACAGAATATCCCAATCATTCCTGCTTTATAAATGTGGTTAAATATTGGCCAGATCCTTTCACATGGCAGCTATGGAATGAAAGCATACATGTATGCATGATTGCATGCATGACTGAATGAATGACCTGAATCCATAGCTCCAGGACTGGTTGTACACATGACTTATGACACTTAATGCCAAGAAAATATGCAGTTTTATATGAAAAATTATCTTAATATGTTTAGGATTTTAAAGAGAATATTATCTACAGATATGCCTAGTGTAGATTTCAAGGTATGTATCTCATTTAGTCTGGGGGAAAACACACATGCGTACATACACATAGTATAAACAAACATACATACATAAATATGTATACAGACATGTATGTATGCACACACATGCACACAAAACACACAAGAAATAATACATTTAAGTTAAGTCCTTAATGATTTAATGATATAGGATCTAAACTAAGGAATTTTTAAAATAAAATAAGACCCTCCCATTATTTAAAAGAACTCATTGATTTTAAGATTGGTTCAATGGAATCATAAATGCTCAAAGTTGATAGGTAAAAGTAGTATAAAAGAATTCATATTTAGTTAAGTTAACTGGTGTTCAAATCCAACAGTGCTACTTCTGACTTTGTGTAATGATCTTAATATCCTTCAGGTGAAAATATTGGACTAGATTTGCTCTAAATTCTTTAACATTGAGATCCTCTGATCTCCACCCACTGAGAGGGTGACAGCTTGGGTGAAAGCCAAGAAGCAATAATCCCCCACAAAGGTCTGCTAAAGAGCTGTTTGAATAGTCACCCCCCCAAAAAGACACTGAGGGGAAAAACATGGGGTGCATGGTGGTTTTCTATATTCAGTTTTATTGTGTTAGAGCAATGAGGAAGGCAGGGCAGTTCTGGTAATCTTGTTATGAATGAGAGTCAGTCTGTGCGTCCTGTACATTCTGAGATGGCAGAACAGTTATTTCCCCTGAACTCAAGATCTCTAAGGTGCTGCCCCTGTTAGATTTGGCTTCACATCCTTTCAGAGCAAACTGAATTGCTCTCCAAGGACTTTTCTGTGAGGGGATGCTCTCTTTTTTCCAGGTTCTCTCAGACTTTTCTGTCCATTTTTCTGCCTCCATTCCACAAATAGAATTTTCTCATAGCTAAAAGAAGCAGCCCCTTGTATGTATCTTTTCTAAAGCCCCCAAAGGTCTGGGATTTTTTTAATGACACATTCTAGTACTCTATCTTTTTTTTTTTTTTCAAAAAACCCAGCTTTTGTTGAATCTTTTTTTAAAGTACAAACAACCACCCTACAATTTCCAGCCCTCTCAAATCTAATTTGTACTTCTCTTTCCAGTTTTATTTCACGTTACTCCCTTTGATGCATTTTTCTTGGAAAGTTAATTCCCTTAGCCTTCTTTTGTGATCATTGTGAGACATCTAACTTCCAACTGAGAGTGACAGTAACTCAGTGGTGAGGCACCCTTTGCCACTTTGGCTGAACCTCTTGTTTGATGTATACCTGGAATTACAGGAACCTTTCCCAGGGACTTTAACTTCTTTTGAGTATATTTCAGACTAAATGCCTGAAACCTATCTTGCTGAGATTCAGGTACTGGAAAACAAAAATAACATGTCATGGGTACCAGATTCTGGCACTCATATTAAAAGTAATTTTAGCAAATAGAATGGGTGAGGTGGAGTGGTGGAGCCAAGATTGTGGATTAGATGGAACCCAGTTGAATTTTCTTTTTTTTTTAATTTTCTTAACATTCCCCTCCAAACAACTTTATTTTTTTGTCCTTTGGCTTATCTTTATTTTTAATTTTTTTAATTAAACAAATGCTTTATTAACTTCTGGTTTATATCATTCATTTCCACCAGATTATGAGTTACATTTTCCCCCATTTTTTCCCTACCCACCACCCCAGAATAGCAGTCCCACTAGATATTCCCTCATCCAATCTGCTGTCTTCCATATCTTCTACCATGTCCCCTTCAACTTTTCCATTAGGGCAAGGTGAATCTCTTGAGCCCCATCTTATGAAAGATTTAATTTTAAAACTTTGATTTTCAGATCCATTCCCTTCCTCCCTTGTCACCCACTCCCTCTGAGAAGATAAGCAATTCAGTATGTGTTGTAGATGTATAGCTATGCAAAACATTACCATAGTATATATATATAGTAAAAGACTGCTTATATTTTCCTCCCACCCATCTCACCTCCCACCTGGTCCATTCCCTACTTTGATCCTGTCCCTCTTTGATGGTGGGTACTTCCAACATCCCCTCCCCCCAGAATGCCCTCCCCTCCATTAACCCCCCTCTCATCCCCCTTTCCCCTACTCAGGAGAGTGAGTGAGGGTAAGATATTCCATTTAGTATGTATGTGATTCTCTCCTTGAGCCAACTTCAATGAGAGTATGCTTTTGCCTTTTTGCCTTCCTGTTCTTCCCCTCCCCTGCAACTACTTCCCCTTGCCTCTTCTACATGAGATAGTTTGCCCTACCCTGTATCTCTCCATCTCCTCTTGCCACTTTCCTCTCTCAACTCTTGACTTCACCCCTTAAGAATCATCCCTTCCTTGGGATGGCTAGGTGGTGCAGTGAGCAGAGCACCGGCCCCGGAGCCAGAAGGACCCGAGTTCGGATCTGGCCCCAGACACCCAACACACAAACAAAAACCCAGCTGTGTGACCCCGGGCAAGTCACCCAACCCCAACTGCCCTCCAAAAAAAAAAAAGAATCATCACTTCCCATCAAATTCAACCTGTGCCCTCTATCCATGTATACCTGTGAACATATGCCATGTACCCTTCTTCAATTATTTTCATAACGAGAAAGGTTTCATCAAACACAGTTATTGTTTTTCCATGTAGGAATGTAAATAGTCCAACTTTGATAAGTTCCTTTTGATTTCTTTTCCTTGATTACCTTCTCAAGCATCTCTTGCTCCTTGCATCTGAATGTCAAATTTTCTATTCAACTCTGGTTTTTTCATCGAGAATGCTTGAAATTCCTCTATTCCACTGAATGACCATATTTTCCCCTGAAACAAGATACTCAGTTTTGCTGGGTAGGTGACCCTTGGGTTCAGTCCCAGCTCTTTTGCCCTCTGGAATATCATATTCCATGCCCTTTGATCCCTCAATGTAGAAGCTGCCAGGTCCTGTGCTATTCTGATTGTGTTTCCACAATATTGAAATTGTTTCTTCCTGGATGCTTGGAGTAATTTCTCCTTGATCTGGGGATTCTGGAACCTGGCTATAATATTCCTGGGAGTTTTCTTTTGGGGATGTTTTTCAGGAGGTGGTCTGTGGATTCTTTCAACCTCTATTTTGCCCTCTGGATCTAAAATATCAGGGCAAATTTCCTTGAGAATTTCTTGAAGGATGATTTCTAGGTTCTTTCTTTGATCATGTCTTTCAGGTAGTCCAATACTTTTTAAATTATCTCTCCTGGATATATTTTCCAGGTCAGTGTTTTTTCCCATGAGATATTTCACATTGCCTTCTATTCTTTCATTTGTTTGGATCTGTTTAATAGTATCTTGATTTCTCATAAAGTCACTAGCTTCCATTTGCTCCAGTCTAACTCTGAAGGAATGAATCTCTTCAGTGAGTTTTTGAGATTCTTTTTCCATCTGGCAAATCCGACTTTTTAAGGCATTCTTCTCCTCATTGCCTTTCTGAGCCTCTTTTTGCCATTTGACTTAGTCTATTTTTTAGGGTGTTATTTTCCTCAGTCAGGCTGTTGACTGTCATTTCATAGTTTTCTTGCATCTTTTTCATTTCTCTTCCCAAATTTTCCCCCAATTCTCTTATCTGCTTCTTAAGGTCCTCTATGACCTGTAGCCAGCTTGTATTTTCATTTGGGGCTTTTGGTGCAGGAGTTCTGATCTCACAGTCCTCCTCCATGCTTTGAGCCTCTTTAACCCTAAAATAGGAGTCCAATGTTGAACTTTTCTGTTTATTTTGTTTCATTTGCCTAGGCATATTGCCACTTAATTACTTGATTTTTGGGCTTGTTGCCACAGTAGGACTCTGCCACCAGACAGGGGAGCTTCGGCCCAAACGTGGGGTCTTCACAACTTCCGCCAGTTGGGTGGCCTCTGTAAAGCCTCCACCCACTCTGGCAAGTTGGATACCCACCCCAAACTTCCCTCCCAGACCACAATCCAGATCCAGGCAGTTTAAAGCAAAAGCGATTAACCCCCAGACTGATTGCTGGATCTTCCTGCAGTTCGCAGACCAGGAACTAGAGCCACTACTGACGCTGCAAAATGGCTTCTGTGCAGCTGTTTCTTCAGCAGCTTTTTGCCCCCAGGGGAGGAAGCCAAGTGTTCCCCAAATACTGGTCCCAAAGTCCACAGGGCACTAATTTCTCACTTTGTTCTAGGCATATTTGTGCTGATAATTCTGTAGTCGCCACAATTGCTGGTGTTCTGGGGTTCCACCAGCCGCTGAATGCCCGGCTGCCCTGGGGCTAAAACCTCGGACCTGGGCTCGGCTCTGCAGGCTGTGCTGTTGTTTTCCAGCGTGCTGTGCTGCCTGCTCTCAGAGCGCTGTGCTGGCTGCTCCCTGCAGGGCTGCTGGGCTGTCCTCAGCAGGAGGTTAGCTTCTCTGTGCCGTTCTGTGGGTGCTGTGGCTCAAGAAGTTGTTCAGAGCTCCCTTTCACATTGTTTGAATTTTGTGTGGGGCAGAGCACATTGGAAATGCTGTTTCTCCATCGTCTTTAATTTCTTACCCTGGGAGATTCAAACCCCTTTCCCTGTTATCCCTTCTGTTGGTGAGGGTGGTTCCTCCACAAACCATCATTTTAAGGAAGAGATCAAGGCAGACATATTTACTTCTTCCAAGTTAATGGTTTCTAAGGGAGCATCTTTGGGTTCTAAAAGTCTGCAGTTCTGTCCAGGCTCTGATATTTGCTTTCTGTGTGACCTTGGGTCAGGCCCAGCTCCTAGCTTCAGTTTTCCCTTCTATGAAATCAGAGAGATAAGAGTGGATCATATTTTTTTCTTTTTGTTTTTTTCCTGTTTGTATTCTTTCAGAAAAATTTACTTTTGGTTTAAAAAATTCAATTCCACAGTCCCTTGTTTCAAATTTTCTCCCCCTCCCCGCTATGGTGGCATGCAATCAAATATGTAGGATCTACAAATATCATCACATTAGGCATTAGTCAAGTTGTAAAGAAAGATTATAACCAGTGGAGAGAACAATGAGAAGGAAGAAACAAAACAAAATAAAACAGAAAAAAAGAGCAAGTAGTTTGCTTCAATCTGCATTCAGACCATATAGTTCTTTCTCTGGATGAGTATATACCTTTCCATCACTAGTCTTTTGGAGTTAACTTTTAACCTTGCATTGCTGAGTGGAGCCTAGTCTATCCAAGTTAGTTGTCACACATATGATGTGTCTGTAATTGTGTCCAAAGTTCTCCTGATTCTGTTCTTCTTGCTCAGCATCAGTTTGTATAAGTCTCTCCAGGTTGTTATGAATTCCATCTGCTCCTCATATCTTATAACACAATAGTTTTCCATTACATTCATATACCACAACTTGTTTAGCCATTCCCCAGTTGATGGACATCCCCTTGATTTCCAACTCTTTCCCACCACAAAAAGAGCTGCTATAAATATTTTTGTCTTTGAACTACCTTTTCATATCCTTTGGCCATTTATCAATTGGGGAATGACATATTATTATAGATTTGACTGAGTTTTCTGTATATTTTAGAAATGAATCCTTTATCAGAGATGCTGATTGTAAAATTTCTTTCCCAATTTTTCACTCCCCTCCTAATCTTGGTTACATTGACTTTATTTGTACAAAACCTTTTCAATTTAATGTATAAAACTTATCCATTTTGCATTTTGAAATGCTCAGAGTGGATCATCTTGACTGTTCCTCTCAACAGTAAATTCTGTGATTCTTTGAGTTTAGGATATTTCCTTCTACGTAGGTAATTTCTGGTACTGATATTAGATACTTTACTTTCCAAACTTCTTCCCCCCAAAAGCAAGTTATGCATCTGGCAGGTAAAAGCTGCCGTGTGCAGGAAAGGAACCAGTTCTGCCAGTTATCCAGAAAGTGTCTGGGCTGGGCTGGTCAGGGAGGGACTGTGAGTCAGTGTTCCAGGATGGCAGCTGTTCTGGTGGATGGTTCAGCAGGTTTGGACCAGCCTAGACCCAATAGGGTAATGTGCTTGCAATTGATTTGCTAACACAACCCAAGCTGGGGCCATCGACCCTGCTTCAAGATCAGAATGGGAGCATCTATATGGGTAAGAGGTGCACAAGATTTGGTTGTGGACACATTTCTGGGCCTAGAGTCAGGAAGATCTGAATTACAACCTCCTTCTGATGCTTTCCAGCTGTGAAGCCATGGGCAACTCATTTGATGACTCTGCATCCAAGGAAATTTTTTTTTAAATTGATTTGTTTATTTTTAGTTTACAAGATTCAATTCCGTAGTTCCTTGAGTTTCAAATTTTTTCTTCCCTCCCTCTCCCCACGCCCCACGATAGCAAATAATCTAGTATAGGATCTTCAAATACTTTCACTTTAGATGTTAGTCAGGTTACAAAGATGGATTGTACCAGCTGGAATGAAAAATACTAAAGAGGAAATAAAACCAAACAAGAAAAAGAAAAAGACCAATGGGTTTGCTTCAATCAGGATTCAAACTCAGTTCTTTCTAGTTCTTTCTCTGGATGTAGACATGTCTCTCCATCATGAGTCTTTTGGGAATGACTTCTATCACTGCATTGCTGAGAATAGTGCAGTCTGTCATAGTAGGTCATCACACATATGTTGTGTCTCTAATTGTATACAAATTTCTCCTGGTTCTACTCTTCTCACTCAGCATCAGTTTGTATAAGCCTCTCCAGGTAAATATGAAGTCTGTCTGCTCCTCGTTTCTTATAACACAATAATATTCCATTACATGCATATACGACAACATGCTTAGCCATTCCCCAATTGATGGGCACCCCTTTAATTTCCAATTCTATGCAACCATGAAAAGAGCTGCTATAAATATTTTTGTACATATGGGTCTTCCTCCCTCTTCTATGATCTCTTTATGATATAACCCTAGAAGTACTATTGCTGGGTCAAAGGGTATGAAATTATATATAGCACTTTTGGGCATAATTCCACATTGCTCTGCAGAATGGTTGGATAAGTTCACAACTCCACCAGCAATGCATTAATGTTGCAATTTTCCCACATCCTCTCCAGCATTTGTCATTTTCCTATTTTGTCATCAAGCCAATCTGACTGGTGAGATGTGGTACGTCAGAGTTGTTTTGATTTGCATTTCTCTAATCAAATGTGATTTAGAGCAATTCTTCATATGCTTATAGATATCTTTAATTTAGTTCTCTGAAAATTACCGGTTGATATCCTTTGATCATCTATCAATTGGGGGATGACTTGTATTCTTATAGATTTTAATTAATTCTCTGTATATTTTAGAAATGAGTACTTTATCAGAGACATAGGTTGTAAAAATTCTTTCCCAATTTCCTACCTCCCTCTTGATCTTGGTTACATTGGCTTTGTTTGTACAGAAAATTTTTTTTAACAAATACTTTATTAACTTCTGGTTTACATCATTCATTTCCGCCAGATTTTGAGTGAAATTTTCCCCCAATTTTCCCCTACCCAGCACCCCAGAATAGCAGTCCCACAAGATATCCCCTCATCCAATCTGCTCTCTCCCATATCTTCTCCCATACCATTTCAACTTTGCCATTAGGACAAGGTGAATCTCTGTGTCCCAATGCCTGCACATCTTATCTCCCAATTACATGCAAAATAGTATTAATAATAGTATTTATATATATTTGAAACATTTAATTTTAAAACCTTGAATTTCAGATCCATTCCCTTCCTCCCTTGTCACCCATTTCCTCTGGGAAGATAAGTAATTCAATATGTGTTGTACATGTATAGCTATGCAAAACATTACCATAGTAGATATATTGTAAAAGGCTGCTTATAATTCCCTCCCACTCATCCCACCCCCCCCCTGGTCCATTCCCTACTTGATCCTGTCCCTCTTCTATAGTGGGTACTTCCAACCTCCCCTGTCCCCAGAATACCCTGCCCTCCATTATCCGCCCTTTCACCCGCCTTCCCCTTATTTTCCTGCAGGGTGAGATAGCCCATTGGTATGTATGTCATTCTCTCCCTGAGCCAAATTCAATGAGAATATGGTTTTCCCTTTTTGCCTTCCTATTCTTCCCCTCCCGTACAGCCCCTTCCCCTTGCTTCTTCTACATGAGATAGTTTACCCTACCCTGTTTCTCCCCATCTCCTCTTGCCACTTGCCTCTCTCATCTCACAATTTCACCCTTTAAGAATCATTCCTTCCCGGGGCGGCTAGGTGGCGCAGTGAATAGAGCGTCGGCCCTGGAATCAGAAGGACCTGAGTTCGGAGCCGGCCTCCGACACTTAATCCGCACAAACAAACAAAAAAAAAAACTAGCCGTGTAACCTTGGGCAAGTTACTTAACCCCAATTGCCCTAAAGGGGCGGCTAGGTGGTGCAGTGAGTAAGAGTGCCGGCCTCGGAGTTTGGATGACCCGAGATCAGATCCGGCCTCAGAAAATGAGCACCCACATAAATAATGACTGCCACATAAGCCTTAGACAAGTTACTTAACCCCAATTGCTAAAAAAAAAAAGAATCATTCCTTCCCAACAAATTCAACCTATGCCCTCTATCCATGTATAACTGTAAACATATATACACAAATTCACATATGTATTCATATGCCCATATACTTTTCTTCCATTATTTTCATACTGAAAAAGGTTTCATCAGTCAAAGTTATTGTTTTTCCATGTAGGAATGTAAATAGGTCAACTTTGCTAAGTTCCTTTTGATTTCTTTTCCATGATTACCTTCTCAGGCATCTCTTGCTTCTTGTGTCTGGATGTCAGATTTTCTATTCAACTCTGGTTTTTTCCTCAAGAATGCTTGAAAGTCCTCAATTCCACTGAATGACCATATTTTCCCCTGAAACAAAATACTCAGTTTTGTGGGTAGGTGACCCTTGGATTCAGTCCCAGCTCTTTTGGCCTCTGGAATATCATATTCCATGCCCTTTGATCCCTCAGTGTAGAAGCTGCCAGGTCCTGGGCTATTCTGATTGTGTTTCCACAATATTGAAATTGTTTCTTCCTGGCTGCTTGTAGTATTTTCTCCTTGATCTGGGAGTTCTGGAACCTGGCTATTATATTCCTAGGAGTTTTCTTTTTTGGGATCCTTTTCAGGAGGTGATCTGTGGATTCCTTCAATCTCTATTTCCCCCTCTGGATCTAAAACA